>BCLC01000020.1:362178-587056 GCA_001600855.1 Saitozyma sp. JCM 24511 | reverse complement strand
ATAGAGGAGTTCTCGAGGTCGGGAACGAGGACTCGAGAACTCCTGATTGTTGTTGTCTTCGTGCTATAGTTATTCGACTTAGCCAAATCTGCTATCGATCTATTCTACCCGCTGTTACGTCCAGTCGTGACTTGGCTACCTCCGAGGGTCCTCAAGTCACCGAGATTACTTTGGTTCAAGCCGTCGACTCCAGACGAGTTTACCTAAGTAACGTCTCGATAGTCTAGTCGAGTCAACAAGGGTAAACACTGGACGTACAGCCCCGTGACAGCCTCGTCCCCACCTGGCATCACTCAGACACCACTTGGGTGCCACCTGGTGTGGCACGCACCACCTGGAGTATTCTCGCACCACCTGTTGCCACCTGGCGCCATGTGGAGGACTTCATAGAAATATATAAGGCGGACCATTCTAGGACAAGGATCCTTCTTCCCAAGAATAAATCTATCATAAGTTACACACAGGCCTTCTTCCATAGTCTTCCTCTGGACTATACATCTTCGTGCTCGCCGCCATCTTTGCGGGATCCTTCGAGCAACCTCGTCTTTGTTCGACACCTCGGCATCGACACCTCGTACTGACCTCGCCATTCTTCGACACACCACATATCCCTCGCCGTCGACACCTTGCTCTGGCGAACAACCCCCGTCACTCGACCAAGACACAAGACCACGGGTTGACACCTCTTCTTTGTGTCATCCCTAGCTTGCAGTTTACGACACTACAGCCGCCATCTACTCGTCGCCAGATCTTCAAGGCCGCCGGGTTCGAGTCGTAACAAAGGGTACACTTGCTTTGGGTGTGACCCCTCTTGGCCGGTACATTGATCACTTCCCTTCCACTCCGTGTCAGTGTTGTCAGAGGACTCACTTCGACTGCACGACTATACACGATTCGACCTATTCGACAGACGATTATACGCGAGACAAACATTCAACACAACAACTGCATCTCRCATACATCGACATGTTACCATATCGTCTCACCCCTCGAATACTCTCGGCAATCCGATGGCTACATTCGATTACTCAATCCGGCGATAGTATCGAGAGGCTACCTCGACCCCGGAAATGGTAATTCGACGACACCACGACATGTCTCGAATATCATGTCTCAAGACGCGCCATCTCCGCTGATCGAGACATGTCTCTCCATGTCTTACATGCAGCATGTTTCGGGTTCGACCGGAGGCTACGGAATTCGAGATGGCCGAAAACTACGGGACTCGATACGACCGAAGCCCACGGAATTCGAGATGGCCGGGGACAAGCAACAGAGGTATAAAGGTCAGAGACGTGACTGTCAAGGAAGAGGTCTTTTGAGAACTCCGAATTGTAGTCCGTTGTAGTCCGCTGTAGTTAACCTTAGCGTACCGTAGCCCTTGCTAGTTTATCGAAGCCGTCATATTCTATAACAGCTATTCGTATCCGAGACACCGCTACCTCGACCAACCTTGACTTGGCTGTCACGCGGCCCTCAAGTCATTCTGGATAGACTACTCTCGCCTGGTCTTCGCTAAGACGACTCGAGGTTAGCCTGTCCTAGAGGTCGGATATACGGGTTCCTTGTTGGTCGACGTAGCACCCGTGACAAGTGTCCTTCCTTGTTCACCCAGCTCCCTCTTGGACCTGGGCATGACACAACGTGTGAGAAGCAAATGACAGGTCAAAGTTTCTGGTGAGAAGGTGAATCAGGAATTACCCTGTGCTGTCTCGGCTGCAGCATGTGGACCCCAACCTGATAGCATCCCTCCGGAGATGATGTGTTCCCTCCGTGCAGTGTGACACAAAGCGACACCGGAACTAGTCAGTAACTATCTTGTTCGTGCCAGCTTCAATCCACGATTGGGAACCGTGTGCGAACATGGTTGATATGATGTTACTGCGGCGAGCCGGACCTGCGGATCGTCTGTGATACGCCACGCGCCACGCGGCACACACCGCCGCCACACACACTGATGACACACGAGAATCCCTTTCGATCTCCAAGGGTTTGTTGTCTTCGTCTCCATGTTCATGTTGATACCTCTTTGATCTCTATCCCTAGACCCAGCATCGATCTCTGCCCCCTCCCAACATTCTGTTGGCATTTGACGACACGCTACGTGCGGCTGCATACGACCGTTTTGGGATTCAGGACCCTGCACACGCCTGCAGTCCTTGCAGGCATCTGCGTTCGTCCTCGCCTTGCTTGGCAACGACACGGTTTCAGTACAAGGAGGCGAGCATGCACGTTGAGTAGCATTCGGCAGGACCAGGCGACAATAGTGCCTACGATTGCGGTGAGTTTTGTCGGCGGACCCTACCCCGGGTGCCATCGAGTCTGCTCATGACAATCTCCCTCGTAGCAACCTCTATGGGTTTCCCTTTGCCGACTCGAGTCATTCCTGTCCTCCGCCGTGCCGCGACCCAATAACGGCCGAGCACCATGTCTCTGACGTCGCCTTCACCGCAGCCGCCAAAGAAGACATCTTTTTTTCGTAGACTCTCGTTGTCCGGACAATCACCTCCCCGTCAGCCCAGCGCATCGAATGATCACCCTCCCCCTCCGCCGAAATCCTATAATCGCGGCGTGTCGAACCCGACGAGACCATGGGACAGGGAGGTCATAGGAGGATCACAGTACGACGCATTACCTCCGGGAGCAGCTCCCAGCGCATGGCGGACAGAGCATGAGGATGCGCGGCGACAGGTGCGGTCTGATCACGAGCGTTATAGCGGAGGTGGTGTTTGGGCGGAACCGAACGGCATTCTCCCAGACTCGCGACGCCGTTCTGCCTCGACGTCACCTCGCACCCAGACTTCGCCTCCTGGAAACCGAAACCCGATCCATCCTGCTCTGGCCTCTCCGCCAACGTCACCGCCGCGTGCAGCCTCTACATCTCCTTATGACGTCGGGGCCCGTCGCCGATCTCAGATCATCAACCCTTTGCAAGGTGCGCCCGGAACGTTCTTGCGCCGCGAGCAGGAGAGCGCCGCGGTATCATCAAGTGAGCCTCCATTCACGTCAATGACTGACAGTAGCTTCCATCCCTCGAGCGACATCGATCGAGATTATCGCCTCTTCGACTGCTGGACTGTCATTGCAGCCGACAGCACAGTACAACGGTGCTCCAAGACCGGCATCTTATCTGCATCAGTTTGACGATGCCGAGGCGCAACGCACCGCGAGCCCAGCGCAATCCCCAGCTTCCCGGAACGCTGTCAGTGCTCGGCGGTCTCAATCACAAGCAAACCGTCCCCGACTCGAAGGCTCGACGCCCACCGGGGGGTTGTCGGAGGCCAGCGCGTATGCTTTGGCCGTGGCGCCTTCGTTGGTCCGTCGACACGACTCGCCGAAACCGTCAGCGGGACCCTCGTCCTCGACGGGTGAGCGACGCATGTCTCGGCCCCTGCCGAGACCTCCCAGCATTTCCAATGGCCCAGGCGCTTCCACAGTGCACGTCATCGCGTCCAGTCGGACGCCCACAAACGTCGCGCCTTTGCCCCGATCGACGTCGGCGGAAAAGGTCAGGCCTCGAATCTCGATCCCAAACGCCGAGTTGAGCTCGCAACCGCCGATGGTAATCGACTTTCCTCGGTCGCCGACTCTCCCGCCTTTAATCGATCCGCGCCAATCTGCGGCCAAATCAAACCCCATCGAGGAGTGGTCGCGCGAGGCGAATGCGTCTCGACCGTCCCCCTTGACGCAACTGCCTCGGCGGACATCGTCTGCTGTCCCACAGAGCAAGCGCATCGTGTCGCCGTTCGCCAGTCCTGTTTTCACCTCGCCTCAACAGATGCCCAGTCCCCAGATAGTGTTGGGCCACCGCCAACGAGACTCACCCTTTCTCTCGGCATTGTCGCACACCTCTTTCCAGGCTGCCCTCCTGCCCTTTCTGTCAATAAACTCATTCCTTTCGCTTTCCGGTTCCTCGGACGTCATACGGCAGTTGTTCTCGGGCGAAGTGGTGGGACGCTGGGTGTTGCGAGAGTGGGGAATACACGTCGATCGTGAGAGAGGACGGACTTGGCCCAATCTCACAGTATGGGAAGGTGCCAGTGAGTGATATCCGACGTGGACCGATGGCTTACAAACAGTGGAGTCCCTCCTTCACGACCCAGCAACGTATTGCACGTACCCGACACAGTGGCACAACCTGTTGCAGCATCTCTGCCTGTCGCACTCATTGATCGTCCTCTTCCTCCGCACCCTTCCCTCGTCCGCTTTCTCGTCTACGCCCATGCCGTTTGATGATGACGCGGGGTACCCCGCCTTTGGGACCACGGGCAACATGCCCTGGCTCCAGAGACCTTCGTCGCGGATGGGTAGCGCAGCTGGGTCAGATTCCGGCAGCATTGGCAAGATGCCGAGGCACGAACGGGTCATCGAGATCGTCATGCCCGAACCTCTGGCTGCGAAAGCAAAGGACGAGGTTGAAGTCGAAATGCCGCCACAATTGCGGCGACGAGGCTCCATCGGTTCCATCAGCTCGATGGCGTCCGCTGCGACAAAGTCGTTTGGTCGGAAAAGGAGCAACAGCATCGCTGCCAGTGTAATCTCCTCTGGCAAAGTGGGCCTGCCACCTGTCAGTTATCCGACCGCCAAACGCTACGGATTCAGAAATCCCGGGGAATCGTCCAAGTCGAGGACGTCGTCGGACTCTGGGCGACCGGGCTCTGTGTTTTCAATGTCGAGCAGTCCGTCCCTGTCGTTCCAACCGAGAATGGCTGCGTCCAGTCTTCGCAGCGGCATGCCGCCGGTGCCAAACTTTCCTGCGGGCCTCGTCATGCCGCCGCCCATCGGTGGCTACCACCGCTCCAGCGTGGCAAGCAGCGGCACCAGCCGGAAATCGGAGATCGGAGGGTCGCCCATCCCAGGGAGGTGGGGCTCTCCCGCCTTGCTGGACACCCGGATAGAGCCAGCTTTCGATCAATCGCTACCCTACACTCCCGGTCGAGCCCCAATTCTGCGCGTGTTCGTACCCTTGTCGGGCAAGGTCAAACGATGGCCCTCGGCCGAAGGAGCACTGGCTGCTGTGCGAGAATTGGACAAGTGTGGGGCAACGCGGCGGTTGAGGCTCGGGGACATCGTCGTGAGTCTCAAGCGATGTGACAACGCTAATGCAAGGTGAACACCGCTCTGAGACGTCCAAAAGGGACCGAACATGTTCTTATCTTTGTCCCCTTTGTTCGTCACTTGCTGGTGCCGCTCGAATACGTCCACTGCAACGCCGGCCATCTGCCCGCCTATATCAACGCGTTCTCACTGCCTCCTTCCTATTACTACCCCTTTCTGCCCTCGCCGCACATCATCCACCTCAACCTCGCGCCCTATGCCAAGCAGGCCATGGAGTCCTTGCGCTTGGCGGCAGATCGCCGGGATGTCACCGTGGCGTCCGGGGCTCGGATCAGCGCCAAGCGATACCTGCACGTTGCTGGCTTTGAGGTTGGAGACGGAGATGAAGCAGCGCCGGAATGGCGGGGTCTGGTGTCGGTCGAAGCCGACGGTACTGCCGAAGGCAGGAGGGAACTGGAACGGCGTCTGGGGTCGGGCGATCCCTCGAGAGCAGTCATGGGTCCATGGGAACTCATTCGTGAAAAGTCAATGGCGGGTACGGTCTGGTTGCGACTGGTCAAGGACAGGTGATGCATGTGATGTCGTATCGGATCCGCGGCGTTTCACGCTTCCAAGGCGCTGTGCGCCCAGGATGCGTAGCCGCCGACGATGTATCCAAGCAGCGATGAGACCGTCACGGTGAGAGGGTAGCTCTGTCATGAGCCTGCTGCCAGGGATGCGAAGACTCACCTGCCATGGTCGATCCCAATCCAGAGGCAGAGGCGCCGCTCCGATCCATGCACCGACCAACGTGCCCACCGCTGGGTACACGAGTGCTCTTTCAAGCGGGGTCTCGGCGCTGGCTGAGTGAGCTCTCGACTGCGCGAAACGGAAAAGACAGCGTACCGGAACTGGCAGAACAGCCTAGACAGGCGGAATCGATCTAGGATCGCGCTTCCGGGCGACGGAATGCCCAGGGCGTGGATCACCGGCCAGACGAGAAGCAGGGAGAGGTGCAGGGCGAGGAAGACGGTGTGTCCGAAGTGGCTACCTTTAGCGAGCGCATGATTGAGAGACCCACCTGTCGAGGGGAGCTCCGAATGCAACGATGACGGGGACGAGGACAATGGTGCCGAAGAGTGTCGTTGCGGCCGTCTCGATCAGACGCTGCCGTCAGCACGCCTCTGAGACACTCACTCACGTCGGCGAGGGCCCGGCGGCGCTTTTGTCGACTTGGGGGGGAGTCATCACGGGTTTTTGAGCCAGCCCACCAGGTCCGAAGGTGCTGGGCCCACCAAGTCATGCACACGGCCAAACCGACGACGTGCCACGCCATGGTGCGGAGCGGGTCGGCGGTGAGCGGCGTCAGGAAGGGGTGCTCTGGCCTGTCTGCAGACGATCGCTGCAAGAGGCGGGCACCTTTGGTCGAGCGAGGCAGGAAGAGCAAGGAAGCGACGAGGAGGGCCGAATGGTACGAGAGGAGAGCAAAATACTCGCGAAGGGGAAGCGAGGGCGTGGTGGTCTCGGGCTTGGATGAGTTGGTCTTTGGTCCTGAGGGCTGAGCCTTGGGCCTCGTCCTTGCCGTCATGATGTGTGATGTGTGATGTGTCGGTGTCGTTGAAATGGATGTGGATGTGATGTTGAAAGGTCAAAACGATGAAACACCACCGGGTTATCGGCGAGGCGGCGAGAGGCTGCGCTGCGGTTTATTTCATCTCCATCTTGGGTCTGTCAAACGCAATCCTATCTCTTCACATCCTCTCCCACCTCCCTGTTCAGTCCAGTCCCCCTTGCGAGCTGGACAAAATGAACTTCACCACGGGCGCATCTGTCGCCGAGCTGCTTTCCCTCGAGACCATCCGGAGCCAGCTCATCAGACTCGAGGATACCATCATCTTTTGTGAGTCACGCTCTGCGAGAGGGTTGGGGATGGGCTCGACTGGCACGTCCGATCTGACCGAGGACTCAGCTCTGATCGAGCGAGCCCAGTTCGCGTACAACGGCAAGATCTACGAGCCCGGGGCTTTCAAAGGGGAGACTGGCTTTGACGGCAGCTGGCTTGAATGGTTCTTGTACGAGATTGAGACGTTTCACGGTGAGGCCCAGCCCTTCTTAGTCATCGACTCGAGCTGATCTCATCTAGCCAAGGCTCGACGCTACACCAGGTGGGTCTCCGAGACGAACCGCAGTGACTGACCTGCAGCCCCGACGAGCAACCTTTCACTCCCTTGGACAAGCTGCCCTCGCCCGTGATCACGCCGCAGACTTTCCCGGCTATCCTCTATCCCCCTGCGGCCGATCACCCTTCCGTGAACGCCAACTCGCGCATTCTCAGTTTTTACGTCAAGCACATCGTCCCTGCGATCACCAGTGAACCTGGCCGCTTGCCCGACGACGGCAACTATGGAAGCGCGGCGACCAGAGACGTCGAGGTGTTGCAGGCGTTGAGTAGGCGTATACACTTTGGTGCGTATCGCTTGGGCACGCGAGCACCGCGGTCGCGCTGACTCTGTGAAAGGGATGTTTGTCTCGGAATCCAAATTTCTCTCAGCTCCGCACGACTTTATCCCTCACATCCTCGCGTCTCCTCCCAACTCTGACGCGCTTGCCGCCTTGATCACCAAGCCCGCGGTCGAGGCCAAGCTCCTCGTCCGGCTGGCGAACAAGGCTCGCGTCTACGGTTGCGAGATGGACGCGGACGGTCGCGTGGTTGACAGCCCGGACGGCGGCAAGGGCAAGATTGACATTGAGGAGGTCGTCGGGCTGTACCGCGACTGGGTCATCCCCCTGACCAAAGACGTCGAGGTGGGTGCTGTGGCGGATGGGGTCTGGGCCGGGCTGAGCTTCTTCAGGTCGACTATCTGATTCACCGTCTGGACGGAGTGCCGCAAGAGACGATAGATGCCTGGATGAGCAAGGCGGATGCGAGCTCCTGACCGCGATCAGCATGGCAAGAGAGGATCGGGACCGAGGTGTGGGAATACGGTGTGTGTCGAGCGTGTTTAGGGGTTCTAGAGTGATACAGCTGCATTTCGTCCTCCTACAGTGGGCATGCATCGAATTTGACTTTGCTCCACCCTCTTTCGCCATTGTCGCGCACGTTCATGAAGACGAGACGAGAGAGAGCGAGAGCAAGAGCGAGTGCGAGTGCGACATCGTCATCGGTCGGCGATGTTCGCTGCACAGAGTCCCAGCCGCCAGGCGGGCCGGCTGCGTGCTCCTGTCCCGCTTCTCGTTCCTCGTCGTCGCTGGTTCTGCTCTTGCTCTTGCTGGCGATGGCGATGCAAACCACACCACCAAGTGTTTGGTCGCTGGTCGGTCGCCGGTGCCTTGCCTGCCTTGGCCTTGGCCTTGGCATTGTCTTGGCGACGGGATCGGCGTGGTGCGATGGCCCAGTTTCATGTCCCATCCTCAAGAACGTGTCTGCTCCTCCCGATCGCCAATGGCCCCCCCATTCAACCAGTGTCTGTCAACGCTGTCATGATCGCGCTGATCGTCCATCGCATCGACGCTTTTGCCGTTGCTGGCTGACACGTTCCATGCTCACCACCCCTCTTCTCGACAGGACAGGGACGACGAATGACGCCAAGCGTCCCGTCTCGGCCGCAGATGGTAACCACATTCTGCATGCATGGCGGTCTTTGTCGTTCGGTCAGAGTGGCAGAAGAGGGGGTGGGATCGTCCGGGCTATAAGTGCGACCACTGAGACCAGGCCCGTTCCCCCAGACCGCAAGACAACGACAACACTCAAGAAAAAAGCAGACGGTTGCAACCATGGTCGCCTTCAAGCTGCTGACCGTCGCTCTCGTCGCCGGCTCGGCCGTCGCCCAGACCTTCCGGAGGACAGCCTCATGCCCGAAACTGGGCTGTGTGTTCCCCCCAGACCAGGTGGACTTTGTCGCAGGACGTGGGTGACCCGAGCGAGCGAAGCGTGCTGACCGCTCCAGAGACGTTTGACATTCGTGTCGAGGTGCAAGCCCCCGTCAACGGCAGCGAGGCCTACAACAGCGGCAAGCCCGACCCCACCTTTTCGGTCAAGATTGGCGGCGAGGGCGCCGAGCTCGTCGATGTGACTACATTCTTTGGTATCGCTGACCCCGCCGGTGAGCAGTCTTCCACGACGAGGTCATGTCCCGGCTGATGTCGGACCAGTCGAGTCGTACAACTTTACCTACTACGAGGACCTGTTCGCCTCGCAGGCAGGCGCCAAAACCCCCGTCAACGTCCTCGCCAAGTCGTACCGCAACATTCAGCTCCACAACCCGGGCAAGTACAAGGTGGTCCTGACCTATAACGGTGGCATGACGACCGAGGCGACGTGGGAGGTCCTTCCCCTTTCCGACTGCAAAAAGGCCAAGAACGTCATCGTCTTCATTGGCGATGGCATGGCCACGTCCATGGTGTCCGCTGCCCGCCTCCTCGCTCACAAGACCGTCAACGGTCGTTACCAGAGTCGCATGAAGATGGACGAGGCGTGAGTCTGCCTACGCCCAGGGCCGTGCTGATGCCCTCGTCTAGCCCTGCCTACGGGTCTCAGATGACCCACTCTCTCGACTCGTTCATCACGGACTCTGCCAACTCTGCCTCGGCGCTCTTCACCGGCAAGAAGATGACGGTGAACGGCCTCAACGCCTACACCGACTCCACCGGCAAGGGCTTTGCCAACCCCAAAGTCGAGACCGTCTTTGAGATGTTCCGCCGTATCACCGGTGGTCAGGTCGGTATCGTCTCCAAGGCCTACATTGCCGATGCCACTCCGGCTGCCGTCTGCACGCACACGTCGCAACGATCCCAGTACACCGCCATCATCGAGCAGTACCTCAACGGTGTCACCGGCAACTTCACCTGGTTCCCCTGGCAGGGTGTGGACCTCCTCTTTGGTGGAGGTGCGGAAAACTTCCTCGCTGGTCCGGGCAATGGCAATGTCTCGCAATTTGAGCGATGGGCATCGCACGGGTACCAGGTCGGATACAACAACACCCAACTCCAGGCGTTTGACAACGCTCAGCGTGCTCTGGGCCTTTTCACCCGCGGCAACATTTCAACTTGGTTGGACCAGCACGTCTACAAGGACACCCTCGACTTTGCGATCACTCCCCAGGGTGCTCGCGGCGCTTACGACCAGCCTGGCCTCAAGGAAATGACCCTCAAAGCTGTTGACATTCTCCACACCCGTGCCAAGGCGCGTGGCACCGGTTTCTCGCTAATGTCGGAGGCGGCGGTGAGTCGCACGGACATAACCCTGGCCCAGCTGACAAATCTCGCAGCTCATCGACAAGGAGATGCACGTTCAAGACGTCGACCGCGCCCTCGGCGACCTCCTCGAGCTCGACGACACTCTCCGAGCCACCCTGAAGCACCTCGAGGAGATCGGCGAGCTCGAGGACACCCTCGTTGTCGTCACCGCCGACCACGGTCACGGATGTACGTCGCCCGTGACAGGGATCCGCTGACATTCAGTCGACGTTTACGGTAGCGCCGACACGAAATTCCTCGAGGCCCAGACCGCCGACCGCGCCAAGCGCAATGCCGTCGGCGTCTACCAGAACTCTGGTCTTTCGGCGTACACCGTCCCCGAGGGTGTCCTTCCCACCAACCACACTCAGTTCACCAGCCCTCAGGGCGACGGTTTCCCCGTCACCTGGGACCCCCGCTACACCATTGCTCACGGATGGGCCGCGATCCCGGACAAGCGCGAGGACTTCAAGATCAACTCGTACCACGAGCGCATCCCGGCCGTCTCCAACACGAGTGGTTACTTTTTCAACCCTCAAGACAACCCCGCCGGTTTTGCCATGACTGGCAACATTGACGTGTCAGAGGGCCAGGGTGTGCACTCGCTCGTCGACGTCCCCGTCTACGCCTGGGGCCCGGGTCACGAGCTCTTCCGAGGGGTCATGGGCAACGTCGACATCGCATTTAGGCTGGCCGAGGCTCTCGACCTGGGCAGGACCTCGAACGTGACTGCGCCTTACACCAAGTAAAGATCCGCGAATCGAAAAGTGTAGTGAAAGTCGGAAAAGTGGTCGAATCGTAGAATAGTCGTAACAGAGTAGAGTATAATACCGCCGCGATTGCCTTCCCCAAATAGTGACCCATTTGACGCGAAGTCTGGACATGTCAATCTGATGTGCATGGATGAACGCATGATATGGCGATGTACAATGGGCGAGCACACCTAGGCCTACGATCTCGGCTTTGGCCCGCCCAGTCCAGCGAAGAGTGTAGCCAGCATCTCTTGCTGCGCCACGTTGAGCGGTGGCTGTTGCGGCGAAACGGCCGGGTGAGGGGTTGCCGCGTTGGAGGGATAAGAGGGACCAGGAGGGGCAGGTGGACCGGCCGAACCTGGGTGCATGGGAGGACCTGCTGGCTGGCCGTACGGGACGTAGCCTCTCCCATAATTAGGAGGCGCCGGCTGGCTCGAGCGAGGGTTCATCATCGGAATGTAACCGGGCGGGCCCGGCGTGGGATGGATATACTCGGGCTGGGAGTCCCGTGCACCGGGCATCATAGGCGGAGGCCGCTGAGCGAACTGATGAAAGGCGTCCGGGGGAAGCGATCCGTGAGGGAGCGGGCCGCCGGGCCGCTGGGACTGCATAAGCATACGAAGCGGATCGGGAGGGGGCGGCGCGTATTGGTCTGGCATGTCGAAGAATGGTCGAGGAGGGCCGCCGTGGGGCGGAGGAGGCGGGAAAGGGTACCCGCGAGGTTCTTGGGAGAATGGCGGGGCCTGCAGAGGTGGTGTTGGGCGTGATTCCATCGGTGATCGACCAGCGCCAGTCGAGAATCCCGGAGGCGGGCGGGTGTCTTGAGGGGAGGGGTTTGACACCTGTCATGAGCGGTGTCGCCTGATGTGCACTCACCTTCAAAAGTCCCATCAGCTTTCCCAAATGGTCGTCTGGAGGTGGCATCGGGCGGTCCGGCGGCGCGGAAGGAGGGTGTGAAGGCGGAGACAGGACCTCCATGGGGGATCTGTCTGCCGAGCGGCTGGTCGGGATTTCGGTGGCGGGGTTGCCGCTCCCAAAGAAACGTTGGAACCGGCTTTGAAACGCGCTGGATCCAGAGGCCGGCTCAGGCTCGTCCCGCTCCTCCTCGACGGCCTTGCTGGGCAAGAGATAATCTGCCGAATTGAACACCCTCGGCTTTGTCGACTCGAGCTGAGGCATTGATGCGATTGACGAATCTCCCCCAAAAAAGGACACCAGAGGTTTATCACCCCTCCACTGCCCTCCGCTTTCCTTGGCCTTCATGGCGCGTTTGTGTGCCGCGATCATGTCTTCGCCCGGAACGAACTGGACAAGAGGGTCTGACGAAGAGCCCGCGATAGCAGGGTCGGCCGGCAAGGAACTCGCATCGTCGTCCATCCAAGCCGGCTCGGCAGCTTCGTCTCCCTGTTGCCGGTTCCATTGCGGCCGCCGGACGGGATCACCTCCCCGCTGAGGTACAGGCTTGTCGTTGCGGCGCCATTCAGTCTCGTCGCGTCTCGTGCGTCGATCCTCCCGACCCTTCAGAGCCTGCCATCAGCGATCTGCCGAGCGTGCACGCGCTTACCTCTTCTCCGCCAAGTCTCATTCCCTTTTCCGCCGGATTCCGCACCGAAAACTTGCCCATTTGGCTTCCACCATATGCCTCACGACGGTTCTCGGGCGGCAGGGGAAGCCCTTGGGCGTCGAGCGAGTCGGGCTGTCGTCGCAACCTGACGTTAGCTGTGCGGTGTGGTCGGAGCGCTCACCCGATATTGCGCCCTCTACCCAGACCACGACCGCCGCCGATGCCTCCGCCGTAGCCGAATCCCTCGCCAAATCCAGCTGGCCCGCTCTTCTTGCCGCCCGGCTGACCTATGAATGCTATCGCAGGATCCTCGTGCTGCGCGGGTCCCATCGACTTTTGGGGGACAAAAGCACTGTACTCAGCGTGGGACTCTTCACCGGACGTACCCAAACCACGACTCCAAGCGACTCATTCCCCTTGGCACTTGCCAGCCCTCGACCTGGCATCTCTGAGCGATCCGCAAAAGCTCCTCTCTTGTATAGGAGACCACAGGCCCCGTCTTCATCGCCAATCTCATCGTCTGCTCCACGCCAAGGATGCGGTTCATCTCCTCGTTGACATCGTCCTCGTCCAGTGTGTTTTCGGGGAGGTCGGGCGAAAGGGGGGCAAAGGGATTGATGTTGGGGTTGGCGTTGACCGGTTTCGGAGAGACGTGCGAGGACGTGGAGGATGGCGACAGCACTGACGACGGGGTGAGTGCCGCACACACACGACGATTCTGCAGAGCTCCAGTGCTCACCTTGTGCTCGAGGAGACTTGTGAGACCCGGAGCTTGGCGGCACTGATGATTAGTCCAGGCGGGGCAGCTGACAACGCACTTGCTACAGGAGAGTGCTTGACAATGACGCGACTCGACGGGACCTGGCGAGGCTGTGTGACGGCTGACACCGATGCGAGGTGGAAGGGGTGCGATTGGGAAGGAAGAGAAGAGAGGTGTGTTGAGAGAGAGAGGGAACGAGAGAGAGAACGAGGAGCGTTGGTAGGGGACGCGGCAGAATCTGGTTACGTAAACGAACGCAACCGCAACGTCGCGGTCCAATTCAACAGTCGACCTTTCTTCCTCCAACTATGCTCGCTTCAATCCGACCCACAATGTTCGCTTCCAGGTCCACCATGAGCCTGCTGAGGGCGTCAGCTACGTCGAGAGCCGCTACGGTGAGTCGGGCTGCACCAGCCGTCTCTAATCGAACTGATGGGTTCAGCTGTCGGGCCGATCGAGAGGGTACGCCTCGGCGGCAGGAGGTTCCGGATCGAGTGCGTATGCTCTCCAGCAAACTCGATGGGCATCTTTACGTCGTGCCGTACTGACCATACGCCACAGACCTGCCCATGATCCTTGCCGTCGCCGGTGTGGTGAGCCCGACCGATCTCGCCGTCCAAGTCATCCTATTGACCAATTTAGGCTGGCCTAGGTGGATACGTCTACCTCCAGCGCAACCCTTGTGGGTCCGATCGCACGATGCATCGCATATAGCTGCTGACTCTGCAGCCATCAAAGCGGATACCTCTGCCAGCGTCGAGTCTCTCAAGGAAAAGGCCGAGGCGAAAGTCAAGGGCATACAGGGGGAGTTCAAGGCGAGCGAGGGAGGCCCTGGAGTTCTCGGCGCTCTTATCAAGTGTGTTCGCCCCACGACTCTCGTGCACGCTGACCTCTTAGGGACCAATGGACCCCGTTCCTCTTGACCAAGGTCGAGGACTACAACCACAACACCAAGCTCTACACCTTTGACTTTGGAGACCCTGAGAAGACCCGCGGCGGTCAGGTCGCCAATGCGCTCCTGGTCAAGACCCCCGAAGGCGAAAACGAGGTCAAGGACGACAAGGGAAAGCCGGTCATTAGGTGAGCCTACTCACGGGGGATTATGTTGATGTCAGGCCGTACACTCCGGTGTCTCCCCCCGACCAAAAGGGCTCGCTCACGCTCATGGTCAAGGAGTACAAGGTACGTCTCGACGTTGTTCGGAGCTGATCCGCCACAGGACGGCAAGCTCACCCCTTACATGGCCCGGATGACCCCCGGAGAATCCTCTCTGCTCTTCAAGGGGCCCATCCCCAAGCACAAATACCAGCCCAACGCTTTCGACAGGGGTCTCTGCATCGCGGGGGGCAGTGGCATCACCCCGATGTACCAGATGATCTCGCATTCGCTTGACATTCCTGATGACAAGACCAAGTGGACCCTCGTCTTCAGCAATGTGACGGACAAGGACATCCGTGAGCGCCTTCATGCCGACGATTGATTGACGCGCAGTCCTTCGCAAAGAATGGGACCAGCTCGCCAAGGCTCATCCCGACCGACTCGAGGTCAGATACGTGCTTGACAAGGCGCCTTGGGGTTGGAGGGGTGAGTCCGAGTGGATGTGCCGTGGCTGACGGCAGGCGAAACGGGTTTCGTGACGGCGAATATGATCCAAAAGGTCTTCCCCAAGAAGGACGACAAGGTCATGGCCTTTGTTTGCGGGCCTCCTGGTCAGGTCAAGGCCCTCGCCGGCCCCAAGGACGGGCCGAGGCAGGGAGAGCTGCAGGGAGCACTCAAGGAGCTGGGCTACACAGCGGAGGAGGTGTTCAAGTTTTAACGAGAGTAAAGTGGTAGAGACATAGATAGAAATACATACAACACGGCTGAGACCAAGCTCTAGAGCATACTGTCTTCTGACCAATCTCTATCGTCGTACGAGACGTCCGCCGCGGCTTGTTGTTCCCGGGCTCTCGCCTCCTCGTCCTCGGCTGCTTGTCGGTGCTCCATGAGGACCGCCCACACGGATGCTTTGAACTGAAGGTGGATCAGGGCGGCGCGCGCTGGCGGATCATCCCTTGTACTCACAAGGGTCAGAACGAGGCCCATTTTCTTTTCGAGTTCCCTCAGTTCAGCGAGCAATGATTCGTTAGGTGACTCCGATGTGAGCTTTGCCAGACCGGCTATCTGCATTGGGGGAGATGTCTAAGCTCGAGCTGCACCGACCGGTCTTGATTGGAAATCGCGCTCACCCGCTTGACCTTGTCGCCAAGCTTTGCGTATTCCCACAGGACCTGCTGCTCCATCGGCGACAGCTGAGGGTTGTTGGCGCTGATGAGGGATTTTATGAGCCCTGATTGAGTTGGAAGGGACCGAAGGGGAGCGCGGGACTCACTACGGGTTTGTAGCTACCACTGACATGATGGCGGATTGCCTTGAGGGGGACAAGGAGGACAACGAGAACGGCGAGGATAAGAGGGACGCGACGAGACGCGAGGTTGGGATGGTGTGGTGGTAATTTGCTTCCGTTTGTTTGTCACGTGACTGTTCCCCAACCCAGCCCCCGCCCCCTTTCTCTGACGTCGTCGTCGTCGCCGCTGTCGCCGTCGTTGCCGTCGTCGCTGCCATTCACAGTCAACACTCCATGGTCACGGCTCGACTCGTTCATCTTCCACTCCCCAACCGTCTCCGTCGCCGCCGGTGTCTGCGCCCGCTCGCACTCTGACCACTCACCCATCCGAGCTTAGCCCTCGCCGATCGTCCCCGATCCTCGCCCAGCCGCCGTCCGTTCCTTCGTCCCCAAACCTTGTCCCCAAGTCTTTGGTGCGCGGCGCGCTCAAAAGGGGGACGCGGCCCCCGGTCGGGTCGCATTTGTCTTCCTTTCCAAACAACGCTCGTCCTCACAACTGCATCTCGGACACCTCGCCAACGTCCCTGCCCATCCATCCCGTGGAAAGCATAGCGGTAACCCACCCGCACGATGCAATACCTGTCCAAGGCGTACAATTACTGTGAGCTTGCCACATCCCGATCCGAGGCCTCTTCTGACAGATTCAGACTCGGGGATCAACCCGGCGACGCTCTCCGGAGCGATCGATGTGATCGTCATCCGCCATGTCGACAAGGTGAGTCCCCCCAAGCGACCCCAGTACTCACCAAACCAGGACGGCGAGGTCACTCTCTCATCTTCACCCTTCCACGTGCGTTTTGGCAAGTTGCAGGTGCTGCGAGCAGGAGAGAAGCGAGTCACGTTACGGCTTCCCAATAACCTCCCCTCGCCCCATGTCGCCCCTTTCAGCATGAAGGTCGGGGAGACCGGCGAGGCGTTCTTTGTACTCGAGACTGAAGAAGACGTCCCCGAGGAGCTCTTGACGAGTCCCGTCGTCATGGCCACCGAGGTGAGTCCAGTGTGCTGTGCCGGGTCCTGACTTTCAGCCTATACCGCCGTCTGCACCGCCTACCGACCAGGAGTTTCTGCCCCACAAACCTGATCAGCTCGTACCAGGCGCCGATCACGAACACGTCGCTCATCCGGCCTCCACGTCCTTGACCCAGCAGCCGTTCGGCGAGACCGAGGAACAAGTCCCTCACACCCGGGATCATCTCGGCGATGTAGACTTTCTCGATCTGAACGACACCGGTGCCTCGGCCGCGGGTGACACCTCTGCGGTCGCAGCAGACGATCACGCGGTATCGCCGACGTCGATCTTAAACTCTGCGTCGTCGCTTCTCCCCTCATTCCTGTCCACGCACGAGCCAAACGATTCGCCTCGTGGTGACGCCACGGCCGAGCCCATTGACGAAACCCCGGCAAAGGACCGTGGCCATCCCATGTTGTCGCAAACCTCTCGGCCTCCTAATCCGTTGGCCGCGGCGCCAGGGGAATCAACACATATGCCTCACCGCGATGTCAAGCTCTCTGACCTCCCCTCGCGATCGGGCGACTCGACGCCGCGAGAAAATGTCGACTCTGTCGAGGACCGCTTGCCAAAGGTCAGAGAAGGTGAAGGAGAAGGTCCCGAGGTCGTGTACGGTAGGGACGTCGTGCTGGATATGGCGGGTTACCATGCCGACGTCAGTGCTTCCGAGGAGGACCTGCTGGCGGAGCATGCGGGGTTGGCATCGGAGTCACGCTCAGCGACAACAGACTCTCGGTCAAGTGTGGTCGAGTCGTTCACCCAGGATCTTGTCGCTTGCACCCTTGCCGCTCGCCGTCCTAGCGTGGTTCCTCGCCCTTCGGAACCCATATTGCCCAAGACTTCTACGCCGCTACCGCGCGACGATCTCTCGCTGGACGTCGATTCGCTTTCTCTCGATGACGACGAAATGTCGACGCCACGTCGCTCGATGCGGGGACAATCCGAACCCCCTCAGACCCCGGACCGACCCGTATCACCGACAGCGGCTCGCCATGCGCTCCGACCTTCCCCCAGGCTGTCCACCACGCCGAATGGCAAATCCTTCCCGGCCGCTGTTGGGATGCATCCCTCGGCTTCTAATGTGGCGATGGATTACGCCTGGGACTGGGGGACAGCGCCACCGAGAGAAGGCCATCTCCCACCAACAGAGGAGAGGGTAAGGAGCGAAAGCATGCCCCCTACGGCTCTCGACATGGGGCTCGGCGGCACCGCGAACACTGGCCGACTCAAAAATGTGGAGGAGAACCCGTATCTCTTTGTTTTGGAAATGGACAACGGGCGGTCCCACGCATTCGAGCTGGCGCTCTGCGGGGAGGATATTGCAGCCACCAGTTCACCCAACGACGACGCGATGTTTGTTGACAACCGCGTAACATTCCAGAGATTCATAGAGGATTCGCAATTGGTTGACGACCCGAGGCTAGTCGTGCGATACAGCCTGCAGTGAGTTTTCGAGTACAACAGTGGCTGACTTTGCGAGATACTACTCCTGGAAGAATGCTTTTCCACTGCTGTCGGCGCTGTCATCATACCGCAGAAGTCTCACACAGCCTCCCGTGGCTGGCGGCGTTGACGGCACCGCCCTGCCCCGTCCGTCGTCAGGCTACGGCTGGACGAAATGGTTGCGTCGAGGAACCACGCCGCTTGAACCGCCCATGCGTCGATCCTCTGTGAGCAGCGCGGTGGAGCTCGCGCGACCGGCCTCGCCTCCGCCGCCGATGGCGGAGAAGCCGTCCAGCAAACACTTTGCCAAGACGCTGCGTCTGGCGTCCGACCAGCTGGTGGGTTCTGGCACTGTTCGCGTGGAGCTGACGGTAGAAACAACTGCATCTGAAACCTGGCCCCAATACTGTTCAGTTCTCCGTGACGTCTTCGTACTCTGGGATGGCGACGTGTGCGTCGCGCATCTTTTTGTGGGAGGAGACGGACCAGATTGTGATCTCTGACATTGACGGGACTATCACAAAGTAAGCCGGCCGCGCGGGGTCCGATGCTGACGCACAGATCCGACGCCCTGGGCCATGTGTTTGCCGCAATCGGCAGAGACTGGACGCATCCCGGCATCGCCAAGCTGTACACCGACATTGGCAACAATGGCTACAAGATGCTCTATCTCACATCGCGTGCTATCGGTCAAGCGGATTCCACACGGGAATATCTGCGCACGATCAACCAAGGGGACTATAGGATGCCCGAGGGACCAGTCATCATGAGTCCGGATCGGCTGATGGCCAGTTTACACCGGTATGTCCACACGCTCCAGACTGGAGCTGACATCCAGCGAGGTGATCATGCGGAAGCCCGAACTGTTCAAAATGGCCTGCCTCCGAGACATCCAGCGACTTTTCGGCGATCACGCCAGGGAGGCTTTCTTTGCCGGGTTTGGCAACCGCATCACGGACGCCATGAGCTACCGCTCTGTCGGCATCGACGCGTCGAAAATCTACACGATCGACTCGACAGGTGTCGTCAAGACCGAGCTCCTGCAGGCTGCCGGTCACAAGGGCAGCTACATGCTCTTGGTGAGTTTGCCACGGTAGCGCCGCGCTGATGTCCAGAACGATCTCGTAAACGAAGTCTTCCCTCCTGTTCGAACCAAGTTCAAGCCCGAGTACACGGATTTCAATTACTGGCGCCCGTCGATCGCCAACATTCCACTCCCCGATCTCTCTCCGCCTTCCCCCGCGTTGTCCGCCAGGTCCGATTCGAGCCGCTTGAGCGTGGGCATGCTGGGGAAGATTGCCACTCTCGGTCGGCGGTCGTCCAAGCAGCCCATCCTCCCGACGTCGCACGACTCGAATCCTAGCTCCCGACCAAGCAGTCCTCTCATCGGCCCTGCCATGACGCCAGACGATCTCAGTGAGGCAGACGAAGATGACCTCGGTCGCCGATCACGGGAGAGCAGCATGCCAGGCTCTTTCGAGGACCGATCGAACCACTTTCCGGACGCCTTTTTCGCTCGATCCGAAAATGAACACGAGGACCCGGAGCTCGGACATCGCGACGCCGAAGATGAAACTCGAGAGGGCGACTCGTTTGACGACGGAATGACTTTTGACGATGACTTGCTGGCAACGGGCGAGATGCAGCACGTTCCGTTTTGATTTGTACACTTTTTTGCATGATTCTCGGATGCATGGCATGGTTTCACCGCAGCAACGGGTCCTC
This sequence comes from Saitozyma sp. JCM 24511, assembly GCA_001600855.1. NCBI lineage: Eukaryota > Fungi > Basidiomycota > Tremellomycetes > Tremellales > Trimorphomycetaceae > Saitozyma > Saitozyma sp. JCM 24511. The sequence continues at coordinate 567,145 of BCLC01000020.1, read as the reverse complement.
GATGGGGTCAGGGCCGACCTCGACTCCGGCCACGGTGTAGCTGGATTTAGCGCGGGTCGTCGGACTGGTCACTCACGAGAAGAAGAGAACCTTCATCGCGAGAGCCACGGCGGCGTGCAGCACAACGACGGCGATGATGAGCAGGCGGACGGCCTTGTTGTCCCCCTGGATGTCAGCAGATGTCTCAACGGTGCGCCTCACCGATGCCAAGACCGGGTAGATGTTGCGAACGCTGCGGCGTCAGCTGGAACGAGTAGTTGAATCACTCACAGAAAGTAGCCCGAGCTCGCCGCCGCGGCGGCGACCAGGGCCCAGCGCAAGATCCCCACCGGAATGAGGCAGAGCAAGCTGATGGGCACAAAGACGGTCATGGCGTAGCCATAGACTCCGAGAGCCTCTGCGACGCCCCACTCGCCGACTTTGAGCCATTTGGTAGCGCCCCAGAGCAGGGCGGGGACTCCGAGGCCGTAAAAGTACACGACCGAGGTTGCGGTGGACAGGAGCGGAAGGTTCGAGTTGATGGGTGTGTTGGGGGACGCCAGGTAGTGTGTGATGGACGATGTGAGCGTGGATGTGGTGTATAGGGAGAGGATGAGCGTGGTGAGCGTCCAGAATGGGCCTGCGGACGTCTCAGCGGTGTCTCCGGGCAGGTCGCTCAGCAAGTCGCTCAGCAAGTCGCTCAGCAAGTCGCTCACCATACAGGTCAATCTGCCCGTCGCACACCTCGACGATGAAGCCCTCGCGCGGGATCATCGCCATTCCGACGCGCTTCAACACGATGTTGGTGTCCACGTCAAAGTACGACTGAGGTCAGTCCGGCCGATGTGCGCGTCACTTGCCTGATAATACGCCAGGTTGAACGGACTGTAGGGGACAGACGGGGCTTGGGGCGCGGTGTTTGGCGAAGTGGAGCGGTTCGGCGCCGGATCGGTGGAGAGGAACGCTGCGGGTGTCAGCTTGGGTCGAAGGAGAAAGATCGTGTAGGTACTCTTGAACTCGAGCCCGCTGGTGGATCCCCCAATGTCGCCGGCGGGCTATGAGAAGTCAGTTCCGACGTGGTATCTCGGCGACGCGCTCACGTCCTCGTCGACATCGACGACGGCATAGCCTCCGTGGGACATGCTGAACGGTCACGCTGTATGCGTAGAGGCGCTGATTGGGAGTTGTAGATACACAGGCGATCAGAGTGAGTAAAGGACGACAAGATATCCGCGAACAAGTGGCTGGGAAACGCGACGTGGCTCTGGGAGTGGCGTCGGCCAGCACCCCACCGCATGGCACAGACACGACCATTCTCAACGGCCACTGACTGGTCACTACAGCACGACGCAACATGGCATGGCAGTCATAGCATAAAACTCCTCGTCCTGATATCCTGGATCATATAGCGACATCCCCCAACCCCTAGCACTGACAGCTCGAAGCCTGCGGAAGCTCTTCTCCCGGCGTTGCCGACACGTCAATCTCTGTGCACCAAGGATCAGCCGCATCCTCGCGTGCTGAAGGGTCACCCCGCTCACTCTGATTAGCCGCAGCGTCCTTGACCTCTGCACTGCCCCCGGGCAACGCCATGGCGATCTTCTTGAACAACGTCTTGACGTTGTGACCCGCCTTGGCCGACGTCTCGATGGACATGACGCCGAGTTCCTTGGCTCGCTTGTCGAGATCCTCCGGTGTGACTTGACTGCGAGAGATTAAGGGGCTTGTCTCCAGGTGGCTGCACACCGCATCGACTCACCGCTTGTCATTCAGATCCGTCTTGTTCCCGACCAAAACAATGATCACGTCCTGCCCCCGCTCGTTCCGCACATCATCCACCCATTTCGACGTGTTGAGGAAAGACGTCCGATCTGCAGGCTTAGCGAGCATTCCGAGGCATACGCGCGGCTCACTTGTGATGTCGTACACGATCACAGCGACAGAGGAATCTCGGATGTAGGAGGGGATGAGCGAGCGGAAGCGTTCCTAAGCGGTCAACGCGGGTCGAGGTTTCTCGCGAGATGGGCCGGGCTCACTTGACTGTGTAACGATCAAAGGAAGCAGCGGTCAGCGTGAAGCGCGTGTGAACGGACGAGCCTACCCAGCTAAGCAGGGTCAGCCATGGATCTTCCCCGGGCCGAGTCACCCACCAGTATCCCACAACTGTAATCGCACCGTCCGGTCTTCGAGATACATGGTTTTCGAGAGAAAGTCGATCCCTGCAGAGTCGGCTCGGCCACTTCTGCTCCACAGTCTTCACGCACCTATAGTGGCCTGGTAGGTATTGTCAAAGGTGTCGTACATCTGTCGCACATCAGCGGCGGCGAGCGGCACGATGAGCGGGTCTTCCGATATACGACGAGCGACGCACAAAACGTGTGATCAAGCTCGTCTTGCCGACACTCTGCTCTCCGAGAAACACGAGCTTGAACTTCTTCAGAGGGTTGTTGGAAGCCGAAAAGTCGCCCGCCGCGGGGGATGGTGTTTGAGGTGCGGACATGACGGGCGGCGAGGGCGGCGAGGATACGTCGGTTCGGGGATGAGTGGAGTGGATACGTCGCACGCGAGTCGCGCCGGACCAGGCCGTGAGATGGCTCTGTCGATGGAGGGTGTGTCAGTGACGACTGCTGGAGAGGATGGTTAAGGACGAGGAGGGGAAGTGGACAGAGAGGGCGAGAGAGAGTCGAGTGAGACGAGCTGTTCGGGCTGGCTGCGGTGGCCGGGTTGGGTTGCACTCTGCGCGTGGCGGTGGCGTCCGTCTTTGCTTGTGGCACGAGTCACATCCAGTTCATCGCATCCGGACGAGCTGCACCTTGAGTCTACATATCTCCCTTCACCTGGGACTACATGTCCCACTCGTGCTAGAACAGACAAGGATGCCCCAGTCCGCTTCAACTGCTCCAGCTTATGACCCAACTCTTCCAGCTTATGACCCGACTCTCTTCCTTGACACCGACCCGAGCCTAGTACACATACTCGAAGCTGAGCAATAAGCAACCTCCCTCTTCATCGCTGCCGTCGCCACTCACTTGGGGTTCTGCTTGTCGGTCATGTCTGCAAACGCCGTGGCGTTGAGGTTCAGATCGGCGGGAGGGGCGTTCTCCCTTGCCTTTTGCTTCTTGCGGTTCTCGTACTTGAACGCGTAGCGGAAGGCAAAGAACATGAGGAACTCGATGATGTTGGCAGCGAGGAGCGAGCCGATGCCCATCTGGTACTTTGGCGCCTGGTCGGTCTTGTAGAAGAAGGGTCCGGCAATGTTGCCGACACAAGCGCCAAACCAGATCATGCCCGAGACGAGCATCTTCTTTGTCTGCCCACCGGTGTTGGAGGTGATGAGCGAGAGGGAGATGACAAAGGAGGCTTGGTAAGAGCCGGTGAGGTAGCTGCGGAATAAGCGGGTGTCCCTCCCGGCTAGCAGTGCACGGCACTCACAAGCAGATGAGACGGCCGACGTAGGCATTGGTCGGGGCGAGGAGGAAGCCGAGGGCGCCGGCGATCGTGGGCAGCATGAACAGGCCGCAGACAATGGTTCGGCTGTTCTTGGGCAGGTACTGGTTGACGATGGCTCCGGCGCCGATCCAGATGACGACGAGGACGCCCTGGGGGATGCCCAGCAGGGCGGTCTGGAGCGTGTTCTGGGTGTGTGAGCGAGATTCCACGAAGTCCACGGAGTACGCACAAAGCCGAGGCCCTGGATCACCAGCGTGGAGAACTGATAAAGTCAGCCCAATCTCGACGCCGCCGCTCACGTTGGAGATGCCGCCGTTGGGGATGTTGGCGATGAAACCGAGGAAGCAGAACATGTAAGTCTTGTAGTCGGTGTAGGTCTCCACGACCTGATCCCACTTGATCCTGCGGTTCTCGACACCGGTCTGGTTCTTGCGCATGCGGGCGATCATGAGAAGCTTCTCCTCGTGGGTGAAGCCCTTGAAGGTGGCGGGGGAGTTGGGCAGGAGAAGGAAGAGGACGATGCCCCAGCCGGCGCACCTGAGGGAGTGAGCCAATGACCCGGCGTGACAGGACGACTCACACTGCGCCGACAATGATGAACTCGTAGCGCCAAGAAGCGAGCGCGCCCTGGACGTGGCCGATACCGTACCCACTGCAAACGTCAGCCCAAAACCCACGCCGCCACGACCCAAGCCGCCACTCACATCAAACCACCGCCGGCCACGCCGAGACCGTTGAAGCAGTACCAGGCGGAGATACGGGAGGGCTGTTCAGATCGGGTGTAGTACATGCTGGTGATGAGCATGAACGCCGGGTCGGCAATGGCCTCGAACGCTCCGGAGAGGATGCGAAGCGCTGCGAGGGACGCGAAATTGTTTGCGGCGGCCTGGCACATGAGGAGGACCCCCCACATGAAAATGTTGAGTGCGAGGTAGTAGGCCGGGGGGGACCTCTGCATGATCAGGTTGGACGGGATGGCCCAGACCAGCCAGCCAAAGTAGAAGATGCTGGACAGCCACGAATACTCTGTGCCGACGAGCTTTAGGTCGGTCTTGATGCCGAAGATGGCGGCGTAGGAGAGCGTGGTCTTGTCGACGTACTGCGTGGTTAGCAAGGCATGTATCCCCTTTGACCCATCGAGTCGGACGATCCGATCTGATCGGTGTTACTCACGTAGAAGAAGTAGCAGATCCCCAGCAGCGGCAGGATGCGCATGTCGAGCTTTCTACGGCGGGGTCAGCGGTGTCGCAGGAGCGTGCTTGCGCCACGTATCAGTCGCACCGTTTGAGCCTCTTCTCCGCCTCGGGATCGATGCTTCCATCCTCGCCGTAGCGCTCCAGCGCCTCGATGTACAGGTCCGCATGCTGCTGCTTGATCCTCTCGGCGAGCGGGACGGGCTCGAGGGCCTTGCGATGCGGGTCCTCGGCCTGGGGCTCGTCGATGTGGTTGGAGATCTCCTTGTCCTGGGTCGGGTTCGGGTTCGACATGGTGGAGAGGGAGTGTGCGGGGCTTGATGGGACCCGGGTGCGGGCGCTCCGTGGCGATATTTATGTGTCCCAAGGAAGATGTGGAGTTCGGCTCTGGACGGCAAAGGACGCCAAGGATCGTGGGACGATCTCCGGAACCATGGGATGGGCCAGAGGCAGCAGCTGCAAGTTGCAACCATCGCAGGCAGGAGCAAGCGCCAAGGCTGTCACAAAATGGAAATGAAACAGCCACGGAGCCACGGGTCCACCCCGGCCCGGAGCGCCACGGCGTGGGCGAGCGGCAGGGCGGCATCCGTTGGACAAAGTGGAGGGAAGGAGGGGGAGGGGGAGGGGGAGGGGAAGGGAGAGGGGCACAGGAGGGACCAGGGAGAACGACAAGGACAACGAACAAGGAGATGGGCTGAGGAGAGAGAGAGCAAGGGTGGGGGAAGCCAAACTCTCCGTCGGCCAAACGGCACTAGCAATCGGTCCGGACGGTGTACCACACCACACTCATGACCAGCATTCTGCCATTCTCAGACTCTGAGCCACCCCGCTTCCCGACAAGTGCCGCCCGTTGCCGACGCGAGTACGAGTACGACTACAAAGCATTCGGCAACGGGCCGAATGCTGGTTGACAAGGTTGGGTCCGGGATGGATATAGGGCGGGCCACCCAGAGGGCCAGAGCATCGTTGGACCACTCGAATGTCACTTTCACTTTGCACACAATCATCTTGTCCCTCGGTTGTGTACCAGGGCTGCGCGCTGCGAGTATGCAAGCAGCAAGGAAGGACAAGACAACAGACAAGAGACACCACACAGTGCCGTGTGCGGTTGCTGACGAGTACTCGTATTGACGCCAAAGGAAGAGAGACGGTGCATGGCATCGTTGAACCAGCTTCTACAAAATGTCAACTCTATGAACAACAACTTTTCTGTCTCTCTCACTTGTCATCTCTCTGCAAGCTCACCCGTTCTTGTCCATCCCATCGAAATGACGTTCGCAGCTCGCGACAGCCTCATCTCGACCGACTCCAACACCACCTACCCTTCCACCTTGTCCAGCTACGGTCCCTCCGCGCTCGGTCTCACAGATTCCCCCTCGCAGCTCCGAGATCTGCGTGCCGCGCACGGCAAGACCTCTTCTCCTCTCGCCACCGACAACGTCGCTCGCATCCCCCGCGTCGGCTCCAAGACCAGGCTCCGCTCGACACCGTCCAACCCGTCGCTTCCGGTTATGACGGACAGCCCTCCCAGCGGCACGGGCAACCCCCAACCCCCGACCACTTCCAATGGGGACGCAAAAACAGCAAGGCTCAACTCGTTTGTAGCCGAGGCTCGACGCGCAGCCGCCCCACAGACTGGCGCAGAGCAAAGCCGACTCGCAAACCGACCTGTCCAAGCGAAGCGATCGCAGAGTTCCTTGGACCCTCCGAACCCGGCGCCCACTCGACCAAGGTCAGCGGCAAACGGCTCGTCTCCTGCCATTGCGATCCCTGTGAGACCCCCAAAGGCACCTCAGCAAGCCGCTGCTGCTCGCCCTCCCGCCTCTCCCGCACGAACAGAGACCACCATGGCGGAGGAGTGGGAAGCCGAACTCGTCCGCGACGCGAAAAAGCTCCAGCTCCAACCGAGACCTCGCTCCAGGCCGTCCAACACGAACTTGAAGAGTGTGCGGGAGGACGTCGAGTGGGAGCGGTCTGGCATGTGGGAGACACAGAGGGACGTCGCGAGGCAGGCCGAGGACAGGACGCGGCGAGAGGCCAGCAGGGAGATCGGTGAGCGACTCGACGCGACATTGCTGAGTTTGCAGCGTACCCACCCGCCATGCCCCGTATCCCTATCCGTGCTGCTCTATCTGGCGTCACGTCGGTCCACGTCGGGGTCCGTCCACGGATCCACCCCTCGCGCGCTCCCGAGTCGCTTCAGCGCAACCAGCCGGACGGGCAGCTTGATCCTCCGCTCTTCTCCGCGACGGACCAGTCACAGGCGGAGCACGCAGCCGGCGCCGAGACGACCGTCCGAGGGAGCTACAACCAGCTTTACGTGTCCTCTCTTGCAGAGAAGGCCAAGGAGGAGTATGAAGCGTGGCTCGGCAGGAAGGCAGAGAGAGAAGGCGGGCCTGACGAGGACGGTGGGAGTGTCGGCACTCGCGATTGGCATCCAAAGCAGCGGGTCGTGGCTCTTCCCGGAGCGACCACCGAGCCCGCTCACCTCGATCCGGGAGTCGCGCCGACCGCAGCTGTCCCCACCGAGCAAGCCTTTGCATGGGACAACTACGCCTACCAGCAGCCGTATCATCCGATGTACGGATTCACGTCTTACGATATGCCTCAGGTCTACCCGGGAGGCTATTGGGATCCTGGGATGTGGTGGATGAATCCCCAGCCGAGTCCGGATTCAGAAACGTCGACTTCGAGCGGGACTCATCCCAGCGAAGAGGACTCCAAGGCGAGGTACGTGACGTGGCGGGCTCCCGCTGACCCATAAGCGAAGTGCACTTTGCTCCATCCCCGGAAAAGCTCAAGCACCGCGCGTCGATGTCTGACCTCGCGAGCGAGCCTTTCTATCCGGATGCGTGAGTAGGGTCCTTTGCCGGGGGTCCTTCAGAGTACGTCTTTAGACCTTTGAGCAGCCGCACCGCCGCGATCGTCCACTCCATGGAGAGGCGTCCTCGGTGGGGCGCTGTATACAACGGCCCTCCGCTTTCCTCTCCGCCTTCATCCTCTTCCCAGTTCACATCATGTTCGGTACTTCGCCCTCACTACATCCCGCTGTCATGGACACCATGGACGGGCGTGGGTTCGACATGTTTGGGTACCATCAGCCAGGCCAACCCACCACTGCCTATGGGGGCGTTGGTTTTGGGTTGAGTGGCGTGGGGCCCATGGGCTCGAACCTGGGTGGCGGAGGTGGCATGTCCATGATGGGGACGCCCATGGGTGGGATTGGTGGGATGGGCATGACTGGTGGGATGGGCATGACTGGTGGGATGGGTGGCGGCGCCGGCGCCAGTGCGCTGGGGATGGGCCTCAGCAGCAGGGGCATGGGGGTCCCCGGGATGCAGCCCGCTGCCGGGTTTGTCCTTTCATAACCTCCTTTGTCGTCGATGCGCCGTCGTGCAGAGGACGTTCCCTCGCTTAACACACACCGTGTCAAGCTTCTCCCTCCCGTGGTTTTCCGCCTTCCACCATTCGTCATATTGTGCTGACCTTGTCCTTTTAACCCGCTTCGCTCCGCCTCTTTTCGCCACTCTCGCGTCATTAGCAACATGATGTATCCGGAATACGGTTGGGGAATGATGGGGACCGGGAGTATGATGGGAGTCCCCGGGATGATGGCGGGTCATCCGTACGCTGCGATGTACGGGCAGATGCCCGGGGCGGCGACGCAACCCTCGGCCGACGCTCTCAAACCGTTTGACGCTTCCAAGATGAAGGCGAGTCGGCTCGGGCACTATGGCTATCTCGAGGGTCGAGGTGAGTGGGTCGATCGAACCGGGCTGAGTTTAGAACTCGCCGGTCCACCCCCTGGCTACCTTCCCGCGGGGATGCAGCCTCAACAAGCCGGCTCGAACGCGACGGGCTCCGTGCCAATCAAGTCTCCCGCACCGGTCGCATCCACGGCGTACTATCCCATGTCGGCGCCCGCCTCGCAGAAGAGCGCTTGGGGAGACGCCTCGAGCATGCCTCACGCCCGGTACGATGGTGGTGGGTGTCTCAACGCTGGTTCTGCGTTCCGCTGACGAGAACGTGTGACTCGGCGCGATAACAGCGCCCCATGCCAAATGTGTGCAAGCCGATCTCGATACCCCTTACCCTCGTCTCAAGTCGGGCAGCGTGGCCAATGCGTGGACGAGGTATGATCAGACCCAAGAGGCGATGGCGATTGATGGCAGGCTCGGGGTGGGTCATCGCAGGATGAAGGAGGGCAAGGTGTGACGGCGGTTCGAGCGATTCACCGTGGTCGCTGTGACTGTAATGTATGTATCATGTGCATCACTCGTACAACGAACCGTCGCCGCCCGCATCATTGCCCCAGTTCCGGCACGTCCACCCATTGCCGCTTCTCCCAGCTCTCCAGGCCCAGCTCCGTCAGCTGCACTCCCTTGGCCCCCTCCAGCAGGTCATACTTCCACGGCTCGTCCTTGACCACGTGACGGAGGAACATCTCCCACTGCACCTTGAACGCGTTGTCGCACACCTGGTAGTCTGGCACCCTGGTCCAAGCGTCGAGGTGGTCGATGCTGCTGGGGACGTCTGGGTTCCAGGTCGGGCGCGGGGTCGCGCTGTCGTGCTGGACCACACAGTCTCGCAGACCCGCCACCGCGGAACCCTTTGTCCCGTCGACCTGGATCGTGAGGAGGTCGTCTCGTCGGACCCGAGTGACCCAGGACGAGTTGAAGTGGACGACCACGCCGTTCTCGAGCTCAAAGGTGGCGTACGCGGCGTCGTCGGCGGTGCACTTGTACTTTTTGCCGTTTTCGTCGACACGCTCCTTGATGTGAGTCGCGCCGAGACACGACAGCGACTTGATGGGACCAAAGAGGTTGTGGATGACGTATCGCCAGTGGCAGAGCATGTCGACGATGATGCCTCCATCGTCCTCCTTGCGGTAGTTCCATGACGGTCGCTGCGGTGCGACGGGCGTGAGACCGGTGAAGACCCAGTAGCCGAAATCCCCCTTGACCGAGAGGATCTCGCCAAAGAACCCCGAGTCGATGAGGGTCTTCAGCTTGACCAGTCCCGGCAGCCAGAGCTTGTCCTGGACGACACCTTGCTTGACGCCGGCGTCCTTGGCCGTCTTGTACAGGTCGTACGCCTCGGCGGTGGACACCGCGGTGGGCTTCTCGCAGTAGACGTGCTTGCCCGCGGCGATGGCCTTCTTCACGGCGTCGGCTCTGCGGCCGGTCGTCTGCGCGTCAAAGTACACGGTGTTGCGAGGGTCCGCCAGCGCGGCGTCCAGGTCGGTGGTGACGCAGCTGGTGTCGAGGCCGTGGGATTTGGCCAGCTCGTTGAGCTTGAGCACGTTGCGGCCGACGAGGACGGGTTCGGGCATGATGATCTCGCCGTCGCTGCACCGGATGCCGCCCTCCTTGCGGATGGCGACGATGGAACGGATCAGGTGCTGGTTGGTGCCCATCCGGCCAGTGACACCGTTCATGATGACACCGACGTGGTGGACAGTGGGCTGGGCGGTGGGAGTCATGACGATGTGGGTGGTGGTGTCCCTGAGCATGGGTGTGGTCAGAACGATGCGATTGTGGTTGGGGATGTGGTGCTGGTGCTGGTGCTGGTGCTCACCTTTTATCTGTCCAGACGATGTTGAGGGAGTGCAGAGGCGAGGTGCCGGCGTTCACGGGTGTTCCGAGGTGTACCGAGATTGACGGATGATGAGTTGGTAGATGCACAGGATTCAATCGATGGGATGTGGTGATAGCTGGGCGAGCGTCGGCGAGCGTAGTCGGGCGTCGTCGGACCGGGTCCGTCTCCGGCCCGCGCGATGGCGATGCGATGGCGTCGGCCAGGTCGGTGGTAGCGACGACGTGACTTGACCCGACGTGATCGGACCCGACAGCTCGGCCCGGGTAATTGGGACCGAGTTGACCGGCCCGGCGATTTGCCCGGCGATTTGTTTGGTCTGTGGCGCCACACTGGGCACGCTAAGCCCCGACGCCTAGTCCTGGTCCCATAACCCGCCTCAGCCGACGATTCCGGAATGCAGGTACGGTGCGGGCGGCCCGGGGGACCACAGCCAAGGCTTGAGATCCCCGCGCAATGTACTCGGCCCCAAGGGGACAACGGCTTGGATCGTGGAGCGTGGTGGGAAACATAAAGAGAGCATCGTTCGCGACGTTGTCAGCCGCAGGGCTCGAGTCACCGATACTAATCGCAGCATGCCCGTTCTCACCGCTCTGAGTCAGTCGAACGTGTCATAGGCCGTCTCGCGCATGCTGACTCGAGCCCAGTCAACCGCCTGCCAACTCTGCCTCCCAAGTCGGAGAGGGTGAGGCCAACCCTATGTATCGGATGGGCACGGCTGACCCGTGCCAGGTCGGCCACGCAAACCCGTTCAAGCTCATCGCGTCGTTGAGCCCGCTTCAGCTCGCATTTTTCTTCTCCGGCTGGCTTGTGAGTATGGATCGGGGCTATGAATCCCGCGCTGACGACTGTAGGCATGGGTCTGCGATGCGATCGAGTGGGTCTGGATCGTCCGGGACAAGTGTTGACTTTCATCAGCTTCTTTGCCATTTCCTTGTCGACCTCGCGTCTCGCCCCGTTCTTCGGCCAGCCCGTCGGCACCGTGACACTCAGCATCACGTTGACTCTGCTGTTCCGACCTCTCGGCGCGCTTATTTTTGGCCTTCTCAGTGACCGCTATGGCAGGCGAGTGCCGACACATTTGAATCTCGACGCACCTGACGCGGTTGCAGAAAGTGGCCGCTCATCGCCAACTTGGTACTCATCGCTGCGTTTTCGCTGTCCACGGCGTTCTGCAAGACGTTCGCAGCGTTCCTCGCGGTCCGCTCCTTGGTGAGGTCACGTTGCGAAGCGCTCGCTGACGGCTCAGTTCGGCATCGCCATGGGCGGTATCTGGGGTCTCGCCATTTCCATGTCGCTCGAAAACATGCCGGTGGAATGCCGCGGTTTGTTCTCGGGCTTCCTTCAGCTCGGCTACCCGGTTGGGTACCTCATCATCGCTGCGGTGAACCTGAACCCGACGGTCGCTCAGACTACGGGCTGGAAGCTGCTCTTCTACACCGGCGCAGGGTTCTCAATGTTCGCTGCGCTCGTCAGGCTCGTCCTCCCCGAGTCGCAGTACTTTTTGGACCGCCGCGCCCAGCAAACGGAAAACCTGGAGGAAGGCGGGTCAGGCGCACGCAAATCGATCGTGTTCTTGCGCGAAGTAGGCAAGATGGTCAAGACGCATTGGGCGCGCTGCATCTTTGGCATCGTCTTCATGACGTGAGTCGGCACCACGGGGTTGGATCCCGACTGACCCTCCCCGCCCAGCGCGTTCAACTTTTACTCGCACGGGTCTCAGGACCTCTACCCAACCTACATCCAGGTCACCAAGGGAATGTCGCTGCACACCTCGTCCATCACCACGATCATTGGCAACTGCGGCGCCATCACGGGCTGCGCGATCGGCGGATACGTCTCGCAGTACCTCGGCCGTCGGCTCACCATCATCATGTTTTGCTGTCTCTGCTGCGCGACGCTTCCGCTCTGGCTTCTCCCGACCAGCTTTGCGGGTCTCGCCGCGGGCGCGTTCTTTGTCCAGGCCGGTGTCCAGGGGTGAGTCGGTGGCGAGTGGAGCGCCAAGTGTTGCGTCGAGGGTTACTTTGACTTTTGCGCCGAAAGTCCTCTCTAACGTTCGGCAGCGCCTACGGCGTCGTCCCCGTATACCTCTCCGAGATCTCGCCCGTGGCCTTCCGAGCGATGTGGCCCGGCGTGGCGTATCAGATCGGCAATATGGTGTCATCCGCCAGCGCGCAGATCGAAGCCGTCGCGGGGGAGCGGATCCGGAGCCCTTCGGGCGTGCCAGAGTACGGCAAGGTGTCGGCGATCCTGATTGGGGTGAGTGGGCGTGTCCGAGCGCGAAGGATGAGACGGTGAAAGGAATCGCGGCTGACAGATCAGGTCGCTGCTGGCGTGCTCATCGTCTGCTGCTTTATCGGTGCGGAGCAACACGGCGCGCACTTTGAGCAGGGCCGCGCGGCGTTTGAAAAGGACGGCGGTCTTGACGTTGGTGAGTGCTCCCGTCGCACCGGGGTTGAGCACGGCTGACGCCGCGTAGTGGACGGTGGCGAGACGCGCAAGACGGTGGACGACGACGCGGCCGAGAAGGGCGAGGCGGCTCACGTCGAGGACCGCGTCTAAATACGAATAGGCAAAGAAGTATAAATAGCGTTGTCGTGTCGGGATTGAGCTGAAGAATGCATCGGATGAATGTTTGGAACGTCAAGGCCTTGTCCGTGCATATGATACATACATACGTTTGTCTTCCGGAGCCACACACACACATTGATGCGAAGCGGGATCAGATCAGATAAGGAACAGGTGATCGATCGTCTCCACAACAATTTCAGACGGCCCTGCAACCAACTACCTCGACGGTCAAGTCCACAATCATCACCAATGACCCGCATCCACGAGCACGATCACACCCCTCACTCGGTGGACTTTTTGCGCGCCCTGCCCAAGTGCGAGCACCACCTCCACATCGAGGGTTCACTTTCCCCCGCCCTCCTGTTCCGGCTGGCCGCCCACAACGCCATCACCCTCCCCAGCCATGCCGTCGACGTCGCCTATGCCTCGATCGAGGCGCTCGAGGCGCGGTATCGAAGCTTCACCTCGCTCGACGACTTTCTCGACTACTACAACAGGGCGAGCGCGGTGTTGATTACCCGGACGGACTTTGAGGCGCTCGCGTACGAGTACATGAAGAAGGCGCACGCGGACGGGATTGTCCACGCAGAGATCTCTTTTGACCTGCAGGTGGGTACGGGGTGTGAGGGTGGTCAACATTGGATGCTGAATAGCGCTTGACTTGGCCAGACCCACACCGCAAGGGGCATCTCCATCGACGACGTCGTGCACGGCCTTAACGACGGCCTCAACAAGGGCCAAGCCGACTTTGGCATCTCGTTCCGTCTCATCATGTGCATCCTGCGCCATCTCCCCGTCTCGTCCTCTGTCGACCACATGCACCTCGCCAAGCCGTTCTTCGATGCGGGTCTCATCTTCGGTCTCGGGATGTGTTCCACCGAGAAGTCGCAGCCTCCCACAAAGTTTCGTCCGGTCTTTGACCTCGCGAGGGAGTTTGGGATTGGCTATCTCACCGCGCATGCGGGCGAGGAAGGACCGGCAGACTACGTCCGCCAGGCTCTCGAGGAGCTCGGCGTGCAGCGGATAGATCACGGCGTGCGGAGCCTCGAGGAGGACGAGGTGGTGGACATGCTCGTCAAGCGGGAGACGCTTCTCACGGTGTGTCCGCTGAGCAACGTGTGCCTCCAGGTCAAACCGAGGCTGGAGGATGTACCGTTGCGGGAGCTACTGGAGAGAGGTGTGAGAGTGAGTCAGGCCGACGCGTGTTGGCTGCCAGAGCTGATCACGGTCCTTGCCCCCAGTTCTCGCTCAACTCGGACGACCCGGCGTACTTTGGCGGATACCTCCTCGAGAACTACGTGCAGGTGCAGAGGGCTTTTGACTTTGCGCCGAGTGACTGGCGAACAATCGTGGCGAACGGCATTGAGGGGAGTTGGATGCCGGATGAGCAAAAGGAGAAGCTCATCGAGAGACTGGACGCGGTGATTGCGGCGTGCAAATGAGGTGGTGCTGGGTGAGGCGGCGCCGAGTGAGTCGGCGCGGAGGGGACTCTGCGTGTGATAGAGCCAGCTGCAGTAGAGTGGGTACACAGGGATAGATGTCGTCGAGCCGCGAGAGCCGCATGGACACTCCGTCGGCGTCGTATTAGTACGAGTATGTGCATGAGTATGAGCATGAGTATGAGTATGAGTATGAGTATGAGTATGAGTATGAGTACATGAGTATGACCGGTGTCAGTCACGAGTTCAGGCATGGAAACCATTCACGACCGCGCCGAGTCTCTGCTACTGGCACAAATGCTTCCGCTGCCTCGACGAACGATTGGGCGCCCGTATCGTGCCCGCTTCTTTCGAAGCCTTGGATTCGACATGACTGAAAGCATCGCTGGGACACACTGTCACATCACGTCTACTTTGCAGGCTCCGCCTTGGCGGGGAACTTCTTCTCGTTCTTCAGAATCATGTCAATGGCGTATTCGTACCCCTTGACACCGCAGCCCATCTGCACGGTCAGCTCTGCAGCGCGGTGTACGCGGAGACCTCACGATGATGCAGGTCGCCTTGTCCTGGAAGTAGGAGTGATGGCGCCACTCCTCTCGGGCGTGGATGTTGGCGACGTGGAGCTGGGAGGTCAGTCGCGGCGTGTGGATATGCCAAGTGCGCGCTCACCTCGATGAAAGGGATGGAGACACCGAGGAGCGCATCTCGGATAGCCACCGAGTAGTGTGTCCAACCGCCTGCTGATCAGCCAAATGTCCCCTCGCTGGAACTCTACGTCGCCTCGCTCACCTGGGTTCAGGACGATACCGTCAGTTCCGTCAGTCCGCGCGGCCTGGATCCGGTCGACCACAGCGCCCTCCCAGTTGCTACGAAGTCAGTCGAGCGGCACGTACGTGCACACGTCGAGCTCACCTCTGGAAGAAGTCGATGTGGGCGCTCGAGGCCTGGGCCTGTTGCTTGCCCGCGGAAATGACATCGTCCAACGTCTCGGGGCCGTAGACTGATACGAGTCATACGAGTCAGTCTCGTCAGTCGTGGCCGCCGCTACGACTCACTGTGAGGTTCCCGGATGCCGAGGAGGTTGAGGTTGGGACCGTTGATCACGAGGATTGATCGCTTGCCGTCGAGCATGGTGGGTGGAGAAGTGTGGGTGCGATGGGTGAGATCAAACGGAGCGACGAGTCGTGGAAGGAGCGATTGTGACGTTGTGCAGGTTGTGACGTCTCGACGTTTGAGCGAGTCCAGGTTGGCTATAACAGCTTGACAATAGACGAGACGACACCACGCCCGACCAGATCGGCGACTGACCAACCGGGCCGGGCCAACGGGCGCCAGGCCCCACGGGCGAGGGGAGAGGCGAGGCGTTCATCGGCCCGGCCCGAAATTGGCCGATGCTGCGAGGCAGTACGAGTATCTCGTACATACAATATGTACTTGTCCATGCATGCATCCGACGCATCCGAGGCTGTAACCAGTAGCCTCACCGTGAGATACCGCTCCGAGGTCGTCGGAACGCTCGACGTCGACGTGCTCGCCAAAGCCGACTCGGTCATCGACGCCGACGCCAAAGTCCACTCGCTCCGGCCCGCTGCTCCGGTCGCCATCGCCATCGGATAACCAGGATCCATCGCATCAACTTCTTCAACACGACCGCAAACAACTTTGACTCTCAAAAACACCGTGAAATCGGATAACTGCAACACCAAGAACGTACCACCGCCATGTCCACTGCAGCTGAAGCTCTCGCTCCGACCCCCGCCGTCCCCGCGCTCGACCTCTTCTCCCTCAAGGGCCAGAACGCGCTCATCACCGGTGGCTCGCGAGGTGAGTACAGGTCCACACCACACCCAGTTCGCCGCTGACGCCTCAGGTATTGGACAAGCCATTGCCATCGCCCTGTCCCAGGCCGGCGCCCACGTCGTCCTCGCGCAAAGGGACGTCTCGAACACCTCTACCCGGGATAAAATCGTCGCCAGCGGAGGCCGATGCGACATCATCAAGTGCGACCTCGAGGACCTAAAGGACTGCGAGAACGTGTTTGACCGCGCGGTCGAGGCCGTGGGAGAGGTGCAGGTGCTGGTGAACTGCGGAGGGATGCTCAGGCGGACCGACAGCGTGGACGTCAAGCAGGAGGAATGGCAGCAGGTGGGTTGCGAAGCGGGTCGAGCGACAACTCACCCTGCAGGTACTCAACGTCAACCTCAACTCCCTCTTCATCATCTGCCAGGGAGCCGGCCGACACATGATCCCCCGCCGCCGCGGCCACATCATCAACGTGGCGTCGCTCAACTCGTTCATCGGCGGCATCCGCGTCGCCTCTTACGCCGCTGCCAAGGGCGCCGTGGGCACGCTCACCAAGGCTCTGAGCAACGAGTGGGCAAAGCACAACATCACCGTGAACGCGATCGCGCCGGGGAGCGTCGCCACAGACATGTGAGTGGGTTGGTGTGGATCCTCTGACGCCGTAGCAACGCCGAGGCGAGGAAGAACCCGGAATTCATCAGCTCGAGACTCGCGGGAACGCCTGGCGGACGTTGGGGCACTCCAGAGGACTTTGCCGGTCCGGCAGTGTTCCTCGCCTCTGCAGCGAGCCAGTTTATCACCGGGGAGATGATCGTGGTTGACGGGGTGAGTGATGTTGCGTGTGACAACCTGCTTGCTGACGCTGTGAAGGGTGCAATGGCAAAGGGGCCGATCTAGACGACTTGCATGACTTGAACCGATGCAGACTGTACTCTCTACACTTTACACCTCGACGACGTCCATCTCTCCGGCTGCGTCCGCGGCCGACGCCTTGACCAGCTCGTCCACGTGGTCACCCTGCGTCTCCCCGCCTTCATCTCGCTGCAAAAGGCCGACAAGACGCTCGATCGAGTCCTTGATCTGGTACAGTCAGCGCGGACAGTTGAGACGCGCTCACCGCTTGGTCCGTCTCCACCTTGTGCAGCTCTCGAACGACGTAGTACGCGCCGCGTTGTCGCAGGGTTTCTCTACCAGTGAAGGCTGCACGGTTCAGCGGCGCTGTCGCGTATACTTGCCACTCACTCGTCGCTAAGAGGAGCAAAATCTCCACACACATCATCCGCAGCACGGTGTCTTTCTCGCGCTGCTTGGTGGGTGGGAGAAACTGCAGCGTCGCGGGGAGCTTGTCCATTTCCTATCCGGCGTCAGCCTGCGCCGCAACAAGTTCAGAAATACCCACATCCATGTCGTATTCCTCCGGGCCCATGATCGGGGACAGGACCCACGGGAGGACGTCGACGCCTCGGACGGTCCGGGAAGGGTCCGAGGGCAAACGCACCCGATCGTCTATGCACGTGTTCAGTTACGCTCACGCTGGTGTCGTCTCACTCACGCTCGCTCGCCAGGAGCCAACCCATGCTCCCCCTGTCCATCGCGCAGTTTTTGATGCAGCCGAGGGCGCCTCCTCGACGAATAGTGTCTGGGTGCTCGGTGAAGACGACGATTTTGGCGAGGAGGGGCTCGTCATGGTCGGTGTGGGACGACGAGGGGGCGGGGAAAGGCGGTTGCGGAGTAAGCAGCAGGGATCGAGTAGCCGGGATCTGCAATCAGCGGGGAATTAGGACTGTACTCACCATGGAGATGTTTGCAAACACAGAGGCGAGAAAATGACATTCCCCCTTTCTCTTTCCCTTGCCATCCTTGACGCCGTCTCCGGCTCCTTCTTCGAAAGCCTGAACCAGCGCGCGGACCGCTTGAACCTCCCGAGCCTCCTCCTGACCCACCTCGGCGTTGGGCGGGCCGTAAGCCGGATCCCTAAAGTCGGGGTGGGTTGTAGAGGACGCCGAGGCCGCAGCGGGGAGAAAGTACGGCGGGTAGTGGCTGGATCCCGGGAGGGGGACGACGGGGACGGTCAAAGCCGCAAAGATGGGTACGAGGGAAGGGTGAGAGGTGAGGTTGGACAGCAGCATGGACGTGAGCGGGGAGAGCGGCGAGGTGGTGTTCTGCGGGGGTCAGCGGGGACGCATGCGCCAGTACGAGTCGGTCTTACCGCCGTGTAGGATACCAGCCAGACCAAAAACTCTCGATCCATGAGGTTCTTTGCCACCGCGAGGTTGTCTGACAGGTTGATGAGCGACGACAGGGCGTCGTGGGCGATCATCTGAGCGGGGTCAGCGTGATTCTCGGTCATCAACGTCCGACCCACCGCCTGGTCCTGACACAGCATGGCAAGATCCTTGATCGCCTTGATCTTGACCTCGTCCTCATCGTTGCCCGCCTTGCGCTTCTCCGGGACGAGCCCTCCGCCGAGCGATGAGGATCCAGCAAGAGCCGAGGGGATGAAGATGGAGCGCTGCGGGGCGTTCTTGGGCGTGTGGCCGACGAGGTTGGTGAGTGCGAGGTGACGCGCCGTGGGGTTGGGCGACTCGAGGAACTGGAAGAGCTCTGTGAGGGAGGTCATGGCGGTGTGAGAGGTGTGAGATGGATGTGAAGAAGAGGAAAACAAACGATTAGGAAGGAGCTGAAATTGTAAGCGGAGTGGAGAACTTTCCCACGGTGGCAGCGGCAAAAGCAACGGCGAGACAATGGCAACAGAGTTGGATCAACTCGACAACTTCAACTTCGCATTCAACTACTCGTCTCGCGTTCATCTTCGCATTTCGCTCACAGTAACGACATTCGTAGCGTACCCTTCTCAGCCAGACACCCCGACACATCATCTTCCGGTAGAAGCCCTTGAACGGCGCGTTCGGTCCGAGCGCGCGTCGCCACCTGTCCCCTCTTACCCCTTGTCCCTCCCACCCGCGCCATGCTCTCCTCCTTCCGCCCCGCCCAGAAGGACATTGAGCTCGTCCAGCCTCCCACCGACTCGGTATCCGACATTGAATTCGCGCCGACCCAGCCCATCCTCGCCGTCGCGAGCTGGGACAACAATGTGGGTGCGATTCTGTGTGCTCAAAACTGTCGAGGCGAAGTCGAGGTCACCTATCGTCCGCCGCTGACTCGTCCAGGTGCGCCTGTACAATGTGGACAGCTCTGGGCAATCACAACCCCGGGCAATGTACAGCCACGAGGGGCCCGTCTTGGATCTAGCCTGGTCAAGTGTGAGTGCATAAGCGCAACAGCGAGACTCACCACTTTTGACACTCGATACTGACCGTCGCCAGGACTCGTCTCGGTTGTTTTCCGCGGGCTGCGACAACGCTGTGAGGATGTACGACGTCCAGGCGGGCGGAACAAACTCGCAGCAGGTGGCCGCGCACGACGCGCCGGTGAAATGCGTCGAGTTTACAGAGGTCAACGGGACGCAAGTGTTGGTCACGGCGGGCTGGGACAAGAAGCTGAAGGTGGGTTTGGGAGGGATGCGTCGGGATCGTACCGTCAGCCCGACTGCTGCTGACCGCCGCAGTATTGGGACATGCGGACGCCAAATCCTATAGGCCAGGTGGACCTGAGCGAGAGGGCGTACTCGATGAGCACGGCCCAGAAACTGCTGGTGGGTAATCCGAGCCAGTCCTCGACTCACCTCGCAGGTCGTGGCAACGGCGGACCGCAAAATCGACATTTTCAACCTGGACAACCCAATGGTGAAATACAAGGTGAGCTCGGTGTCGAGGGCGACCGCTCACCTGTAGACCATCGAGTCCCCGCTCAAATGGCAAACACGGGTGGTCAGCTGTTTCCCGACGGGCGATGCCTACGCCATCGGGAGCATCGAGGGTCGAGTGGCGATCCAATACCCAGGAGACGAGGACAAGCCGGGAGCGTGGGTCGCGGAGTTCTCACCTCGTGTCGTCGCTGACTCGTACCAGGGCCGGAGGGAAGAACTACTCGTTCAAATGCCACCGATACGACGTCCCAACGGGGAGTATGCCGGGGACACCGGCCCAGACGGGATCGCAGCACGTTTTCGGAGTCAACGAGATTGCGTTCCACAAGACCGAGGGGACATTCTGCACCGGAGGCAGCGACGGGAGCATCACGTTCTGGGACGGCGTGGCGAGGACCAAGCTGAAAGGTGGGTCGAGGCCGGTCGGGTCGAGCTGATGCGTCAGCCCTCGCCGCGAAGGATCTGAACAATGGAAATCCCGACGCTCGACCACCCCAATGGGGGCTTCCCGTGGTCTCGTGCTCGTTCAATCACACCCTCGAGATATTTGCATAGTGAGTCGATGTGGTTTCGAGCCAATGCTTACCCGCAGTGCGCTTTCGTACGACTGGTACAAGGGACACTCGGGGGTGCCACCGGCCGGTCAGCCGGCGACTCGTATCATGCTGCATGCGGTGAACAAGGAGGAGGTGCAGCGGAAGCCGAAGAAGTGAGTGCGGGGCGAGGAGGTTAGGATCAGCGTTTCGGGCGGGGGAGCGAGCGGCCGGGGTCGGCAGGTGTTTTTTGTCGCAGTGGCGTGGACAGGGGCATACAGAGCCAGGCCAGAGCCAGGCCGTTGCGCCCTCGTCGGTAGTAGTATATACTTTACGACGATGCACATCATCATGATACGAGTTGTTTCCGATGCGAATCACCGCCGCATCACCTTCCTGCGGGAAGAACGGAGTGATTTGGACGGTCCTTTCACCAGCAACGCCCGGTGTATCGTCGACTCGACTTTGAGCAGACTGGATGCACCCCGAGGTCCTGAAGTATTCTCCCTCGGACGATACGGCCTCCTAGACATTCGTCGTAGTGACCAAATCTTTCTCCATGCAGGACAAAGAGATGCCAACGGAACGCGACACGGAAGCCCAGGCGGGACTCCAAGACGCAAGAGGTCAAACTCAACTGGACAAGCTGCTCAACAAGGTGGTGCATGACCGGGTAGGTGGACTCCTCCGCCAAGCAAATAGCTGACATGCACCTGTCGTTCAGTCGCGATACATCGGCGTGTATGCTCCAGGCAAGTGTCTCTGAGGTTGTGGTACCCTGACCCGATCTAGGCGATTTCAACCTGGACACGTTCCGCCTCGCGGTGCCCGACTTTACCAAGAGGCCCGGTAGGGGGTTTCGCGGCGCTCGCGAGGAAGTCCTCCTGGAGACGTCCGATCGGCAGGTGGTCGAGCGGGCACTGACAGCGGTTCAAGGCTTGGTGAGTGCGGGGCATTTGCAGCGCTGAAAAACACGTATAGGCTGGGACGGATCGAGGTCTCATGGCGGTCCGGCACATCACCAATCCCAAGCAGGGCAAGGACGAGGGACTGCGATTGGTATGGTTTGACGAAAGTGGAGTGGGAGAGGCCGAGATGGCGGACTGGCCGAGGAGGGACAAGATGAAGAGGGAGGGGAAGACTGTGTACGCCAAGGAGGACGAGTGGGTTGGGGGTTGGACGAGATTTGATGTTGGGCACGCAGCGGGGCAAGCGCACTCACTCTGCGGGTCTGGTCGATAGCATGTGGGCAGGGGTTCAGATGGACGTGGATTGGGCGGAATAGCGCAGCAAGGGTGGTTTACCGAGTGTAGGGTGTGTCGCTCCTTCCAAAGTCCGAGTCGCTTAGATGCCATGCATGTGACCTCGCGCCGCTCACAGCTTACCCGACTGATACCTCATCCATATCCGTGGGGCCAGCCTCCAGTTGTGCTTCTGCAGCTCTGGACTGAACACGTCAAAGTCGTGCTCCTCTAGTCGTTTGAGATACGCCTCCGCCGGCACCTGAGACGATCAGCCCGGGACCAGCTCGGACACACTCACCGCGGATAGAAACAACGGCATCACGCTCGACGGCTCGACCTTGCCAGACGTCCCCTTGAGATCTCTTCTCGCGGTGATGAGCTCGTCCATCCCTCTTGTCCCGATCTCCCACAGCCCGTCTCGCAGACCGGTCGCCTCGGCGCCTTTGCGCAGGACCTGCTCCTCGACGATGCCGTACTTTGCGCAGACGTCGGAGGGTATGTTGATCTGTCGTTTGGACGACACGAGCACGGGGAGGTTTCGCAGGAGGGAGACCGTGGTGAGGAGCGTGGAGAGGTGGGAGAGGGTGTGGGACATGTGCGATGTTTCGGGATGGGACGGCGGGAGGAGAAGCGGCAGGGGGCCCAGCAGCAACGATGTGGAGAGTGGTCCATGCGACGCAATGTGGGATTCGAGGGAGGCCGATGATGAGGGCTGGGACAGGAGCTTGGCCTGGAAGTTGTCAGACCGAGCGACATACGACGTGGACGCGAGACCACTCACGCGCGTGTCGATGAGCTGGGAGAGGTAGTACTTTTGCACCGGCCTGTTCTGGCGCATGTCGGCGAGGAGCACCGCGACCGGGTGTTGCGGCACGGGTTTGGAACCGGGCGGAGCGAAGATGGCCGTGAGGGCGTCCCGCCAGAACTGAAAGCGCATCGCCGCCAGAGCGGGCTGCGTGATCGTGGTGGTGATTAGGTGCAGCTCGAGCTGGTCTGTCAACACCGAAGCCTATCATTCGAACCCACGTTGAAAGCTCTCCATGCGAGCCACCTGTTCCTCTCCCTCCTAGGCCAGAAGTACGAGCACAACCACGCCTCGGGATCTAGCCTCTTGACGAGCGAGGCGCAATAGTCTTGCGGCGCTTGCGGCCCGCCCGAGGTGGAAGGGACGTTCAGCGATGGTTTGGCGGAAGAGCTGGAAGCGTAGTGCCGGGGCCACGACACTCGGGGAGCGGCCAAGCGGGTGCGAGCGAGGGGGACTGGGAAGCAAGGACGAGGCATGGTGCGCGAGACGATGTGGAGGAAGAGATGACAATGTGGAACTGAAATATTGGTGTCTTCCGACGGAGAGGAGATCTCGGACGGGAGCAAAAATGTTGTGGACAGGCGGCTCTGTTGCCTACTTTGCACCTGCTTGACCCTCTTGATCACTGCATATCACCCTCTGGCAGCTGTATCAGCAGGCCAACACACTCGGAACAGTCTAAGAACCGCTCAGACTCCCTAGAGACCCCACCGCAACCAGCTCGCCGCAACCAGCTCGCCGCAACCAGCTCGCCGCCCCCTGCGCTGTCTCCGACCCCCACTCCATCGCCATGCCCCGCGAGATCGACCCGCCCTCCGTGCAGAGGGACTTTGTCCTGTCCGCTCTTGCCGAGGGAAAGCGCCTGGATGGACGACTCCCGCTCGAGATGAGAGAGGCGCAGTTCAAGTTTGGCGAGGAGCTGGGGTGGTGCGAGTGCCGATTAGGCGACACGACGTGAGTGTGGTCCGGGCTACTCCCCGTTTACATTTCGTCTTCTGGCACCGACTCCGCTGACAAGCCAGAGTCCTCGCACACGTAAATGCGACGATCGTGAAGCCCCGAGACGACCGCCCATACGAAGGGTTCCTGCTTATCAACTCGGAGATCAGCCCGATGGCGTCGAGCGTGTACGAGCCGTTCAGGTGGGTCGAGCAAGCTGACACAGCCCACTCCATTCTCGCTGACTCCGTGTGCAGATCCAGCGAGGACGAGGTGATGATCACGAGATTGCTAGAGAAGAGCATTCGGAGAACCGAGGCTGTCGATCGAGAAGCATTGTGCATCGTTGCGGGAGAAAAGGTGGGTCGGATAGCTACGATTCGTGCCGACTCTTGACTCGCACTCACTCGCAGGTATGGCAACTACGATTAACGCTGCATTTCCTGGCGGACGAGGGGAACCTGTTGGACTGCGCGGCGCTGGCTGCGATGACCGCGTTGCGGCACTTTAGGAAGTCAGAAGTCGAGGTGATTGGCGACGAGGTGATCGTGGTGAGTCGAGGCTAGGCGAGGCGAGGCGAGGCGAGGCGTCGGAACGTCCCCATTGACCAGACCTTTAGCATTCTCCGGAAGATCGAGCACCTGTGCCTCTGGCGATACATCACACGCCTCTCTGCGTGACCTTTGCATACTTTGAAAAGTCGGTGCCAACGCTTCGATCGGTTCACCCACTTACGCTCGTGTAGTTTACAACCCATCATCGACCCGACCCACCTGGAGAGTGTCCTCTCGACCGGATCGCTCACGCTCACGCTCAACGCGCAACGGGAGCTCTGCGTGCTGTCAAAGGCCGGCGGAACACCGCTGATGCCGAGCGAGATCATGGGGGTGGTGCGCGTGGGGGTGGAGCGGGTGAGGGATCTGGTCGGGTCGCTGGAACAGGCCCTGGAGCGGGACCGGGCGCAGCGGGTGGTCGAGGTGCGATGAGCGGCGGTGATGCATGGTGTCAGCGGTTTGATGCGGCTATGAGTGCATATGGGCAGGTGCGAGAGGTGCGGTGGATGGGGAGACAGAGCCACGATTGTGCTGGGTGGTCTGCAGCGATGTTGGCAGGCACGGGGGCGACACAACAACGAGACGAGAGCAAATATAGGCGGAGCGGGAAGCAACGGTCCCTGACAGCGACGAGTGACAATCGAGACAGTATGCATGGGCCGACCGAGCGAGCACAGTGACCATCGCTTCTCTCACTCTCTCGTCGTCTTGATCACCTCGTCCTTGCCTTGTCTTCTGCGTTGACTCGCGTCGAAGCAGAGAAACACTTTTGACACGCCGCTGCGACGTGCCCCGCAAAAACTCTACCACGCCTGATCTCAACAAAACCGTATCGTATCAATCAACTCGTCTCTCGCTTCCTTTTCTCATCTCTCCACTCGCTTGCATCAACTCGTCTCTCAAATCTCTCCAACACTTGCCGCACGCACCGGCCGATCGCTCCTCGCCCCGAACGCCTATCGTGACGTCGAGCTCCCGGCGCCGCGCCGGTTGACACCGCCCTGCACCGCCCGGCGGGACATCTCCCTTGTCGTGTCGTCTATCCCCGCACGGCCAGGACCACACGCAAAACTCGCGGATGTTAGCATGAGCCTGTTCAGGTGGGCTCGGGCTCGACGATGCCTCCATTCACTCCCACCGCACCTACCCCACGTCTCGTTGACGCAAGGCGGTGACTAACCCCATATACAGGAAGAGAAAGGCGTCCTCGGCAGACAAGACCAAGCCGCAGCCGCACGTCTTGGGCGAGGGCCAGGGCCTCAGCGAAAAGGCCGCCGGCAAGAGGCGCGACAGGGATGTGCACGAGGAAACCACCGCGAGGAGGGTGCAGGAGGCGGCGCCGACGTTGAACGTGGACATTCGCAACTCGCTGATCCTCCCAGGGTGAGTCGAACCGCTCGGAACCGTGCTCACGCCAGGTTGTCCCAGCGCTTCTCCGTCCTCCTCCCTTCTCTCTCCACGGCACCAGAGACGTCGCTCCGATCGTTGCTGGCCTCACAGAGAGCCCGCGACGGACCTTCACTCACCCTCGCCGAGGAGGAGCTCTTACTGGCCGAGATCCGGAGCTCTGCAAGTCCTCGAATGCGACCATCCCCGTCACGTCGAGCAAACGGGACCAACACCTCGACCAGTTCCATGACCACTTCCGCTTCCAGCCCTTCCCTGTTCAACTACCTCGACGCTTCCACGCCCTCTCCCGGAGCCAGCGCCAGCCCGACCTCCCCATTCGGACCGGTCTCCCCCTTGCCCTCCTCGTCGTCCTTTGCCTCGTTTCGCACGTTTGGCGTCAACGACGACGAAAAGGACGACTCGGTGCGGACAAAGTCGTACGGATTCAGCGGCGGATCGTCTTTGCGCGACGGCGACTACATTCGCAAGGTCAAAAAGAGCGCGAGCCATCGCAACCTCGGCGGATCCGTCTCGAGCCGGCGAAGCAACAAATCGGACGACTCGCAGGGGACCCCCACGAAAGATCAGGAGCACGATCCTTTCCCCGAGCGGATCAACGGGGCTCCTCTTGCCCGGCCTGGATCCCCCTCCTCTGAGCGGACAGCTACTCCCACGGCCATCTCCCCTCGAACTCGCGCCGGTCGGTCCCACTCCCCGTCGTCGTCCCTCACCCTAAACCTCCCACCTCAGCCGCCGGTCCCAAAGTCTCTTCCACCGCCGACGCCCGACTCGGATACGAGCCCCACGGTGCGTCTCCCTCGCAAACGCCAGTCACTCCTGGCCGGTCTCTCGCCGGCCCAGATGAAGCGCATCTCCGCGGCGTTGGAAGAGATCGAGGGGGAGCTCAAGTATCGGCCGAGCGCCGCGGCGGAGCAGAGTCTGGGCGGGGTCGACGAGGAGGAGGAGATGCTAGAGACCACGGATCGCACCCGGGTGCGTCGCGTGTCCAACGCAAAATCCGAGGCGTCGTCGCACTCTACCAGCTCGACAGTGTTTCCATATCACGTCTCGCCGACGTCGAGCCATTTCACCGCCTCGGTCCAGCCTCCCACCGAGCCGAGCTCTCCTTCGCGCCTCCCGCCATCGCCACGATCGCACAATCTGCTGGCGCAAGTGGGCGGCGACGTTCCGCCTCTGCCACGACTGTCCGAGACCATTATCACCGCTCGAGCCGTGCCCAAGCCCATCCTCCAACCCTCCCGCCCGACGCCTGCTCGCCACACCCCGTCTCTCTCCAACGCCTCGTCGAGCTCGGTCATGTCTGCGGTTCCGGGCTACGTCCCCGGTCAGCCTCGCCCCGTCGGCTCGGCCTATCGATCCGAGACCGGCTCCCGGTCAAACACGCCTACCAACGTGTTCCACTCTCCAGCCTCCAATGCGACCTCTGCGACCACGCCCAGCTCACCCAGCATCCGTGCGAGGTCCGGGTCGAGTCCTCAACCGATCGCCCCGAGGACGTCGTCGCTCGCGCGGTCGCAGTCTGTGAATCAGAATCCGACGTTTCGCCCGTTTGAGAAAGCGAGGGCGGACGACACTCTGGCCACGCGCGAACCCGGCTTGAGCTCGGTTGTGGCGTCGCGGTCCACGATCGAGGAGGCCGACGAGTCGGAGATGGAGGAGATCGGCTCGCAATCGACCGGCTATCACGAGGTGAAGATTCACCAGGTCCGCGGGCGGTACAGCGTCGCCGACTCGAGGCGCGATTCGGACGTGTCGGTTCCGCGTAACCTTGGTTGGGAGCTCCGAGACAGCCTCGCCGCGGCGTCGCAGGAAGGTGTCATCGAGGGATCCGCCAACAGCCACGAGTCGGTCGAGTCGTACGGGCAAGTGTTGTCCGCCGCGAGAACGAGGGTGCATTCGTCGTCGAGCGACTTTGAACCGGCGTTCGAGGCCACAGAGGACGAGGCGCTGCGCACGCCAGAGACCCCGCCACAGGAACTCGCGACGTTGCTACAGGCATGGACGGGGTTGTCTCTGGACGACATGCGGAGCATGCAGATACGCCTCGTCGCAAAGGCAAAGGCGGAGCGGGAGGCTCTTCGAGCGGCTCTGGAGGAAAGTCCCGTGCTTCCGGTGAGTACATCGATGTGAGACGCGCTGACCGTAGTACTCGCCGACAATGGTGCGGTCCCTCTCGCCGACGCAGCGGGCTCTGAGCCCTCCGCCCACCGCATGGAGGGGTCAGCCAAGGGCGCAGAGCCCAGCGCAGAGCCCGGACCCAGTCAAGCCGCCTACCACCCTCGACATTTTCACACCCCCACCGATCACCGATACGCGCGGCGTGATGAACCCGCCCGAATCATCCCCCTCGGAGCGGGTCGAAGCTGTCGTTCAAACCCCTGCGACCAACCACGCCAGTGGAGCGTCCGGCAAACACGCCGACGAAGCAGAGGTCCGACGGGATTTCGAAGCTCGAATCGCCGCTGCCACGGCCGCTCTGAACCGCACCCCGTCGGCCGCGTCGAACCGGGGCAAACTCGAGCGGAAACCGACCAAACGCGGCGCCATGGTGATCTCCAGTCCGACGCTGGTGTCGTCCTCGGCAAAGATGACAACGGTTCCCATCGAGTCGCCCGAGACCGGCCCGAGCCTCTCTCGCGCGTTTGACAAGATGAGCGGGTCCGCCGGCAAGATGAGTCAGAGGTGGAAGAAGCTGGGTTTCAAAAAGGGCCCGAGTATCTCGGGAGAGATGAGTCCGGGGACCGCGCCGGTGCCCACGCCTGCGCTCGACTCGGCGATATCCCTCCGCAACGAGCCGCCAAAGCAAAACCTCGACGCGTTCCGCTTCCCCCAAACGAATTTGGACACCCCGCTCGAGGCTCTGCCGACGCCACCTGGCACGGCCAACCCGACCACTGGGCTTCGGCAGATGATGGACAAGCTGCGTCGGGGCGGCGACGACGAGAACGTTGGTCTGCACCGATCACCCTCTGCGCCAAAGCCGACGGCGCACACCAGGCAAGCTTCGCGGCCCATGTTTGAGCTGCGCGAGCCGGAAAAGCAACTGCCCGTGGCCAAGCACTCCCCCTCGTCTTCAGACGACTCGGCGGTGGCCAAATTCATCGCAGCGGGTCGGGCCGTGGGCTTGAATACGGATCAGCTCAACGAGATGCTCACGTCGAACGGTATGCTGGACCGATCCGCGTCGACAACGTCGCATTCGACGGCTCCGACCAGCACGTCGATGAACCACTCGGTTCCTGCTTCTCCCAACCTCGCTCGCATGCCGTCGGTCGACAAGGGGCCAAAGGGGCTCTTCCGGGCGCTGTCAAAGCGGAAAAAATCCCAGCCAACGGTCCCGGCCGAGCCCGAACCGAGAAACGTCGTGGTGAGGCGGACGCTGCTGATGGCGGATCCGACTGGGTTGCCTGTGACGCCGGTGTTGAACCGCTCGCCAAACGTGAACGGCGGTTCACCCGGATTGTCGCCCCGTGGCCCTGCACCGGCGAGGAAGCAGTCGATCAAGCGCAAGCCGGTGAACCTGACCCGGGAGGACCGCGAGCTGGTTCAGAACTCTCCACCGGCACATCAACGCTCGTTCAGCGAGGGTTCCGTGAGCATCCGATCCAGCGGGAGCGGGCCGGGAGTAGCAGAGGCCGCGGGTCTCGGATTTCTGCATCCTGGTATGGTACCTGCGGACCAGTCGAGGCAGTCGAGCGTATCCGCACAGAGCGAGGGATCGCTCTATGACATGTACGGGGAGCAGGAGGTGCTGCACCCGGAGCACGAGCAGCGAGACTCGGTGCAGGGCAATCACGCGGTGGAGATTACGTGAGTCGACGACTCTGTCTTCGCTGACTTTAGCGAATACGAGGACGGTCGCGTGGTGTGGTCCATCGTCGATGCCCTCCGGACCGATGACGCCGACACCGACCTGTACGACTATCATCGCTGGTCGACACAGTCTCGGGGCACTTCTCTCCACTCTTCCAGGCGGGAGTCGGAGCCGGACACCGAGGCTTCGATCCCGGATGTGTTCGGCGGGACCCGTTGGGCCGGGGTGCAGGGGCTCAACCAGCGTCGGCGGGAGACCATGGGTCAGCGGCCCGAGACGAATGTGAGTGAAGTCGGGTGGCACGCGCTCACGACCCAGGTCTTTTTCACTTCCTCCGCGGACGTCGCCGATCTCATCGACCACCTCTCTCGCGACCTCGGCACGTCAAAGGGGCGTATCGACATTCTCCCTTCGTCGCCGCGGGCCGAGGGCTTCACGTCGAGCTCTTCGCCGTTTCCATATTCCGTCGCTCAGAGCGCCGAGGGCTCCACCGCGTCGGTCTCAAACGGGAATGCGGCGCTTGGCGTGGGTCAATTCGACGACGCGCCGTCACCACGAAGAGGCCCTCCACCCCCTATCAATCTGAGCAAACCCGGGGCCGCGCCCGCAGCGGGGTTCAGCCCGAAACGGCAAATGTTTGTGCGACAGCAGTTCCACACGGCGCAGAGCAATACTAGCCCCAGCGCGGCGAGCTTTGCGAGCTCGGCGAGTGCCGGGAGGACAGTGGAGGAGAGGCTGCAGGCGTTGCTGGATCGGCTGAACGATTCGGGAGCGCAGCAGGTCTAGCACGGGTTGAGCGGGTGAGGGGATCTTGCGCGGTAAAGGCGATTGTACGGTGCACTGGCATTAGCGGCGACAGGGTCACAGGACTCTTTGATATCGAGTAGATGTGCAAGACAGACTTGTAGATAACGAGGTGGACGATATCACGATGCCACGTCATGGACACGACCGCGAGTGAGCGCGGTGGACAACGTCCAGCGTTCTCGCATTTCGCATCTACAAGTAGTTTACATCGAAGGCTGCAAGTGGTTTCTACATCGAAGGCTGCAGGTGTTTCTTTACATCTCAGGCTGACGGCGTTCTGGTCTTGGAAGGGCGGCTTGTGGCGGACCACACGCTCAAGCGGCCACGCTGGCCGAGGCGCTGGCTGAAACCGGGTTGACGGAAGCCGAGCCGGCGACGGCACCAGCAGATCCGGAGGGCTCGCTGGCTCCGGTCACGCTGGGCATGGGCGGGGTGGATCCGGAGAAGCTCCCGCTGGGGAGCTGGGCGGTACCGTTGCCGCCATTGGGTTTGCCGCCGTCGCAGCCGTGGTGGTGGGTACCGTTCGTCTGGCGCTTCTCGGCGACCGTGCCGTTACCGCCGGTCGTGCCGGACGTGCTCGTGCCGTTCGTACCGTTGCCACCGAAACCGCCAGCGCCGCAGACGGTGCCGTTGCCTCCTGGTCCGCCAGAGGGAGCACCTTGAGGAGCAGAGAAAGAGCCGGAAGGGAGGGTGCCGCTGATCGCAGCGGAAGGGAGGCCAGCGGAGGGGATGCCGGAGGCGGAGGCGGAGGAGACACCGGAGGCGACACCGGAGGCGACAGCGTCAGAGGAGCTGCCGGCGGGAGCGGCGAGGACGGAGACTGAGTCGGTGTCAGTGAGTCATTCGACACGGCAGGGGTGAATGGTGATGAGGTTGAGGACTGTGGAGAGGTTGAGAACTGTGGAGAGGTTGGTGTTGGAAGAGGGTGGATGGACCGTGGCACTGACCAGCTCCGAAGAGAGTCGCGGCGAGGATGAAGCGCATCGTGAAAGCTCGAAAGTGAGTGTGGATCGGCGCAGCCGGTGTGGTAGAAGTTGCAGTTGGAGATGAGTGCGAGTGCAGGCTGCTGGGAACTCTCATCGCTCGCGAACGCCTTTATATACCTCGCTGTGGACGACCCATCCTGCGCGTCATGACACCGTTTCACGTCCCGCGGCTCGAACCGATGCGGATCCGCAGTCCAATCTGCGTAAAAGTGACTTTGACTGCGACCACAGCATACAACAAAAGGAAGGGTCCAATCCTCGCAGCGGTTTGGGGGTGAGTTTGTTAGTTTGTTGAAGGGAGCAAGCACTCCTCGAGGTCCTCTGATGGTCTCGAGGGAACACGAACCGTTCACATCCCGCAGCGAGGATGGTGTTGGAGCTGGGCGGTGTTCGGTTGGATGAACAAGGTCAGATCGCCAAGGGGAAGCTTTCTGACGTGCATTTGTGGTGTTCCGCAGTTTGGCCTGTCTCGCCTTTGCCTTTGAGGGGGATGCGATGGTTGAAACGTCATTGGAATGGATGATTTTGGTGGTTGAGTGACTTTGAGATCGGTTGCGGAGCCAAAACCAGATGGTGTTTCGTTTCTGTTGGGACCACCCCATTTGCCATCCGTGCCTCTTCGACACGTTGCATGAAGGCATACCCCGGCGGCACCGCACTATATCCACCCCAAAGCTCGCAAGACTCAAGCTCCCAAAGCCACCAAGACTCCCAAGCTACCAAGCTCGCCTCCAGGAGAGCTCCAGACCCCTCAATCACGCCGAGGCAACCGCAGAGAGGGTGACGTTGATCGTGACGGTGACGCCACTCGTGTGGCTCGACGGCAGCGGCGGCGGGGTGATTCCAGTGGTGGATGTGGCGGTAATAGTGGTGGAGACCCCGCCGTCGGTTGCGGAGAGTGTCGAAGAGGAGGACCGAGGAGCGGGCTGATGGGGCACAGCGAGGGCATGGACTGCATTGCGTCAGTGACCCAGCGCGGCGGTTCGGTTGGGAGGGCCAGTCTCACCGCCACAGAACACTGCGCAGAGATCGATGAACCGCATGATGTAGCTCGCCGCGCACCGTGCTGGGTAAGCCGTTGTGAATGAAGTGATATCAGCTTGGGGGATTGAGATCACCCGGTCCTCGAGTCGCTCTTATGTATCCATCCCTCTTGAGCCCGCGGCGACCATGTCGCGTCGGCTTGTCGGGCTTGGCTTGATCCGACGCTCACGCCGGTATGAGGGGATATGGTGGCGTGCCCTTGGGCCCGATGTGAGGCCGGCGCTGCCGGAAGCGCCGGCCGGGGAGCTGCACATTGCATCTGAACGCATGGCCGACGACAAAGGCGCCTGCGATGAGCAGGAATGACAATCATCATGTCAATCAGTGGCCGTCGCCACGACGTCTGACTTCGTTGCTACCGAGAGCAGCCGGACAATCGCGGCGATACAGCTCGGGTCACAACTTTCCCACGGTGGGACAGATCCCGTTCGTGGCGCCAAAGGGATGCGTGCTCGAGCTTGTTCTGATGCATCGCAGCATGCTCATGCACATGCACACGGGGGAGTGAGTGCGCACTGACCAACGGCAATGGCTCTGCATGCGGCAGGTGGACGAGGTGCCAAAGAGAGGAGCGACGTGCGTGTGAAAGAAGAACCTTGACGAGATGGTGAAGGTAAAAGGTACACGGTACACTCGTCGTGGCGTCCTTTTCCCCTGGGTGATGAGTTTTGACGAGGTGGTGAAGTCGGACGGGCCTTTGGCAGTGACCACATACGTCTCGACGAGCTGCTGAAGTCGGTCACATCGAGAGAAGAGAAAGGACGCGAGGTATATAGCCCGGGCTCGATGCATGCCATCCCTTCCAACTTCTCGCTTCTCGCAGATCATTGCCTCAACGTGTCGACCCCTTGACACCGCACCATGGCCGCTCCATCCACTCCCACCCGCCCTGCGAGGTCTCTCCATCGCCTCACCACTGTATCCACTCCCAGTACACCGTCTCTTTCTCCCACTTCGACAGACCCGCTCGAGGCCAGCACTCCCAAGTCACCAATCACGCCGAGCACGCCGACCAGCCCAAGCACGCCGCCCCCTCCCGCCCGCCTCGTCAAGGCCAGACCCAATCGCAAGTCGGTGGCTTCCGTCCGCCGAAAGCCCGTTCCACTCTCCATCGCCGATGAGATCGACCAGATCGACCAGATCGAGCAGGCGTCTCGTACCGCCTCGACCCGCGCAGAGCCCCTCTCCGCCCAGAACCCCCAGAACCCGTTTGACGAGCCTGCCTCCTACGTGCCCCAGTCACCCCTCACTCCACGCTCCGAGCCCTCGCCTCCGCGATATATCCTCCCCGTGGATCTCCCCGTCACCAGCCAGGACACGCCGTCACCACTAAGCTACACCCACCCGAACGCATCCTTCACCCGTTTCAACAACCCGGCGTACCACATCGACGCGGCGAGCATTTGCGTCCCTGAGGACCTCCCGACGTACGCGGTGAACGCCGAGACGGAATCCAAGACCCTCGCGAGGTCGCTCTGGCGCTGGGGTTTCCTCCTGCCCTTCCTGTGGTTCATCGGCATGTGCATGTGAGCGGGTTGAACTGGGCGATAGGCTTTGCGCTGACGAGCCAGCATGTGGATACCGCTTCGACCGGTCGAGGAGGAGACGGACCCGGAAAAGGCGCAGAAGCTCGAGGAGTTGATCGTGATCCTGCGCAAGGTGAGTGGTGCGGAAGGCCAAGAGCACAGCACCGTGCTGACGGTGCCAGACCGAGCTGAAGTACGCCCGACGATGCGCCTACGCGTTTTGCATCTTTGTCGCAGCGGTCGCTCTGATCGCGGTGATCGTGGCCGTAGCCGTGGCGAAGAGTAGAGGGTAGTGATTTTATTCTTCTTGGGCGTCTCGCGGCATGTTGAGCCAACACGACTCGGCGCGTCGCCGCTATGCATCGGTGCGAGATTATACAATTGACCCCCTGAGCGCCAAACAGATCTTACTCCCGGTGTACTCTCATTGATGCGCCTCCTCGTGATGCGCCCCGTCCCTGTCCGCCGCCACTTGCCCCTCCCACACGCCCAGCTCCATGCCGTGCTCCCATCCTGGCCGCTCCTCGTCGTCGATGTCATGCGAGTCCTCCTCGAGCTCCGTTGGCATCCGGATGACCACGGCTACGCGCACCACGTCACCGTGGGACAGGCCGTCCGGCTCGTCGACCTCTGACGGAGGCTCGGGCACGGCGGACCCGTTCTGCGCAGTACCACGCCGCCAGTACGCCAAGCTCGCTGCGCGTTGTTGCAAATCGAGCAAGGGAGGCGGTCGCGGTCTCGGCCCCATGGTCCTGGTGTCGACTCGTTGCGAGCGCGGGGTGTCATAGTCCAGCATCGGCTCGGTCGTCGGGGGTAACATCGGTTGCAGCATCAAGGGCTGGAGTGAGCGACGATGCGTAAACGTGCACTCACCAGTGCATCTTCCAGATCTTTTGCCTGATCCTCCTTGTCCCCGACTTCGCTCTCCCACAACGCGGGAGTCTTCTCCCACCTTCCCTTTCTGCCCAGACGTCTCGCCTCCCACTCCATCGCCGCTCGCTCCACCGCCAGCCTATCCGCTCCCTCTGATGTCCATCCGGACAACCCTCCCAAACCCCAGTAGTCCTCTCGGCCCGCCATGAAGGGTTCTCCCCTAGCAATGGCCATCTGTCGCGCGGTCCGATACCGCCTCCGCATGCGGTATGCTCGGTAGGCCAAACACGCCGCGACGCATAGTAAAATCACGAGGACGCCGAGGAACTAAAGGATCAGCGGGGCGCCGAAGGTGCGCAGCACGTTGCTCCGCAAGAGCCGCCGCCGCCGTCGTCGTCGTCACTCACGACAAAATAGTACACCGTGGGGTTCTGCGACGACGACGAGGAACTGCTCGCACTGCTGGCAGTGGTGGTTGGGAAGAGGTTCGTCGCGGACGCAGTGTCCGTGGTGGGTGTGCTGGACGAGGACATCGGATCGCCACCGAGATTGCGCCGCAGTCGCGGGCGGAGAGCGGTGTCGTCGGCTATGGCTGGTGTCTGATCGTGGATCGAGACGGGATCGAGGTGGGTTCGAGGGTGAACCAGCCGTGACGAGGATGGGATGAGCGATCTATACGATAAGTGACTAGGTGAAGTGAGAGTAGAAGCGAGAAGAGTGAGACGATCGTGAAAACAGTCTTCGTTCCGTCAAAACACGCAGCAAGCATCGGCGCCGGCGCCATTTGATCCCGTCGGGTCCGCGTTGACTGCTGTGCCGAGTCCTGCGCGAGTCCTGCGCGAGTCCTGCGCAGTCCGCATCGGGGTATGTACAATGCATGGGATGTATCGTCCTCGCCGATCTACTATGCTACACGAATGCGATGGTCACGCCGAGGCTGAAGGGGAGGTTCGGGTCGGTGACGACGAGTTCTGGGCCCTCGTCCGCGAGGAGGTCGCTCACGAGCTTGTCGAGATTCGGCTTGGTCGCGTCGTGGAGCTGCGGTGGAGCTTGGAAGTAGAGCGGCTTGCCGGATGGGTGGGACAGCGACGGCTTGGATATTTGCCTGGAGTGTCAGCGCGACGCGACGGGTACGGGTGTAGGACCGCTGACATGTTCTGCCGCTCGGAGAGCCACTCCACCAGCCGCTCCAAGGTCCAATCATTGCCAATCTCCGCGGTGATCGACTCGCCTCCGCAGACGGGACAGTCCTCTCGCTTGTCGTACTCAAACGTGTACGCGTAGACCGAGTCGTTCCCGACGTACTGCGAGGTCAGCGGGACACGCCGGCTCGACGCACCATCATGTAGTTGCTGAGGAACGGCGCGCAGGTCGTGGCGATCTTGAACGCCTCGTTGCAGCACGACGCTGATGTCAGCGAGGCCAAACCGTCTCGCTCACCCGCGATGATCGCGTTGGTGCTCGCGATGGCCGGGATGATGTTCTTCACCACGCCCTGGGTCAGCGTCCAGGTGACCCCCTCGATCTTGAACTCGTCGGCTCGGGCCGTGGCTTTTTGGTAGAGCC
This sequence comes from Saitozyma sp. JCM 24511, assembly GCA_001600855.1. Lineage (NCBI taxonomy): Eukaryota > Fungi > Basidiomycota > Tremellomycetes > Tremellales > Trimorphomycetaceae > Saitozyma > Saitozyma sp. JCM 24511. The sequence continues at coordinate 531,245 of BCLC01000020.1, read as the reverse complement.
ATTCGATGTGGTCCGGGTCGTCCGTGTCGAGCTTTTTGTCTGGGCGAGGAGTCAGCAATGGATCTACGCTGACGCCGTCAAGCTTTTTGTCTCGAGTGGGTCGAGTCAGGCGTGGACGCCGGTGCGCGCGCTCACCAGGGAACACCTTGGGCCACTCGAGGACGCTCGCCCACTCGATGCAGTGCTCGGGCAGTCGCGGGGTGTTGGCGATGGTGCAGATGGGGAATGCGGTGGGCGGGGTGAGCATGGGGAGCTGCAAAGGTCAGCGGGGACAAGTGCGCGGGGGACAGACTTGCCGAGCATTCGTAGCACGAGGTGATCGTGGGTAGGATTACCCGTGCTTGCCCCTTGAAGCCTGAGGACTCAGCGCACAGCCCAAAGCTTCACTGTTCGGCGCCGCGCTCACCCTCCGTGCCCCCGTCGATGAGCGGCTTCAGACTCTCCTCGTCCTCCTCGTCTACCATCTGCACGAGCGTGGCGTTGATCCACCGTCTGGCGGAGATCGAGTCGAGACCCGCAATGATGAGGTTGAACTGTTTGTAGAACGACGGGGGGTGGTCCTGGATCTTGCCGTGGTATCTCGCGGTCAGCGGGGAACAAGAGAGTTGCTCACGGAGTGACCTTGACGCCTGGAACCCGGCTCATGACGAAATCCGCCGCGACGATGGCTTTCGACTTGCCCACATCGGATTCGCTGAGAGTGAGCTCTCGCGCCACCTCCCGACTCACCGGAACAGGAACTGCCGATTCAAGTTGGATATGTCGATGGTGTCCATGTCGATGACATAGATGTCGCGGAAGCCGGCTGCTGTGTCAGACACCGCTCAAACCGGTTCGAACGGTTCGCCCTACTCAGCGCCAGGTTTTGAAGAATCTCGCAGCCGAGACCCCCGGCTCCGATGACCAGGACCTTGGACTGGGTTCGTAGAAAGACCTTTGTCTAGACGCCTCAGCTGTGCGTGGGTTCTGCGACGTACCGGCTGACCCCCTTGGAACGCTTCATCTGTCCACGGTCCGGGTCGATCAAGCACGCGATCGATGTCTCGATAGGGATTCTCCGAGGCGATCGCATCGTCGCTGCGGTGGCCCGCGTGGACAAACCCGTTGACCGGCTCCATGGCTACGTCCATGGTGATGGGCGAATGCAAGATGGAGTCCGCAAGATGTGGGATGTGACTCGGAAGATGCTGACCGTCGCGGGTGGAGGCGTAGGACGCGTTTACGTAATGCAGGTGGCACTGGGCGTGCATCTATGATACTGGTCTATGCGATGCATCTGCGACAAACGAGCGTCAACGCAGCGAGCACGGGTCGGGTGATGATCACTTCCCAGAACAGGTACATCGCCTTGAGCCCGGCTCATTGCCCGGCTCATTGCCCCGGTTCATTGCCCAGCATCATCCTCCACACCGCCCACCCTACCCTCCCATACCCCTCTCCTCCCGACCCGTCTTTCCCCCCAAGCCTCCGCCTGGCCTCTTTTGTCGCGGCGTCGTCGAAAATCCCCATCGCCGAGCGCGCATCGACAATGTGCGAGACCACCGAGGGAGTGAATTCGGGATGGCCCTGGATGGTGAGGATCTGCGCGACGGGTTGGGTCGGGGTGGATGACGGGTGGAGCTTGACCATGGAGTGGACGGGGTATCGCGGGGTCCGGCCCAGGAGTGTGAAACCGGGCGGGAGCGAGGGGACGTGGTCGCGGTGCTACGCATTAGTCCAAGCGGGTAATAATGCTCACCATCTGCTCGACAAACTGCAGCGGTGAGCGATCGCCAAGTCAGATCGCGTCCACTTACGATTTTCTCTCCGCCACCCTGCCCCTCGACATCTCCAGTCCACCAGTATCTCCCTTCCCGAGTCAACTCGTTCCCATACACGCCGATCTCCCAGCCGTTTTCACCCCGCACGCACTCCCCGCCCATGGCGATGGAGATGATCTGGTGTCCGAAACAGATCCCCACGAGCTTGATGTGGCGGGTGTCGGGGGACGTCCCTACGTGCCGGACAAACTCGATCAGCGGGGGGATAAACGGGTTGGCAAAGTCGTGTGCGGTGTGTTCTGGCGTCAGTGGAATCGACGACTATGTACCCACTTGATCCCGTCAGCATGACCACGTCGTAGCTGTTTGGTGAACCCGCTCGGAGGGTCGACTCGGGCGGATACTCGTGCTTGTCAACGACGTCGTACCCGTCTACCACAACATCGGTGTTCTGGGCGACGCCAGAGTCGGGGTATGACGCCAGCGCAGACTTGAGCCATCGCGTAAAGATGTCGAGGTCTCGAGATCAGCAATGATTTCAGACCTCGCTCACAGGTTCCAGACTCGGCGACGACAGCGGGAAGCTTGACTCGTCAGCGTGGCAGCGATGAGCACAGTCGAGGAGGCTCACCGGGGTGTCGCACAGTAGCAGGGCTACCCGGGTGGTCCGCCGGCTCATCGCTATGCAAGCGCTGCAAGTGAGTCTCGGGTGGATAGTTCTACGAGTTGAAGATGCAAAGTGGAATCGCTTGTCGGCCTCGAATGCGACAGGACCACCTCCACCTGGCGAAATTTAAAACATCCCCGCACATGTACGCGCCTGTTGCCACTCATGATCCTCAAAGATACCTCTCTGTTTCTCTCCTTTCTGCTCTTCACTCACTCCACTCGCCACGCAGTATGCAGGGCGACGCCAGCAGCAACGCCCTCATACCGAGGACCGGACCCGCTCCCAAGGTCATCGCGGGACCTCGCCCCGGTCAGCAGAGCTTGTACCAACAGCATGTCCTCGACGTGAGTGCGGCGCGGCCTGCTCCGTCCCCACGCACCGCTGACAACGTATAGGAAGACACCTACACCGACGCGCTCTCGCACATCATCACCCGCGACTTCTTCCCCAACCTCCCTCACATCCACGCTACCAACGCCTACCTCAGCGCTCTGACCAACAATGACCCGGAACTGCTCTCGGCGTCGATCCGGCGGCTCGCGGCGCTGGCGGCGGAGAAGGAGGAAGGCGGCGGCGCGAACAAGGGAAAGGGGAAGAGCAAGGAGGCGGAAGATGTCCTGGACGCTCGGCGGAGAGAACTCGAGAATATGGGGACGCCGTACATCGCCATGCCGGGAGGACGACGATCCATGCGGACGCCAGTCGGTGCGAGGGGCTGGGACACTCCGACCGGTTCGACAAGTCGTCGGCCAGACGAGGATGACGAGGACGAGTTCGACGAGCTGGAAGGGGCCACACCCGGTCCGTCCAGACCGAAGAGACGGCGGAAAGCCGTCGCCCCGCCTCGGGTCCGTGACGACCTCTCGCTCGATGCGTTTCAACGAAACTACACGTCGGAAGACAACGCGTCGTTTGTGCAGATCGTGGACGAGGAGAACCGGCAGCGGAGGGAGGAACGGTGGGGGTGGGCGTGGGAGGCGCAGAAGAGAGCCGAGGAGAGGCGGATAGAGGGCGAGGAGAGGCGGAAGATGATCCTGGACGCGGCGACGAGTGGGAATTGGAGAGTGGACGGGGAAGGGAAGCGGTTGATCGGGGGGTTGGCGGAGGGAGGATCGGACAGGGCTGAAGGGGAGGCGTGGAAAGAGGAGAGGAAGCTCATCGCGGCGGTTCCGGGCGACACGGATCAGGTTTCGGAAGGTGTCGACGGCGCGGACGGTGCGGACGGATCCGCGCTCGTGCCGCACGCCTCGTCGGCGCTGATCAAGGCGACCGACATCCCTCGTGAGGAGACCACCCTGCGGGAGGAACCTCTCCCACCGGAACACCCTCTTGGCCGTGCCCTCTCCCAGGCGGGCCTCCCGGCCACCGCTTTGGTATCCGCCGAGGACGGCGCGCTGGTCCCGCTTCGAGAAATGACGAGCGGCGCAGGTCAAGGCCGCGGCAGAGGCAACGAGGAGAAGCACCGGCGCGAGGAGATCGAGCGGGCTGTCATGGGCGAGGAACGAGAGGAGCATCTCGGACTCGCGGGGAGCGGTGCGGATCACTGGGGATTCAAGGTGGGTCGGACCGGCTCGTACCCGGACTGACTTTGTAGACCCGCAACAATTTTTACTTTTCCGCCGACGCCAATACCGATCCTTACCCATCGCGCAACAAAACCATGCCCCCCGTCCCAAGGCAAGCCCCGCCGGCGATTTCCCACGCCAACACCCGCCTTCCAGAGGAGGAAGAGCCGGCGCCGTCGAGCCGCAGCAGTCGGCGAGGGAGCAGCCCCTCTCGCAGCTTGGTAGATGCGGCTGTCAAGGGGACGCCATGTGAGCGGCTCGACGGGTCTACATATAGATATTTGCTGACCTCCAGATCACCGGTCCGAGCCGACTCTACCTTCCGTCAACAACTACCCTCTCCTCCCCAACGATCCGTCTCCTTCCCCGCAGGACCTCCCTTCCCTACTCACGTGGGGGACACTCCTCGCCACGCCAAAGGCCCTCGACGGGAGCGACGACCCTCTCGACACGTCCCGACCCACGTTCAAGATGCCCGAGTCGAAGCGGCGCGACGAGATCGGGCGCAAGCTCGCGGACAAGGCGAGTCGAGCGATGAACGAGCGTGCAAAGGCGTACACACCGCAACGCAGGGGCGGCTCGGCGCTCTCCGCGGCGCTGAGGTCTGCGGCGGAGAAGACGAGTTCGGTTCGGCGAGGGGCAGCTACTCCGAGCAGCGGTATGCTCCCGCCGAGCGGGGCGACACCGAGGAGGCAGGATGGTCTGACTCCAGCGGGTCAGAGGTTGTTGGAGAGGAGTCTGGGGAGGAGTCCGATGTCCTCGGGTCGGTTGGGGATTAGCACGGGCGGGAAAAACAGGGGCGCGGCGATGGAGAAAGGGTCGGGATGGGGCGGGCTGGGTGGGAGGAGCAAGGATGTGGGGGGGAGGAGCTGGACGCCGAGTCCGCACCGAACGAGCAACCAGCATTGACACGATACATTTTACAAATACATACCTCGCCCATTCTGATTCAATCGCGATGCAGTCGCTCGTTGATCTCTTCGACATGTCCTGCGCAAACTCGCTCCACAAACCCAGCGACTCCCTCCTCGCGTCGACATGTTTTGCGCAAATTCTCTGCACAACCCGATCCGCTCTCCGCTCGCCGCGCGGTCAGATGAGAAACCTGAACCCCTTTTGCATCTGCTGCGCGTCCCTCACCGTGGTCCCTTCGAGTGTCGCCGCGGCCTGGACATTGTCACCATGCTCGTCAAACGCGCGTTCGCCCTCGGCAAGACGCTTGTTGGCCGCGACGAGGATGCAGCGGAACCAGAAATTGAGCTGGCGTGAGCGGGGCGGCTCGGTCTCGACTCACGATGATCGTCAGAGCGAACATGGCAGTGCAGACGCCGTACGAGTTGAGGTATGACCTGGGGATTAGTCGGGAATGTACCGGACCGAAGCGACTCACGGGCCAAAGCTCGTCGGCCAGACGTACTGCGACTTCAGCGGGGCAACGGCGAGAGCATTGGTCATAGCCACTCACACTGCCAATGATGTTGCCGACCTGAGACAGGGCGTTCTGCAGGACGTGTAAGCGGTACGGTGAATGATCAGTTGGAACGTGAACCCACCATGAAGGCCAGAGCCACGGCGCGCTTTGCCGGCGGGCGGGGGAACGAGCTGCTCATCCATGTGTACATCTGACGGTCAGGCGGTGGTTTCGCACTCTGCTCACGATCACGTAGCCTGAAGTAGAGTCAGCGGGATTTCTTTTCCCTTGGAATTCACGCCGACGCACCGGCGTAGGACTGCGCCTGGAGGAAGAGCGCGACGTAACGAGCCGCGGTCCGTTGCGGGCTGCACGCTGAGTCATGAGCAAGAGACGATGCGCATTGCCTACCCATGGAAATGATGAAACCGATGATTCCGACGATGAGCGGCCACCTGGGCGGCGTCAGCGGCGTCGACGGTGTTCACTACCGTGCGCGCCACTCACGTCGCATGCCAGAACTTTTCCTTGGTGTGGTCCGAGTGGGTCGAGTTGATGAGCGCGACGATGCAGGCGAACTGAGCGTTTTCAGCGAGTGGAGGGGACGACAAAGGTACACGCACCACCCATGGCGGCGCGCCGAGAAGGAGCGTCTCGGTGGTTCCGTATCCGAGGGTCTTGGTCTGGCTCCATCAGCACCGGCTAGATTCGCAGGACGCACCAGAGTCGGGAAGTAGCTACGTGCGTCAGCGTGGTCTCGATCCCGATTCAGCCACGTACATGTTGAACGAGAGGCCGACGATGCACGCTGTGAGCGCCAGCGTGAGCAGGTACATCTTGTAGTCCTGCAACGTCAGCACTCGTCTTCGTCCGTTGACCCACGTAAAGCGCAAGGAGCAAGCCCCTGTACCACTTGTCCTCGTGCGAGTCGAGATCGACCTCGCCGACCTGTCGGGTTAGTCGAGTCGCGCGCACGTCACGCCACGTACATCTTCCAGCATCCGGAGCTGCGCCACTTGGATCTCCTCCGCGGTGAAGCCCCATCGGGTGTTGTGAGGAAAGTCGGGTAGCATGGCCATGGCTTTGGGCGTGAGCGCGGCGCAACGGAAGTGACGCCAACCACTGGAGATGTTTACCCACCGACAAGGGCGAAGAACATGGTGAGAGCGCCCTCGACTGGAGCGGCGTCAGCGGAATGACGGCCGGTGCGAAACGGTTTGGTCTCACTGAAGAATAACCATCGCCAGGCGGCGTGGCCCAACGTCCCCTTCATGTTCGCAAGAACGCCCGCCGCGATGAGCTGCCCAAAGGCGTTGCTGATGAGGTTGCCGCAGTAGAGGACGGTGTAGCGGAGACTGCAAGGGTAAGACCGGTAACGACCTGATACGTCGCGGCTCACCTGATCTCGTCTTTCTTGTACCATTTGCTGCGCCTTGAGCACTGCGACTTGACGGGCCACTCCACGAGTCACTCACCTGATGATGAAGAGCGCTCCTGGGAGGAAAGCCGCCTCGACGACGCTGCGTCGTCAGCGGACAATGTCACAGAGTCAACCTACCCAAGGAAGAAACGCGTGGCGAGAGCCCCTCCAAAATTGGTGGTGATACCGGTCAGTACGGAGATCATCCCCCACTGCGGCATGTCAGCGTGCAAGGCGACGGTTCACTCACCAGGAGCATGGCCGTGGGGATGTACAGCGACGGTCTGCCGATCTTGTTCTGGCGCGGGTTCAGCGACTCGACTGGTCGATTCACTCGCATTCTACCCACCAGGATCATATTCGACGGGACTGGTTTGGTCAGCGGATCCGATCCCGGCGCACCGTACCCACCTTGGAACAAGATGTACCCGACGTAGAGGATCGAGAGCAGCGTGGCGAATTCGGTGCCCTGGAGGTGCAGGTCGGTCTCGAAGCCTTGCAGCCTAGGCGGGTGAGCGAGTTCGTCGCATGTGTCTTTGGTGAACCGCGGTCCCGGGCTCACCTCGCGGCGGCGGCGTTGTTGCGGTCGATGTAGTTGCTACGGGATGAGTGCGGTGCGACCGAGTAGACAGCACGTACAGAACTGCAAGGTCAGCATGCGACGCGACGGAGCGGCTCAGGACACCGGACAGTCCACCGCTCACTGTAGATGACCACCTGCCGTTGTATCAGTACACCGACCCGCCTCACGCGGTTCTGGCACTCACCAGGATCGAAAACCTCGCGTCGAGCTTCCACTTGAGCCTCCTCTCGAGCCTCTTCCTCGTCGCCGTGCCCTGCGCTAGATCCCTGTTCGCTCCAACCGCCTCGAGAGCCTCCGCCTCCTTCTCCGCGTGGTTCGTCTCGTGCTTGTCTCGCCGGTGCGGATGACCGGGATTGTCCCCATTGTCTCGCTCGTGCGGGTCCAGGTGGCTCGCTTGGTTCGCTTGTACTTGGCTGGGAGGGTTCGGGTCGTTCGCGTTGCCCGAGGTCCCGTACGCAGCGGAGTGATCGAGAGACGGGTCACGCTCGGTGCGGTCGTCGTCTGACGGACCAGAGTCGTTGAAGTGCTCGTTGAATCGGGAGACTGGCGGGTTCATGGTGCGGCAGGCAAGTACAGTGTGATAGAGTAGGACGATCCGGGGACTGGCGCGACCGTCGAGAACGAGAGTGATATACTTCAGTCTGGTCGACGTCACGAGCTGTGGTCGCCGTCGTCAACATTGTTCAAGCGTCAGTAGAGCCGAGCCCGCTTGGCTCCTCGCTCCTCGCTTCTCGGGATCTGCAAGGCGCCATCGTTTGTTTCTCCACACGAAGTTCCGTCTCTTCACGCCGCGCCGTGCCCTTGGCCTAGGGAGAAGCCTCCGATTCCAGCGTGCGTCCAACGTTGCTCCACGACGTCACACTGAGCCAACCTCCCAGCCAGGCAGGTGGTCCCTCGTCGTGCCGTGCTCGTACTCTCGAATGCTTAGCTCGGGTCGGTATCAGATTCCCCTCATGTCATGTGCTCGTGCCCGTGTTCGGAAGGATCGCTTATGCTTTCTGGCGGTTATGGACGGTCCACAAGACCTCGTCGAAGCTAAAAACGAGAGCGAAATGTGGAGTTGTGGAGCGCGCCAAGACCCAGCGTCGTCTCCTGGTGACCATTCTCTTCGACTCGTCCCACGGGGCTCCAATGCGGGGCGAATGAATCAAGATGGGACGATGGACGAAGAAGACGGAGTTGCGGTGTCAAGCCGGTGGGCCGGTGACGAGCGGCAACACGACGAGGCGACGACTCATCCGTCCTTCTCGCGTCGATCATCACCAAGATCAGCGAGCAACGAGCGCACCTTGCCACTCCACACCGACCCAACCCGCGCCATGGGCAAACCTTCCGACCTTGTTGGGCATCCGGCCCCCCCGCTCGAGCTGCCTTCGATTCCCGATGGACAGCCATTCAAGCTCCCCATAGGCGAGAAGGTGGGTTTGCACCGATCACTTCACTCCCAGACCTTGTCGATCGCACCGCATCGATCCGCTGATACCTCAGCCCATCGCCATGTTCTTTGTGAGTCGGCCTCGAGCCGGGTGTTGCGGCTGACCCGCGCAGTTCCCCACGGCCGGGAGCACAGGGTGCACGATGGAAGCCTGCGCGTTCCGCGATGCGCAGGTTGAAAACGTCACGTTCAAGCGGCATCCCGATCTCTGCGTCGTGGGCATCAGCGGGGGTGAGTGAAGCGAAGTGTTCGGATTGGGGTGGGGCTGATGTTGCAGATCCCACGGCAAAGCAAGCGAGCTTTGCGGACCAGCACAACCTGAAGTACCCCATTCTCTCGGATGCAGACGGTGCGGCGCGTAAAGCCTACGGCGTGGGGAAGGCGTTCTTCGGCATGGCCGAGGGGAGAGAGACCTTCTTCATCGACGCAAAGGGGATCGTGCGGGGGGTGTACGTCAAGAACCTTGGGTTTCAGTGAGTGCAACGAGCCGGACGAGGTGCACGGCGAGAGCTGATTCCGGCGCAGTGCTCATGTCGATTTCGTCGAGAAGCAGCTGCTGGCCACGGAGGGGACGGGGTGATGGAATCGTGATTGCGCGATGTGCGTGAAGCATTCGGTATCGCGATGCATGGTATACCTCGCTCAATCCAACGAGCTGGAAACTCTAATCGAGTCGCCAGAACACCCTCTTATGTCTCCCCCATCACCGATCCGACCTGCCTTTGACATTGACCATCCGCTTAGTGACTCCTCCCAAAGAACTCCCTCAGACGCTTCATGGCAATCTGCGACGGCTCAGCGACACTCCCCGCCTCGCCACGACCTCACTCACCTCGTAGCTCTGCCTGTACGGCGCCAAGTCCTCCTCCCTCACCTTCACCTTCTTCACCTTGTTCTCGTGTCCCGCGCCCTTGAGCACGCCCTTGAAGTGCAGCGCCTGCGCGTCTCAGCGCGCGCCACAGTCACACCGTCGCGCTCGCTCACCTCTTGCTTCTCGACCAGGGTCCACGCCGTGCCGTCCCTGCCTGCGCGGGCGGTTCGGCCCACGCGGTGGACGTACTTGCGCATGTCCAGGGGGATGTCGTACGACACGACGTGCTCCACCGACGGGAGATCGATGCCGCGGGCGATGAGATCGGAGCAGACCAGCCTGGCGAAGTGAGTTGGTGCATCGCCACGCTCCACTCACACATTCACCGAACCCCTCGCAAAGTCCTCCAGGAGCCTCTTGCGCTCCCCCGGTTTCATCTCCCGGGTATAACTCTTCACCACGACTTTCTCCCCCGTCCAGGCATCCTCGAAAAACTCGAGCAGCTTGACCAGCCTCGCCACGGACTCTACGGATTTTGTGAACACCAGCGCGGACCGGACCTTGAACTGGGCCGAGTGGATCAGGTGGATCAGGTTGAGCGGCTTGAGCGCGGGAGGGAGGATGAGCATGTTTTCAGACAAGCCGGAAGGGATCGCGAATTGTTCGCCGATGGCGACGGCGGACTGGGCGGTGGACGCGGATTGGACGATGAAATAGCGGGGGTTTCGTAGTGACAGCGCGGCGACCTTGGCCGGGTCACGGGTGAGGGTCGCGGAGAAGAGCAGTTTCTGGCACTGGCGGGGTCAGGTCGTTGTCAGATCGGCGATTCGCGCGCACTCACCGTGACCAGGTCGAGATGTCGGAGCTCGGGGTGGCGCTTCGCCAGGCCGTACGCCTCCATCCACGCCGGCGCGAGAAAGTCGTCCGGCTCGAACGTGTCTGGGATGGTCGGGTTAAGCGGCGGTTGGATATGCGCGATGACCTGTGCCAGCCAGTTCTGGAACGACTGGTTGAGCAGCCGGTCCGCCTCGTCGATGACGAGAAAGCGCAGGTGCTGCAGAGTGAAATTGGGTGTGGAGGTGAGGTGGTCCATGAGTCGTCCGGGCGTGGCGATGAGGATGTCGACCTTGGACGAGCCCCCGACGAGTCTGCGGACCATTGTTAGACTTGTCACCTAGCATCGCCGTGGAAGATCCCACCCACCTCGTCTCCAAATCGTCCACAAGCACGGCCTGCTCGTGGGCAAACGAGTGTTGGCCCGTGGCACTGCCGACCTGCCGACTCAGCACAGCACCGACCGCGCCGCACTCACCACAAGCCCCGTGCCCTTTGCCAGCGCCTCGATCGTCTCTCGCACCTGCACCACCAGGTCCCTCGTCGGGAGCACGATCAGAGCCCGGAGCCGCTTCACGTTCCGCTTCGACAGCACCTCGATGAGCGGGATGGCGTACGCGAGCGTCTTGCCGGAACCGGTCGGGGCGGAGACAAGGTAGTCGTGCAGCGGGACGAACGGGGGTGGGACGAGTCGTTGTGAGAGGAGTATGGGCAGCATCGCGGCTTGCACTGGCGAGGGTGTCAACGATGGGTACAGTGAGACGCGAAGTCGCTCAGACCGAAGTCGCTCAGACACAAAGCCGCCCAGACACGAGGCGCTCACCTGCAAAGAAATCCTCCACGCCAATGGTGTCGAGCCGCTTTCTCATCCTCTCGCTGACACCCTGGGCACCGTGCACCACCAGATCATCCAGCTTCAGCCGCAGGTCCTGATCTATGAACTCGGCGCTTTCCAAACCCGCCGGGAGACCCTGGCGGGAGAGGATCTCTGGATCCGGTGCCGGGGCGGCGCGAGGTAGAGGGAACGCCTGGAGAGGGGGAGGGGAAGGCGAGAGTGATACTCTCGCAGAGGTGTCGGCGAGGCCGAGCGGAGAGTCGACGAGAAGTTCGTCGTCGAATGTGTCCCCAGCGGGGTCGATCGGGTCGGCGTTGGCTTCGCTCGACTCGGAATTGGTGTCGTCGGAGTCGGAGTCGGAGTCGTGTTCAGGTTCCGAGGGTGGTGCCGCAGCCTTTGCCATTCGAGCCACTCTGGCCGCTGCTCTCCGCGCCTTCCTCTCGGTCCTCTGTTCCCTCTTCTCCCGCTTTTCCCGCAACCGTCTCGCCCTTTGCTCCTCCTCGGTCTCTTCCACCGGCAACGGGGTCAAACCCTCTCCATCCGCCGCACTCGCGATTCTCGACGGCCCAGCCTGCACCTCCGCTTGCACTTCCGCTTCCACCTCGTCTTCACTCTCCGACCCGTCGTCCTCCTCGCTCTCCCCTGCCTCGCCTCCATCCGCCGTGCCCTCGGCTCCCGTCCATTCCCTGTTCTTTGGCGCAGACGCCTTCTTCGCCGCGCGGAGCTTACGCTGCCGCTTCGCCTTCTTCACTAGGTACTTTTTCTTCTTCTCGGACTTGCCCTGCGCGGCATAAGTCTCCCTCTGCATGGTTGGAGATTCTCACTCACACTCGGCTTGGTTGCGACTTGGCCAGGTGCAGCAGGTCGGGAGGGCGGTCCCCCATTAACACTCGCGAAACGTACTTGTCCTGTGGACGTCGTCGTGGATGGTCCCGCGGCGACTTGCTCGTCAAACACGACGTGCTTGCGCTTGAGCGGAGTGGTCATGGCGGAGTGCAAAGTTGGGAAAGATGTTGATGAGAGTGGGACATGAAGATGTGAACATCCTCCACCGAAATCTGTGTCGTTGTGGAAATCTCACAGTGACACCGTGGGAGAGTGGATCCCGTGCCTGGGGATACATACAAGTGATCAGTCGCGTCCATAACACGTCTTATCCATTCTCATCTTCACCTTGTCACACGCTGAGCCATGCCGTGGCTCATGAAGGCCGAGCCCGACTCTCGGGTAGTCAAGGGCAAGGACGTCAAGGTGGGTTGGAGCGAGAAGAAATCGCTCGAATCCGTCTCAACTGGGTTTCGCTGAGGTCGCTTGCAGTTCTCCGTGGACGACTTTGAGGCGATCGGGTGGGTTCGAGCGGCGTGGTGGAGCGACATTGCTAATGGATCTGCGCAGCGTGTCCCCTTGGGACGGTGAGGATGTCGCCGAGGCGCTTTGCGGCGCAGGCTGACGAATATACTAGGGGTGCGAAATCACGAGGCGAAAAACATCATGAAGGATCGGATGAAGAAGGGCGACAAGGCGAGTGAGCAGGGGTGACCCCGCTGACATGTCAGGTATTGTTCTACCACAGCAACTGCAAGACTCCCGGTGAGCTACACGAGCTGGGCCAGAGGGATGGTACTCTGCTCGTGCTCGACTGACCCGGTGTAGGTGTCTTTGCCGTCGCCGAGATCGACAAGGAGGGATATCCAGACTGTGAGCGATGACCACGGCGACGACCACGACGAGGAGTCCCCGCTGATCCGACTAGACACGGCGTGGGATTCGTGAGTGAGTCACGCCGCACCGCCTGACGCAGATCACACCCGTACTTTGATGCAAAGACGGACAAGGACAAGCCGACGTGGTACATGGTGCGTCGTCGTCAACACTGACTGTCACCCTGCTGACCCACTCCAGGTCAACGTCCGCTTTGTTCAGCGGCTGGACCACCCGCCGACCCTCGCGCTGATCAAGCTCCTCGCGAGTGGAGCGTTGCCAAAGGAAGTGGCGTACATAGGCGAGCATGGACACCGGGCGATCAAAGCGATGCAGCTGGTCAATCGGGGCAGACTGAGTGCGGCCCACGACTAACCGTGCGATTTCCGTTGACGACAAAGGCGTGCAACCCGTCGAGCAGGCCGCGTACGAAGCGGTCGTCTCCTTGGGGACGAGAGGGGGGTGGGAGGATGTCGTGACAGGCGGCAAAGCCGGCGGAAAGGCCACCGCACAAGCCAAGGAAACAGTCGCGCAGCCGGCGCCGGCGAAGAGGAAGACAGCCGCGAAAGACGATGAGGGGCGGATAGTCAAGCCGGGGGGGAAGAAAGGGGTCAAACTGGTCAAGGCGGAGGAGCTGCCCAACGTGCAAGCGGAGAGACGGAGCAAGCGCACGAAGCGATGAGGCGGGAAGCGGCGATGTTGGGTGGAGTGGCGGAGAAAGCACCATCATGCGGACAAAGGGATCATCGCAAACTGCAGTCACCGTTGCATCGTCATGTCATGTGTTCACGCTCGTGATACTGCGACCGTAATCCGCTTGCGCCCATGCGCCTCGGCATTAACACCCACGGGGTATCATGATACCACTTCGACCAATCTCCACACGCCTTGACACCGCCTCCGCACGCCGACACGGCCTCACACACGCTATCATTTCGCTTGCTCATGCACATCCGTCGCCTCGATGATTTCACTTGCGCACGCCAGTCGCACCGACGCGCGCTCACGACGATCCCGCGACAAGCGGAGCGCGCTCCTCGTCGTGGAGGACGTTGCCCGAGCCACGGAGCGTGGTGCTGCAGCGTCAGCGAGGAGCCCAAGGGATGCGGCGATGCGTTACACTCACTAGAGCGACTTGAGGATGGCGAAGAGGGAGAGGATGAAAAAGGCCAATGCCGACCAGTGGATGAACTTGCTCGAGGTCTGGTGGATGACTACGCGGAGTCAGCATAAGCCGTGTCGAACCGCGCCCGCTTACAGATCGCAAACAGGGCCCAGGTGATGGCCGCGGCGCCCGCCGCGTCGCCCTCGCGGCTGGCAAAGGCGTAGGCCGCCGCGGTGGTCTCGAGGAAGACAAACGCGAGGAAGACAAAGACCTTGGTCCAGATCCCGGCGCGGTGCTTGTGCGCGTCGACGCCGAATGCCGCGAACGCGGAGAGCACGACGAGGACGATGGTCCCTGCGGACGTCAGCGAGAGGCCAGCGTCGGTGCCAAGTAGTAACGCCCGCGCCACTCACATCCGTGGTAAAGGCTGAAGGGGAGGTGGACGAACGCCTCCTCGCCGAGACCCTCGCGGGCCGAGTGGTTCTTCTTGACAATGTAGTAGATCTGGGACACCGCCGCGGAGACCAGGAGCGACATGACAAACGCGAGGATGTACCAGTGGCGAGACCAAAAGTACACGTAGACCGAGTTGAAGATGCCGAGGATGGCGAAGCGCCAGCCGATGGAATCGACGATGATCTCCTTGCCGCGGGCGGTGAACTGGAACACCATGGTGCCGAGGAGGAGCAGGTGGATCAGGGACCACACGTAGAATGCCTGGGCGCGTCAGGACTGGTTTGGACGTGCGCCGCTCCGCTCACATAGTAGCTCGGGGTGATGTACGTCGTCTTGGAGTGACCGTACATGTCCTCTGGGCCGGCCACGCTGTAGATGTTCGATCCCAGCGAGGTGGCATAGACGAGGATGTTGACGACCTGGCGGCGTCAGCGCGGGTACCAGGAGCAGGGGCGAACACTCACCTTGATGAGGAGTCCGTCTGTGAGGGCCATGGTGGGCGAGCTAGCTGCGGGGGTGTCTGCGTGCTTGGACTGGGCTGGGATGGAGTTGAGCGGCAAACGAGATGTGGAAGGATGTTTGAAGATGGAGTTGAGGAATTGAATGGCGGGTCACACAATGCATCCCGCGGCGGCGTCGACGTCATCGTCAGGAACGAAACACGAAAGGCACATAACGCTGACGTAAGAGCAACCTGGCGGTGTGGCACTTGGCACTGCGGCTGTAGCGAAGACATCCTCGGCTGGGCTTGCTTTCTACATGATACAGGCGTGGCGAACAGATTAACAACTTGACAAGGGCGCATGGACAATATGCAGACAGTACCGTGACCCGCCTGTGGCAAGGAATTGCGCAGCATTTCCAACTCGGCTTGAGCGCGTCGATCTCCTCGACTGGAGCCACTCTAACTCGTTCCACGGCCACAAGCGACAAGCCCACGCAACAGCTCAAACCCTTGCGAGCGGTGTATCAGTGCCCATGCACTCGCAGACCGCAGTATGCATGTGATGATCCTTCCCGGCCTCATTTGCTCAAAGGAATCGTACACGTCTTCAGGCCGTTCCGCCACAGCCGCCTGCCTCGCGTAGAAGGTCATCCAACTTGACCGACTTTTTCCTGTGTGCTTTTCTCATGTATCTCTATTTCCATCATCCTTCCGTCTCGTCTGCCCAAATACCTACTCCTATTCCCGTCTCGACTCGATGAGATCCTCGCATCTCGCCATCATCTCCCTCATCGCCAGTACCCTCTCCGTGCTCGCTCGTGCCGACTCGCCACCTGCTCTTCGCGCTACGCTGACGCCCTCGCCCACGCCCACGCTCCCGCATTCGCTCGCCCCTCGCGACGATGCGACCACCACATCCACCATCGCCGAGACCACCACAGTGTACCTCCCCTTGAACACTGCTGACACCGCGTCGACACCGCCGCCGACGACCAGTGCGCTCCCGCCTCTCACCGCGGCGAGCACGGTGCCGATCCCAGCGACGATCGGATTGGTCATGCCGGACCCATACCAGTCGGCCTATGTCGGTGGGTCGGACACGTTACGGAGAGGTATACTTGACGGTGGACTCGCTTATTGCTTAGGCGTCAACTACACGTTCGGCTTCGTCGACGCGGTGTCCCGCCCCGCACCGACTTACAGAGGGTGGATACGGGCCGTGCAGCCGCTCCTCGTGTTTCCAGACTACACCGTGGGTCGCGCGTGTGGCGTGTCTTGTCGGGCGTGTTGGGCGCATCTCTGACCACGCCGACACCAGGTCAACGTGTTTCCCGAGAGCGGGACCGAGGACACGACGAGCTCCGCTGCGATACCGTACAACGGCGGGGGTTTGTGCGGGTGAGTGGCGGTGTCGAACCGCGCTGATTTCAGAGAGACCGTGGAAGACTACTCCATTGGGTACCCGTACCAATTCGTCAACCCTGGGTGGTACATGTTCGTGCTCAATCAGACGTACATCAAGCCGACCATCGTACGTGCGAACCAAGTCCCCGACTGATGTCAGACCAACAACACCTGCGCGTACCCACTCGTCTCTGTCCGTTCGTTCTTCTCCACCCAGACCATCTCCCTCGCTCCGTACCCGACGGTCTCTCCGGGACCGGCCGATCCGACTTCCGCATACACCCTCTTCGCCTCTGTCACCACGGACACTCCTGGATCACTACCCATCGACCCGGAGCCCACGTCGGACAAGCAGAAGCTGGCCGTGGGACTCGGCGTGGCGGGCGGGATCCTCGCGCTGGTTTTGATGGGGGTGACTATGCTTTTCGTGAGGAAGAAGCGGCGCATGGAAGCGGAGGTGGGTGCGGGGTCTCGACCATCGCACCGTCTTGCTAACGTCCGCGCCTAGGCCCTGGCTTTTGCCCGATTGAAACCGGATGAACAAGCGGCATTTGTCGCGGAAAATCCACAGTCTTGGCTGAACCCGGCGAACCACGCCGCTCGGAGGTACGGTTATGGTTACGGATACGGCTACGGAAACCACGGGTGGTCGTGGGGGAGGTGGGGCAGCGGACCGGGCTATGGTCTTGCGGGGAGTCGCCGCGGGTACATCTACCCGGGTTTCGCGGAGAAGGCAGGTCGAGGGTACGCGGGTGCGGCAGGCGAACCGTTACCACGGGTCGGACACGGACGGCGTGGGTGACGGCGACGCGACACGATGCATCGATGGATCAGGATTGTGCGCACCTACGTCGACAAGCGATATTCTTAATTACTTTCACTCGCCGTGCGACTCCACCGGAACCAACTCATCCCACGGGCTTGGCCACCCGAGGCGTCGCAAGTTCAGTGCAGTGCAACGGAACGACATTGACATTGGCATTCCTGCATGGCATGCGTCGATGCGTCGATGCCGAGCCGAGGTCTGAGGGGAGTCACTGATCGGCGAAGACCAGCGAAGCACCGCTTTGGCCAGATCGTCGCGGTTGACGACTTGAGCGGGATGGGGTCAGCTGCTGGATCGGATCGGCTGGCGAGATTACTCAACTGTGTCGGCTATGCTCGTTATAAGTACTCGCTCGAGCATCTCCCAATCCTCATTCCACTGCATCCGCACGCTCACAGTTCACCCAACATGATCCTCACGTTCAGTATCCTCGTCACCGCGGCCACTGCCCTGGCCGCTCCGCACCTTCACGACACCCACCTGGTCTCTCGAGCGCTCGCTCCCGGGTTCGACGCCGCAGCCGTCACCCTCTCCCCGGCCAACAACCCGAACCTGGTGGGTACAACGGTCCGACCTCCCTGGGAATCACTCCGACTCACTCCGACTCACTCCGCTGACTCCATAGTGCCTCGGCACGCTCGACCCGCCGGGCAACGACGTGGCGCTCTACCTCATCTCGTGCGATACCTCGGAGACGTTCTGGGGCGCATGGGACATCCAGCCGGGCAACAACGTCAACGTCAGGCTGAGCGGGACCAAGTGGGTCGGCGAGGTTGATACGATACGTCGTGCCCGCTCACGAGTCCAGCTTCTGCCTCGACGCGGGACTCCCGCCGAAGAACAACGGCCCGGCAAAGCTCTACACCTGCTTCCAGGTCCCTCAGCAGCAGTGAGCGCGATACGACGCATGCAAGCCAGCCCCATTGACGCGCCACTGACGCGGTGTAGGTGGTACTACACCCCGGACTTGCACATTGCTATTACCGGCGGTAACCAATGCCTCGACTACGAGGTGATCTGCGGTCTCGGAGGGTGTGCGCCGGGCACCAGGAACGTAAGTGCGGCGAGTGCGCGAGTGCTCGGACGCCGCTCGCTTCCCGTGCTGCCTCCTCGTGCTTTCGTGCTGATCTCCAGTGCGGCTCGTCCAACGCGCAATCGTGGACCTCCAAGGCGGTCTGTGAGTCGGCAACGGTGTCTCGCCTTGCCGCGCGCGTCACGCTGATTCACCAGCCCCCCCTCCTTCCACCGGAGTCCAGATCCACCTCAACGGCGACACGACGAAATGCCTCACCCCGACCGGACCCTACAGCAACGGAGTGCCTCTGGTCTTGTGCGTGGCTAGTCGTGGATTGGGACTTGCCCGCTGACGTCGCAGCTCCACGTGCATCAAAAAAGGCCAGACCGGCGCCAGTCTCCAGCTGTTTGACATCAACCGCGGCGCAGGACAGATCAAAGCCACGGGCTCCAACTTTTGCCTCGACTCGACGACCCAGTTCCCGCCCAACGGCCAGGGTCTCAAGCTGTGGACGTGGTGCGCGCAACCGTCACAGTGTTCATCCCTCTGTGCCCCGCTGAACCCGCTCTAGCTACTCTGGCCTCCCGCAGCAGAACTGGTACTACACCGGCGACAACCACATCGCCATCACCGGCGGCACCGCCTGCGCCGACGTCAGGCGCGAGGACGGGACGACATTCCAGGTCTGGGGATGCTCCGGGACCGACCCGCAGCAGGTGAGCACGGTGCGTGGGTGGTGCTGATGCGGCAGGTCTTCACCACGAGTGCGCAGTCGTGACGAGGCGGTGTCGACGCTTGAGCGCGACGTGTAGGCATAGGCACAGGGACAATGTGGAGACGAGGCAGAGGAGTGGACTCTGCGTACGATGTAATCGCATGTATACACGACTATGCAGGACAATGGATCCGTGCCACACCACGCCGCGTTATATCCCATCCACCAACGCGCCCTCGTGCCGCCGCTCCGCCTCGCCCATGAGCTTCTCCCCGTCGTCGGTGGGCCGATCGAGCTTCTTCCCGGCGAGCACGAGCTTGACCTCGTCGAGGGATAGGGTTTCGTATTCCACCAGAGCGGTGGCGAGCTGCGGCGTCAGCGGGGCGCGAGGTGTCATTGAGAAGCGCCACGCCCGACCCACCCTGTGCAGCTCGTCTTCTCTCGTCTTGAGCAGCCTGACCGCGCGGCCCATGCCATTGTCGAGGAAGCTGCGGCGTGAGCGGGCGCCAAATTCAATCCGAAGCCCACTTACGACCTGATTTCGCTCTCAATCTCGTCCTTTTTCTTCCCGCTGAGATACACCGACTCGTCGTCGCCATGCGCCACCAGCCCGACTTTTTCACTAAACCCGTAGTGCTGGCGTCAGCGGTATCGCCCTGACGACCCACCTTGATCATCCTCGACGCGACGTCGGTCGCCCGCATGAGATCGCTCGAGCACCCGCTGGTCACGTCGTCGTGGCCGTAGACCATCTCCTCGGCGGCTCTGCCACCGAGCGCCACGTCGATCATCGCGAGGTACTCTTTGCGTGTGTACGAGTCTGCGTGTCAGCGCGGGAGATCCGGTGTACCCACCCTTGTCCTGTTCCGGAAGCTGGAACGTGATTCCGAGCGCTTGGCCCCGGGGCATGATCGTGCTGCCGTCAGCGCGATTTGACACCCGGCTTACACTTTATGCAGCGGCATCGCTCCGGGCGTGTGCAGCGCGACGAGAGCGTGTCCCCCTTCGTGGTACGCCGTGGCACGCTTCGACTCCTCGGTGACGTAGTGCGACCGTCTCTCCGCGCCCATGAGAATGCGGTCTGCAATCAGCGTAGTCGACACGTTGTGCTCACCCTTTGCCCACTCGAAATGCTTCAGCCCCACCACCTTGGACCCTTCCCTCGCCGCCTTGACCGCGGCCTGGTTGACGAGGTTTTGCAGATCCGCACCGCTCATCCCCGGGCACCCTCGGGCGATGATACTCGGGTCCACGTCGACGTCGTACGACACCTCGCCCATGTGGTGTTTCAGAATCTCGATGCGGCCTCGGACATCGGGCAAACCAACCACGACTGAGAGAGTCAGCAGACTCGGCGCGAAGTGATGAGACCGCGCCGTGCTCACCGTGTCGGTCAAACCTTCCTGGACGGGTCAACGCCTTGTCGAGGGATTCGGGGAAATTCGTCGCGGCGATGATGATGACGCCCTCGGACTGCTCGAACCCGTCGAGCTCGACGAGGAGCTGGTTGAGGGTTTGTTTCATGTAGTGCTGCGGTAAGCCCAAGCCACAGACCTCGACCCACTTGGTCCTTTGCGCTTCGCTTGCTGCCGATCGCGTCCAGCTCGTCGATGAAGATTATCGCGGGGGCCTTTTTCCTCGCCGCGGCGAACAGCTCCCTGACCCGCTTGGCTAAAGAGTCAGCCGAGAGCCCTCGGTCAGTCGAGGCCCTACTCACCTCCCACGCCCACAAACATCTCGTCAAAGCTGCTCCCGCTGGCGAAGAGGAACGGCACCTCGGCCTCTCCCGCTACCGCGCGGGCGAGCATCGTCTTGCCGGTTCCGGGAGGACCAGTGAGGAGCACGCCTTTGGGCAGCTTCCCGCCGAGTGTGGAGAACTTTTCCGGGTTTCGCAAAAACTCGACGAGCTCTTCGAGCTCCTGCAAACGTCACGAGCCGGTCTTGATTCGTCGGACCACGCCACTCACCGCCTTGGCCTCCTCGACACCGTGGACATCGCTAAACTTGACGACGCGGCCTTCTTCCGGCTCAAACTCGACCGGGCCGGGACCAGCCTTTAGCAACCCCGTGTTCTCCATCACCATGGACAGCACCGTGAGCACGACAAACATCCACAGGATCAGCCCGGCGATCCATCGTACCGCGCGCCAGGCGTTTGCCTGAGGAGTCGCCGGGGCGAGCTGGACGTAGATCGGGGAGAGTGGGGTGCCGCCGGCGCTGGATCCGGTCAGAGCGGAGGCGGGTGGCACGGGCGGAGAAGGGGAAGAAGACGTGGGTGTCGATGCGGAGGTAGAAGTGTGTGCGAGGGTGGAGGGTAGAGCCGCGAGGAGGGAAGCCGGGGGTGCGGGCGACGGCGTGGGCGTGGGCGCGGGTTTCGCCGCCGCCGCCGCGTCCACTCCTCCCGCGAGCAGACCGTCCCTCTTTCGCACCATCGCGGACACCTCTCCCAGCCTCCCAGCCTTGGCCAGCGCTTCCATGTACATGCCCCACGCCTCGTCGCTCTTGAGCAGCTGCTCGCTCCGCAAGGCTCCGGCCCCTCCCGACCCCAGCGCCATGGTCTCGTAGTAGCCGATCACCCCTTGATACTCGTTCCCCTCCAGCAGCGCCTTGAGCAGGTCAAGCTGAGCCGGGACGGATTCCGGACGGGCCAGCGCGGCCGTCTCCAGCGCGGCGATCCGGCTTTGGAACGGCGTCAGAGGGGTATCGGGTAGGTCGGCTGGTGCAGAGGGAGGTGGTGTCGGCGTGGACGAGCGAGAGAACAGGCCGAGGGCTGTGCGAGTGGTGCTGAGTGGTCGGACGTGGGGCATACCTATCCGCTGCAAACGCTTTAGCACTGCTCACGGAGTTCATCTTCGCCAGTAGCGATCCACTCACACCACTCGGCCGGAGCGACATCCCGGGCCTGGTCTGACGACACGCCGCCGCCGCCCAGCTCGGCCGGACCAGCTCGGAGAGGAGCATCGGCGATCGCGCCATGGCGAGGGGTGGGTTGGCCTGGGTCGGAGCAGAGTTCGCTCCTGGTATCGACGAAGCGTACGAGCCGATGGTATATGTAAAAACGAAGAGCTGTGAGGATCGACCAGACGACTTTTTCCAGTTGTTGCCGAGACGACGACAGTGCGTTTACAGTGCGCGTCGTGCCTGAACACGGAGTGTGGCACCGAGTCCGACTCGGACTGGTGTCAGTTGGTGTCGCCTTGTCGCCTTGCTCATCTGAGGGATGCATGGGGAGTGTCGACCAGCTGTCACCTGCCTGCACAACGTCGTGTCGTGTCGAGGCGCTCCTGCGTTTGTGCTTACAAGCCGCATTAAACTCGTTCTCACCGCCACGGAACCCTCCGATTGCGTCCTGCTAGCATACTGATCCGCCCGCCGCTTTGACATTAGCAACCGTTTGTACTTGTAATACACTTGTGATCCATTTGTAATCCGGCTAATCGGCGCGCCGGCCCGGTGATTAACCCCGGCTAATGACGGGGTAACCCGGGCTGTAACCGGCGGCATGGATGTCCACATGCCCCAATTCCAGCGTCGTGTTGTTTCGTCTCTCTCATCTTCTCTGTCAATCATCCACTCTTCACAGCGACAAGATGACCGTGGCTACGGAGATGGACGCGGTGTTCTACAGCAAGGTGGGTTCGCCCGAACGCTTCCGTTCGGCTCTGTTGCGCCTGGTGCTTCGTGTCACGGCATCGCGGCGTGGTGGGCGTTGTCGTTCGGCCTGCACGACAACACCCCAGCCGGGTGGATCGCTGATGCGGGCAAAACCGCTGTTAGCACCCGCGTACCAGCTCATCATGCCCGTAGGTGCGCGAGTTCGAGGTGAAAAAGGTCCCCGTCCCCGTTATCGGCCCCGACGAGGTGCTCATCAAAGGTGGGTCGACCTGCCCTTGTCCCAGCTTCTCTGACTTGCGCAGTCAGCATCTGCGGCCTCTGTGGAACCGATGTGAGTGCCTCGCATACAGGTCCGTCGCGCAGCTCACACTCCAGGCCCACATCCACGAGGTGAATGCGGTTTGGCTTGCGACGCGGTGTGTTCGCTGAACCCGAGGCAGGGCGAGTTCATCTCGAAATTCCCAGTGAGTTCGCAGGGCCTCTGTCCGACGCCCCAGCTGACTCCTCAGCTGATACCGGGCCACGAAGTCATCGGGACGATCGTTGACGCGGGGGAGAACGTCGATGGGTTCAAGAAGGGCGATCGGGTCGCCGCGGATAACACGGGTGAGCGTTGACCACGTCGAGTTGACTTCGCCGACGCCGCCGCAGTGGTGTGCGGCTGGTGCCACTACTGTCGCCGGGGTGAACCGCTCTACTGCGAAAACTTCTCCTCGGCCGGGGTCACCTGCGATGGCGGTTTCGCCGAGTACTTCAAGTGGTGCGTGGGTACGCCGGTCCGAGCTCACGCCAGCCCATTCTCAAAGTGCTTTCCAATCAACAACCTCACCGACGAAGAGGCCACGCTGATCGAACCCGCCTCGTGCGCCGTCCACGGCATGGACCGGCTCAAGATGCCCTTTGGCGCGAAAGTGCTTCTCATCGGTGCGGGACCTACCGGTCTGATCCTCGCCCAGCTCATGAAGGTGAGTCAAAGCCGGTACTAGCGCTGACCACTCGCAGATCGGGGGCGCCGGCCACATCACCATCGCGGCGAACAAAGGTGCGACACATACCAAACCCGGCTGACCCGCAGGGATCAAGATGGACATTGCTCGACGGATCAACGCCGCAGACGCCTACATCGACCTCGACCGAGCCAACGCGGACGACCAGTGGGAGTCGATCAAGGCGGACAACCCGTGTAAGTCCATGCTTTGTCTACCGCACTAAGCCGCAGACGGCTTCGACGTCGTCGCCGAGTGCACAGGCGTCGAGAAAATCGTCAACAACGCGATCGACTATGTCTCACGTGGAGGGACCCTGCTGGTGTACGGGGTCTACGCCGATGCCGCCAGAGTCGCTTGGTCCCCAACCAAGATCTTTGTCAACGAGATCAAGTGAGCACGTCCCGTAACCTCCGCTGACCCCAGCATCGTCGGGTCGTTCGCCCAGTACAGCTGCTTCCCGCGCGCCGTGCAGCTCCTCGACAGCAAGAAGATCAAGACGGAGGGGATCGTGTGAGCGCGGCACCTCGTTGGCATTGACGGACCAGCTGATTCCGCAGCACCGACGTGTTCCGCATCGCAGACTACCAGAAAGCGCTGGACAAGATGAACTCGTGAGTCGCACGCGGGTCTACCCGCTGACACAGCAGGCGCAACGCACTCAAAATCGCGATCAGGCCCTGAAGCGAAGTGTTGAGAGACTCAATCACCTGCTCCATCGCGTCCATGCATCTTTAACTCCTGCATTCAGTGTCTTACAGCGTTTTTAACCTGGCGATGGCCTGCTTCCATTCCAAGCGCATCTTCTGCTGTGCCGCGAGTGCCGAGTCGCGAGCCAGGAACGCGACCATGTAGACCATCGTGGCGCAGAGGTGGGAGACGAGTCGACCATCAGCCCGAACCGTGGACCCCTTGACGATACATGGGGCGAACGAGGTCATCGCTCCTTCGTCGACGAGGGAGAGAGAGGACTTGTCCACGGACAGGCTGTGTCGTGTCAGCTGAGCGATACAGAGTCGACAACGCCGGATGGACTCCGAGTAGACGCATGACCTCGGGGAGGACATGCTCTGCCTGACCTCGTCAGCTTGGTCCCAAGAACTGGCTCACCTCGTTGATCCTGCTGCCCGTCGCCTTGATCGCCACCTCTCGGAGAAACCTGTCCAGCCCCACGTCCACCGCCTCGGCCCGGCCCAGCTTGAATGCCTCGTTGCCGTCGCCCTTGGACTCGGCCTTGATCTTGAGGGCGGTGTACGGCGACACGTAGAATCCGGTGGGTTGGCCGATAGGACTGCTGAGGATGTCCGAACGCGCTAGGTTTCGCCTTCTCCGGAGCTCGCCCAGGAGCGTGCTCTCGTCGGTCGACGGGCTCTCCTCCAGCACGTTTTCCTCCTCGCCCTCGTCTCCGACTTCCGAGTCGAGGTCATCCCCTTCGTCCTCGTCCTCGTCATCGTCCCGATCCCCGTTCGCACCCGTGTCAACCATTCCGACTGACGTGGTTGACGCCAGAGCGGGCGGAGCAGCGGTGAAAGTGGAAGCGGGGGCGTCGGCGGAGGTGGCGGCGACGATGGGAGCGATCGCGGATTGGGGGATTGTCGGGAAGGGGTGGCCCTGTGCGAGGAGAGCGAGCCGGTGCGGGTCGTTGGTCGGTGGCTGGGTAATCCTCATTGGCTTTGGGAGGATCGTGTTTAGGATCGGAGCGTAGCGGCCAGGGGGAAGGGCACTTTGAGCAACGCCTCGACCTTGTTCCTCGCGAGCTTCTCGTCCGGGGGAGGGGGGCCGGTGCGCTTCTTTTGTCGCTCGGCGTTGCCGTCACCGCTGGGAGGTGTCATTGTTGGTTGGGAGGTCGCAAGTTGGATACGAATGGGATGGCTGCGACGTTGTTGATGAGGAAGAGAGAACGGGTTCGACGTGGTAGCAAAACATCACCAAGCACGGGGGGGCGGGCGCGGGCGCGCGTGTGTGTGTGTGTGTCTACTCGGAGTTTCGCGGGGTTTTCACGCACTCCATACCACCGACAACGCTGTCAGACACACACGAGACGTCGGACTTAGGTATTCAAGGAGCGACGGGCATGGATGCAGAGACGAAGTGATACGTAGCGCCAACCCAGACTCGATTCGCCCGCCAAACTGACCTACGATTCCGCCCGGCATTTGGGAGCTGTGTAGGGGGTGCATCAACATATTATCCATATGTCACTGTGTAAGTACCTTCGTCAGGCATGGATTCACGATGTATGCACACTCCCCTGGTCATATCCTTCACGCCGCCTGAACGTCAGAGACATGTACAAATACTGTACACACGAATCTAGCTCTCAAGATCGAACCCCCACTTGGCTATATGGTCGCCTGCGCCATCTGCTCCTCGATGAGGCGTTCGGACCATTACACGCGTCAGTGCGGGGTACTTCAATCGGGAAGGCGTACCCTACGCAAAATCGCGGTCTTGGTCTGCGCCACCTGGAGCAGCTCGGCCTGGGTCTTGCCCGACTCGAGCACTTCGCGGCGGCGGAGGTACGACTCGAAACCGGCGTCGGACCCGGCGAGCTGCAGCGTGAGCGGGCGGCGTGACGTGTACAACGTACCTCCGCATTCGTCGGAAAGTACGTCGCCGAGGTGTCCTCGTTGAAGAGCACCTGGTCGATGCCCTACGAGTCATCGGTGAGCACGGCCGAGAAAGAAGACTCGCGTCGTACGCCTTGTTCACCGCCTTGGTCTCGCCGATGGACGCTCCAGACGCCGCACCCCTCACGATGGCCCCCTCGACCGCCTCCTTCCCCGTCGCAGGAAGACCCATCGCCTTCCACCACCTCGGGCACGACCTCCTGAGGCGATCGACGGCGGGGATTGCGATGGATCCTCGTCGTGAAACGCGGAACGTCACGGCGATGAGAGAGGGATTCATGCCGTGGGCTCGGAGCTCCTCGGCGACGACGGCGTGGTCTGAAAAGCCGAGCTCAAAGCAGGCCCTGGAGGTCAGCCTGGAGCGCAGCGCGAACCCATTTGAAGAGGTACAGGTCCTCCCTCGGGGTCCAGCTGTGGTATTGGACCTGGCCAAGCTTGTCGCCCTTCGCCCAACTCTTGATCGAGGCGATGATCGCGTTCCGCTCGTTGATGGTGCAGGCCGGGTTGTATTTCCAGGCTGTCCCGTAAATGAACGAAGAAGCGCGAAGATGCATCGACCCACCACACCGAGGCTGTGGAAGAAGGCAGAACTTTGGTTCTTCTTGGATTTGCCTTGCTCCACGATATCCAGCGTCATGTCCGCAAAAGAGGCTCCGGTGTCCTACTGCGTCAGCAGTGTCCTGCAGTGTAGTGCCCACCTGGGAGACCTCGCGATACGCTCGGAGCAGAGCCTGTCTGTCCGACGAGTTCGTCGCAAAGTTCGCCGTCATTGCTCGGGACGCCCTGTAGAGGGATCCATAGGCGAAACGGGACTGGCGGAAAGCCTTGCCCTCGAGGATCGCGCGCTGGAGCTCGTTCTCCAAGCTCTGGCGGGCCATCGAGAGGTCGCGCAATTCGTCGATGGTGATCCACAGCCGGCCGGTACGGTAGCCTGCTGATGAGTGTGTGAAGGATAGTGGATCGTGACGAGAAACGCTTCGACCAGCGGCCGAGCGTTGCGAGACTCGTCAACCGTGGACGGCTGGAGAAAGAAGACCGCCATATCGTCCTCGTTGGCAAACGGAACGAGCTGAGGGGGTGAGCAGGACGTGGCGCGAGCGACCCACCTTCTTCCACTCGACGACGATGGTGTCTAGCACGGCGAGCTCGGCAGGAGTAAGCGGACCTTTGATTCCCTTCTTGTCGGGAACAGCTTTGACCTGGATCAGCATAGAGCCGGTCATGAATCGATGTGAGGCCTACCGACTATCTCCTTGAGGGAAAGGCTTGGTGAGAAACCGTCGTCAGCGACATCGCGACCCGCGCTGGGCCGCGACTCACCCGGCGGCGTCGGCAGTCCGCTTGGTCACCTGCGCAGGCGACTCCCAAACATTGACAGCCTCGTGATACAGCTTGCCATCTGGGTCGCTGCTCATTGGGTCACGAAACCCTACGACGGTCAGTCGCTTTCTGCCGACTGTACCAGCGCACTCACTGCCCAAGGATGCGAGGTCCGCGCTGAGGTGATCTTGCGGCCTCTTGGTGAGCTTCTCGCTGCGAACAGACAGCTGCGGGGTACATCGGGTCGAGGCCGAGTTGCTCGAGCGTCTGCGACGTAAAGTTGCAGATCGTCTCCGGGGTCACGATTGTAGGCGTCTTCCTCCGGCCGATCGGTATCAACGAGCCGTCGCCGTACTCGGATTTACCGCACGCTCCGCCGGGAGGCCCGTGGAGAAGCACGGTGCTGAGGCAAGGGTCAGGACTTCCCGGTCTTAGAGTGGATGTGGAAGGGAGTGTGGACTCACGGATCCCATTTCCAGGCGTACGGCTTGATCTGGCATTCATCAACACAAGGACAGGCCAGAGCCGGCCACTGAGGAAGCGCCCACCGTCTTGTACGCCCCCATCGAAGGGGCGGGCTTGGAGGACTTGGAGGCGGAAGATGAGGAGGTGGATGGCTTGGTCACGGCGTGCTGTCTGTACTTGATGGGCGTGGATTGGAGATTTGGATGTAGTCGGAGGAAAGAACTAGTAGTGAGAGAGGAGGATGAGAGGTTGATTGATGGTTGACGTGGAGTCGAGTGTGTCGCTCCGGGGTGGGACAGGTGTGACGGTGTGGCGGTGGTGCATGTTCACGCCGCCGGTGCACCCGAGCCATAGTTCCTAAAACCACGAGAACGTCAACTGCAAAGCACCTTGAGCATTGGACATTGCATACATCTTGCACAGCGACCATTGAGACGGGCTACATGCGAGAGGGGCAAAGTCCAGCAAGGCGGAAAGTTAGCTGTCAGATGCGCTCCCAGGCGGCACCGGCTAGGGATGCTGCGAGGTACGTCTGCGTGTGTATTTGACATCCCCCTGGAGCACCCCGGTTCTCTGGCAACACACTCGGCGACGCGATTTGTACCGCATCACCCACGGAGACAGTGAAACCAACCCGACTCTGAACCATCGCCCGCTCACGCTTACGGCCCGACGCATGGCCCAAAGCGACCCCGCAGGCGAAGCGGTATCGACAGGCGATGCATGTGAAACCGCGCTTGACCACCGGATCGGGAGCTTGTTTCGCAAGGGCAACACGGCGAAAATCGGCAAAACCCTGCCGGCCCTGAACAGGCGGACCGCCTCCTGAACCGCACCGCTGAGTTGCGCCGACTTTTCGGTTGGTTCGAGCCGGGTTGATGTTGCTGCGGCCTGATCCGCCGCCGATCCGCCTGCGACTCCTCGTGAAAGGGTCAGCGCCAGTCGCAGTGCGGCGATTCAGTCCAACTCACGAATCAATCGTCCATCGCTACGCCCTGGTTTCGTCTCTCACTCCCTCCCTATCCAGCCTCGCGTCGAGGTTCCGCTTCGCGTCGTCGAGCTCCCGTTCGTAGTCATCGATGCCTTTTCGGAGCTCGTAGGTGTTCACCGTGATCATTCCCTCGACCTGGTCGAGATGGTCCCGGAGGGCCTTCTCCAGCGCCTCGGCGATCCTCGCATCGCTAACACGTCGCTCGTGGCGGAACCGGGCATGACACACCGCGTGTTTGCGGAGCTCGCTTTCCTTGAGCGACAACCTCTCGTTGACAGGCTGAGAAAGCTGATCCCCGCCGGAGCCCATCGCCACACGTCGGGAGGCGAGACGATCCATCATCATGTGGAGACTCTGGATTCGCTCCTTGTGCCTTTGCTCGAGGTATGCAACGTGCACGGGGCACACGCTCTCGAGGGTAGCGGCGAATGCGGCGACCGGGGTCGTACCGTTGCCCTCCGGCATCGGGTCGTGATATACTGCGAGTCGGACGACGCGAAGGGAGGAGGGGTGAGAAGGCTGGTGACGTGACGGGGAGACGTGCGAGGGCACGGTTGTCGTTGGAAAAGTCTCTCTCTCGAGAGAAAGCGGCGAGGAGGGTGTGGAGTCGTCGGTAGATGCTCGGTGACGCAGCAACAAGTAGATGCTGCAAGGCAGCTTCTGTAGCGCAGTCAATGTAACTGTATGAATATGAGGACAAGTAGTGGCGACTAGCCTCGGAAGTAAGAGAGGAAGACGTTCGCAGGCATCGCCGTGAGATCCCGCTCAGGTTGACACGACCCCGACAAAACTCGCCATTGTCCCGTTCGATCGACCGGCTGGACACCATCACGTTATGATTCATTTTTCAAGGAGGCGTCTCTTTTGAGATGCATGGCTTCAGGACTGACCGATGGCTCACCGGTCGACGATGACCCGAAAAGGTGGCGGCGATCTGCGCCAGTCACCAGCAATGCGATTTGAAGTGACTTTCTAGTATTCTCCTTCCGGTCATCACGCTGAGAACTTTCCTCTTGCAGATCCTAGTGGGTACCTCTGTCTCGATGACCAGGACATCTGACAAACAAAGGGAAGAATAGGCGACGAAGGAATATGCAGCGAAGGAATATGTAACGCGGCAGTGTGGCACCTGCAGTGTGGCACCTTTGCGATGCCACCTCGAGCCCATGAACGTTACCGGCTCGGTTTGTCATGGTTTCACCACGGGCTCTAGCACAGGTGATGGCGTTCTGAAAGCGGCAGGACGGTACTCGGGAGGTCCCGCAACCATCACCAAAGCCGGAGGAGCAAGTACTTTCTTGAGAAAAGCCGGAGACCGCAGAAAACGAACCTGCTCTTCTCTCACGGGATACTCTCTGCTCCGTCTATGCTCCGAGATCGCCAAGCGTAGAACGGAAAAGACAGGCACACCAGGTACGGCTCCAAAGTGGCGGAGACACAGAAATGGCCCAGGACGTCCAGCAAGAGGAGCAATATCGATTCGGGGTGAGTTACATCGCATTCTGATCGTTTATGAATTCCCACAGCGGTATTGGGTGCCAAAAACCGTAATCCGGAGGCGTTTCCTTCGTAGTACAGTGGTCAGTATATCCGCTTTTCATGCTCTTGTAACGCGGACGACCCGGGTTCGAACCCCGGCGAGGGAACATTTTTTTTGTGGGCTCAAAAGAAATCGATGAGATGAAGGAACCGGAGGTACCGGAGAATGGCTTTTCGCCACTGATACCGGTCTGATTCTTGAGGTCTCCCTGATGTCTGGAACTCCCTTGGTCCCTCCCAGCCCTCTGCAGTCCCTTTAGCTCACTGCCGAAGGGTTTACGGCTCGAGAACTCCTCAAAACAAGACGAACATTGCAGAAGAGAGAGACGCACGGCGGTGCCACGGAAATTTGGATTTGGTTCTGCCGCATCACGTGACCCGCCAGCCCACACCCGATATTTTGAACTCCGTCGAGGTTACAACTTCACCTCATCTCCATTCATCAATCCCACCAAACCATCATGAGACTCGACGCGACGGACCTGCGCTACGTCTCTGCGGACGAGTTCCGCGTGCTGACAGCGGTGAGCGGGTCCGCTTGCCTCGCACAATTATCATCCTCGGAGTTCTTGCTGACGCCCCAGGCCGAGATCGGGTCGAAGAACCACGAGGTGGTGCCGACGTCGCTCATCGCGGAGATCTCTGGGATCCGGGGTGGCAACGTGAACAAGTGCCTCGGCTCGCTCGCGAAGCGCGGACTCGTGGCGAGGGTGCAGAACATCCGATGTGAGCGATCTGGGCGGACGTGGCTGATGGCTAGACGACGGGTACAGGCTCACGTACGGCGGGTTGGACTACCTCGCGCTGAGGACGTTTTCGAGGAGGAAGCCGGCGTCTGTGGGGAGTGTGGGGAAGAAGATTGGCGTGGGCAAGGAGAGCGACATTTACATTGTCAAGGATGATACGGGCGAGCAGAGGATCTTGAAGCTGCAAAGGTGGGCGGCGACTGAGTTGGGACGGATTCTGACGTCCGTCGTAGACTAGGTCGGATATCCTTCCGCACGATCAAGTCGAAGCGGGACTACCTGGGGAAGAGACAATCGGCGAGCTGGCAGTACATGTCCCGACTCGCCGCGCAAAAGGAATTCGCGTTTATGAAAGTGGGTCGGGAGTGGAACCCGCTGACACGCAGGTGCTGTACCAAAACGATTTCCCCGTGCCCGTCCCTATCGACCAGGCAAGACACTGCATCGTCATGTCGCTCATCGACTCGTACCCCTTGTAGGTGGTTTGAGACGAGCTCTGCTCACCCCAGGCGCCAGGTGGACCACGTGGAGTCCCCCTCCGACCTCTACGCGACGCTCATGGAGATCATCATGCGCCTGGCCCGGTGCGGACTCATCCACGGCGATTTCAACGAGTTTAACATTCTCATTCGGCGAAAGGATGGCGAGCCAGTGATCATCGATTTCCCGCAGATGGTCTCGACGAGGCACGAGAATGCGGAGTAGTGAGTGGCGCGACGCGATGTCGCTGACGAGTAGCTTCTTCAACCGCGACGTGAATTGCGTACGCAAGTTTTTCAGGAAGCGGTACCGCTACGAAGCGGCGACCTGGCCGACGTGGAAGGATGTGCTGGAGGAGGAGGCGGAGGCGGGGGCGGAGGCAAAGACACGAGAGTCAGAACAGCCAGTAGGGTCGGGAGAGTCGGAACCAGGCGCAGCGGCCGCAGAGAGCTCGACTGCCTCGGCTAAGCGGCTGCGACTGGACCTCGAGGTGGAGGCGAGCGGGTTTGGGAGAGCCCTGCAGAGGGAACTGGAAGATGTGAGCGATTCGTGATAGGTTGGGCTGACGCGTAGTACATGATCGAGGTGCAGGATCTCCCGGATAGCGACGAGGAGGAGGGGCAAGAGGAAGACGAGGAGGAGGAGGACGACGACGACGACGAGGAACTCCGCGAGCAGGACCAAACCGCGCCATTCGACGAGGAGGCGTTCCAGAAGCAAATGTCCGACCGCCTCGAGGCGATCCGGCTGAACAAGGCGCTCGGAAATGACGACGAAGACGATGCGGATTCTCACTCCGAGTCCGTCTCCGAGTCCGACTCCGACGACGTGTTGTCCGACGCACCGCCCCAATCCGACTTTACCGCGTATGTCCGCGCCCCTGCGACCCGCCCGCCTCGAATCGACGCGCGGAAACTCGGCAGCGGAAACGAGTTGAGAGATACCGTGGCGAGGCAGGCGGTGAGGCAGAGCCAGGAGAAGGACAAGAAGCATCACTCGAGAAAGGGGGCAAAGGCGGGTAACGCAAAGGGCCACAAATGGAAGACGAACGCGAGCCACATCGTGGCGAAGGCGGGGGGTGACGGGTGGTGAGGCCCACAGTGGAGCGGAGCGAAGCGAAGCGTAGCGCATAGAAGTGGGCGACAGAGCGGCTTGGTGTGCGCTGTGGAGGTCAAGCTGCATGGAACCGAGCCGCTTGGACTGTACGTGTTCGATATCGTCGCATCGTCGTATGTACAGGTACATGGATTCGTCATTGTCATTTCCGCTCCGCTGGCGCCCCGCTATCCCCCGCCTAGTAGTCAAACCACCCGAGCCTCTCGCCCTTGGTGAACACCGCGCCGCCCTCGCTCCCCGGGCGGGTATCGATCGAGTGGAACGTCGCGTGGGACGCGCCGTTGGCCTTGTGGCATCGGACTGGCAAGTCGGTTACGGTTTGAAGTGCTTCGACGCATTCGAGAGCTCGCTGGACTCACTGTGGATGCACTTGCCCTCTTCAATCTCCACCTCGCCGATGTAGTCGGTGCCCATGGGGCGGTGGACGGTGAAGTAGCGTTGCGGGTGGTAGAACTGGCGAGATCGATCCGTCAGGATAACTGCAGCGGAGAGGTGTACATGCATCTCAGGATGGTGCGACTCACGTCGATGCCGCGCTGGCCGCCCTCGGTGACCAGGTCGAGCGAGGCGAGCTCCTTGAGACCGTGCTTCTTGTCGTCGCTGAGGTGTGAGCGGAGCGAGACGGAGTGGGCTGCGTGAATCGGGAAAACGTCCCACGACAATGCGATGACGCCGGAGTGGTGTCCAACACGATCCAGCAATCCAAATGCGATTCGAATCAGACCCAGATCCATCCGTATCCCCCGCACTTCATGCCACCCACATCCAACACTCCCACTACCTCGCCAACGCCTTGTGCAAGTCCACTCACAGGGCAAGCTGGTTGATCTTGACCAAGCACTCGTGCCTCACTTCCTTGCCCTCAAACACGGCCAGACCCTCCGCATCCATCTTCTTGACCTCCCCGACGGTCGCGTCCGGGGGGAGAGTCGAGCGGTGCGCGTGCTCATCCCCGTGGGTGTGGGTGAGCCCGGCGTACTCTGCGGCGGTGCTGGCGAGGTTGGACGCGTGGGTGGCCGCGGTGGATGCGACGGACTTGGCGGTGTCCTGGGACGGGCTGTCAGCGGACTGAAGCGGATTGAACGGATTGAAGCGGGTTGAAGCGGATTGCAGCTCCACGGTGATGCGGTGTTGCGGACGAAGGAGCGGTTGATGTGACATCGTGGAGCGGTGATGGCCCAGTGCAGGGGAGTGCATGGAAAGCCGGCGTGTCCCGCACTCACGAGGACGTTCTGCATGTTGCAAAAGATTCTTTGTCGTGATGTTTCCTTGATATGCGCTGTGTATGTGGTGAAAGCGAGAGATGAAGAAGAGAACGAACACTCGTCGAGGAATCCACTCCGTCTCCGGCAACACCATCCACCCGGCGTGGCACCTTTCTGACGTCATCAAAGCTCTGCTGTACACCGTAGTCATTGCTCATGCCGTTTCATGCAATCCGCCGTAACATATGCCTCATTAACCGACTCGACATCACCACGGCCTCCACGTGTCCGTCTTCCCCGCGCTCCCGGACAAGTCATTCGTTATCGCCTTGTGCGCCGTCATGAGGTCTACCGGGTCAGCCACGAGACCAATCTGCGCCGAAATCCTTACAATCGGTATAGCTCAGCGCGTCGTTGTTTGAATCCTCGACGAGCTGGTTTGCAAACTCGATTTCCATCCCGTCCATGTTTTGCCGGACAATGATCACCGGCATGGCATGTCCGATGACCCTTTCCAGGTGGGTGAGGATGTTCCGGACTTGAGTGGACAGCAGCGTGGGGAGTTTCGGCAGGCGGGTCTAGACGTCAACGAAGCCCAGATGCGTTGCACTTACCATCCGCACGTCGAGCTCCTCCACGTTGTCCGTGCCCCAGAGATCATCTACGATCTGCGGGCTCACCGCGCCACCCAGCCAGATCATCGCGGTCTCGCCGTTGGCTAAAGTCAGCACAAAACGCCACCCCGCGCTCACTCATCAGATACGCCCCCTCGGCCACCATCCAGCCGTAGCTCGCGCGCATGAACCGGGGCAGCTTGAGCCGGCCATTCGCCCCCGGGAACCCGACGTCCTCGGCGAGGTCGTGTATGGCGAGTAACCTGGGGTAGAGCAGGCTCATAACCGGAGTCACTCCGGCGGAGCGGAACACGCGCATGTAATGGGCCCGGACGTCGGACGTGACGTTGCCGCCTAGAGTCAGCGGAGGCTACACATCGGCGCACCTTTGATCGGCTTCGACTTTAGCATGCACAGGGTGTACAGCGGGAGCAGCTTGAGCCCTTCCGGGAGGATGAGCTGGCGTCAGCGGCGTCGACGCGACGACCCACCTGTCCCTGCTGCACCGCCGGCGCGCAGTGCTTCCGGTACATCAAGAGCATCCTATTCGTCTTGTCTTGAAGACTCCGACGGATCTCCCGCAGCGGTTTGCTCGGCATCTGCGTCACCGCCTCCTTGATCAGGAGCGTCGCCGCGGCGTCGAGGTCGGCGAAGCGGAACACGTTCCCGATCAGGCTCGTCGTGCCAAAGCTCAGGTTGAGACAGCGCACCCGCCTGTGGCCGTCGCTACTCGTGTAGAGCACGGCGACTTGGACGTACGCCGGTTGCCTATCGTCGAGCCGCTGCCCCTCGTGCCGCAGCACGGCGCCGAACGCTTTGGCATCGTCAATAGTGCCAAATTCCAGGTCGGTCAGACTGCGCTGGTAGAACCCGCCGACATGTTCCGCCGCGCGGAGTCCGTTGCTGCAGCGGATCCGAACCGTGGCGTTGTACACGGTTTCCCGGGTGATTGTGCGCTTGATCTCGTCGTGCAGAGTGTCCCTGTCGCGCACGGGCTGGAATTTCGGATGGAAGAAGGTTTCCCCGCCAGTCACCGCGGAAATCGTGCCTACCGAAGCCACGTCGGTGTACTGTTCTGGGAAGAGGAAGACGTTCGCGCCGACGCCGCACTCGGCGAGTTCCTCCGCTGTGGTGCGCCAGAACGGATCGGCCGTGGAGAACAGAGCCTTCTCCTTGTCCGTGTTGTACGTCGTGGGATCGTCCCTCGCGGTGAGCTTGCCGGGGCCGACGGTGGGGAGTTGCGAAAGGAATAGCGTGATTTGACCACCGGTCATGCGCTGGGGTCAGCACAGCGAGTCGTCCGCACTCACCAGACCGGAGAGAGCTCCGCGGATCGCCGCACCGGCTGCGACTCGGTTCCCATCGGGTTGCCGCGACATCATCTCGGGTAGTAAGTCCAGGAGCGCCTCGATGTTGGTTCTATCGTCAGCACCGCCTACACCTCCACCCACCTCGACTCGGTCGGGTCCACGAGGAAGCCCTGGGTGAGCGGGACAAACATGTCGTCGAGGTCGGGGACCACCATGAGAGACGGGGAGGACAACGACGGCTACGATCAGCGCGAATCACACTCTCGACCCACCGAGAGGTTCCAAAACCCAACCGTCTCCGCCACCGTAACAATGGCTATTCTCTCGCCCTTGCCAATCGTTTCGTCGTCCTCGCCGACGCCGTACAGAGCCTTGCGAATCCCCTCGCAGACCTCTCTCACCACGCCCCTCTGCACGCTCCCGTGGCACACGTCCAGCACGAACACCCTTCCAAGCGGCTGCGGCCGCCTCAGCCGATTTTCCTCCCGCTTGCGCTCTTTCTCCCGCTCCTTGTAATCCGCAGGGCTCGGTCCGCGCGTGGGAGTCTGCCCGAGGGACTGCTGCAACCCCCCAAGCAGATCCGCCGCGGTGGAAGACAGCGCGTCGGTGGCCGAGGAGAGATTCGCAGCGGTGTCCATGGCCGAGTCGAGCAGAGACCCCGTGGGTGGAGGCTGGAGCGACCAGTACGATTTCGGCGCGGGAAAGTCGACCGTCCCATGGAGCAGTTCCGGTCGGTCCTGGTGGTCCAATCGCTGTCCTGTCGGGGCGAGGTGGGAAAAGTACGCAGGGGGCACTGCGGCTCAGCCCTGACCACTGATCTACTCACCATTGTTCGACGTCCCGCACAAGTTGCAGGCCCATTTCCTCCCCCCGTCCATCCACCGAACCCAAGGGTTCACATACCCCCTGCACTTTTCGCACCTCGGCGGGCCCTCCTCGTCGACTCTCGGCGCGTCAAAGGCGGACTCGCCTGAAACCCAATTGGAAACCAGCGGCACCGGCGCCTCGTCGTACCGCAGCGCTGCGAAGGGCTGGATGATTAAACCAAACGGCAACGCCGTGGTGTCGAGGAGCTGCCCATTGGACGGGGGCACGGTCAGAGTGGCTCTGATGTGGCGAGGAAGAGAATTCCCTAGACGTAAGCGAGCCCTAACCGCCGACCCACCTTGATCCACCCCGCGCCAGTCCGTCCCGGCGAGCGGTATCAACCCCCTCGTCTGACAGCTGAGAAAGTCCTCGTCGTCGTACAGGTTCTGGTCCATCTCCTGCGCTTCGATCGGGTTGGGCATCTGGCTCGGGTCGATGCGTATGCGCGGGCCAGCGAGGGACGGCCCCGTGGAGTGCGGTGGTGCCGGGATGTGGTTCGCAGGCTGCGGCATGGACGGTGGCGCGTGGGTCTGCGGCGGAATGGTGGCGTGGGTCTGCGGCGTGATGGTGTGGTGGGTCTGGGAGCTGGAGGGGGCGTACGGTCCTGTCGGAGCGGAGGTGCGTTCGGACACGTGGTGGAGCTGGGGATTCGCAGACGCCTCGGCATGGTCAGAAGGGGGGTACGGAGGGAAGTGAGAGGGTTGGCGGGCGCTTTGGGCGGGCTGGTGCCATTGCTCTGGCTGGGGTGGGGGTTGCTGCGACGCCTGAGCGGTGAGGCTCGGGTCGACCGCGTA
Source organism: Saitozyma sp. JCM 24511 (assembly GCA_001600855.1). Classification (NCBI taxonomy): domain Eukaryota; kingdom Fungi; phylum Basidiomycota; class Tremellomycetes; order Tremellales; family Trimorphomycetaceae; genus Saitozyma; species Saitozyma sp. JCM 24511. The sequence goes on along the minus strand of BCLC01000020.1, from coordinate 493,576 downwards.
CCGCGAGCGTGGCGGCATGCTGCGGGTCGAGTGTGTGCTCAAGTTGTAAGATGAGTTGGAAAGAGAAAGAGAGAGAGAGGTAGGGTTAGAGACATAGACGACACGTCCACAATGGGCGTGGGCGTGGTGATAATATGCCACGTCAGTTATCTTCCACGTGGCAATCTCCGTTATCAACTGATAACGCGCAGCACTAGCCGTGATCGTCATCGCATAGCCTCGTAGGTGACGAGTCGCCCATCTCATCCCCATCGTCCTTGTACAACTCCTTCTCATTCCCTCTGTTACACCTCGCCACCCATGGTAACCATCAAGGTCGGCCCCGGCTCTGGACCCGGGAACGGGGAAAACACCAGTGTCAACCCCGCGCCGCCGGTGAGTCACTTCCCACGCCGCCACCGACTTGTGCCGACTCGTGCCCGCTCACTCCTCAGCCCCGCCCTTCCACCTCCTCGGAGGACTCTGGATCCCTCGTCAACCTCTCCTCGCTCTCCCTGGACCAGTCCCCTTCAGCGGAGTACGAACACGTCGCTCCTCCCCCGCCACAAGCCAGCATGAGCCCCTCTACGCCCGATCGCCGGGCAAAGCTGCTCTACTGCAAGTCGCACGTCTCGATCCACCCCACCGCGTTCAACAAGGACAACATCTCTGGCTACCTCGGCATCGTCGAAGTCGGCTCCAGCTCTCCGAGTCTGCTCGTCACGTGGACACCCGACGAGCTGCTCGAGCGCATGGACGAGAAGGACCGGGAAGGGTTCAAACGTGTCGACGGGAGGTTTGGCAGCGCGGACAAGGAAGAGGATGGTGGGTCGACATGTGGGAACGAGCTCACCCCAGGCTTCGTATTCGTCTCACTACCCCCGCCGAGGGGCGAAAAGTACGCCTTTTCCGTGCCCGTTACCAGCGTCTACAGCGTGTTGGTGTACCCGCCGAGTCTCTCCCACTGGTACGGCTCGGCCACGTTCAACCTCGCCGGGGGAGTCTCCCTGCCCACGCTCTTCTTCCACGACGACGAGTCCCCTTTGCTCTCCTCCCCGCCGACGCTCGATTCCGCGGCGTCTCCTCCCCGCCCGCAGTGGGGCTTCCCGCCGTTCCTCGCGCTGCTTCAAACCCACTGCACGCTGTTGCAATCCCGTCTCGTCACTCCGAAGCAGAACCAAGGCGCCGAGCTGTGGCTCGTCAACCCGAGCAAATCGGACCGCGAGGTGCACGAGGCGGGTTACGAGGAGCCGACTCCGCGCCGCGACAACACGTTCCCGCCGAAACCCCAACTGCCCAACCTATCGGTCATCGGCAGCACCACACCGCGGCAATCATTCATGACGTCGCTGTCCAAAATCACCAGCTTTTCCCGCGAAGCAGCGAAAGAAATCCTGTCCATCCCTCTGGTCCAGCCCGTGGTGCCTCATTTACCCCCCGCTGTACGCTCCCTCGTCTCCGCCCCGGGCGAACTGCAGCGGTCCGCCAAGTCCGGCGCCGACGTCGCCACGGAATTCGAATCCGCCCGGCTCTACCTCGCTCGGTGGGCCCGTGTCGTAGCCGAAGAAGGCGAGCGCGCACGCCGGAACGAGGTCGCAGCGCAAGCCGACCTCACCGCGGGCGAGCGAGTCGGTGCGGAGGACCTCGCCAGTTCGCTCGGCGTGTTCAGCCTCCTCACCAGTCCTAATTCCAAGCGGCCCATCCCCCACCCCACCCGCACGCCCCAGCATCCAATCACCACGCGCGACTGGGCGTCGTATTCGGCGCAGGGGCGGGACGAGGGGTATGTCCGTCGCGAGATCTTCCGCCGGGGATTCTCCGACAGCCCCGAGGAGAAACTCGCCAGGAGGGAGGGGTGGGAGGTGTTGTTGGGGATTGTCCCGTGGGACGTTGGAGGGGTCGGAGGGACACAAGCGGCTATTGACAAGCGACGATCGGCGAGGGAATCTGCGCGCGAGGCAAAGAGGAAGGAGTACGTCTCGTTGAGAGACGCGTGGAGGGGACAATGGGCCGGGGCGGAGACTGCGGAGGGCGAGTCGGCCCGCAGAGACGCCTGGCGAGAAGAGTGGCATCGGATCGACGTGAGTGGCAACGACACGAGAGTCCGGCTGACACCCGCAGGTCGACTGTCGCCGGACCGACCGGAACCAGCCCATCTTTGCCGTGCCAGAGGAAAACAAGGGCGAGGAGGAGAAAGAAGCGGGAGGAGCGGGAGGAGCCGGCGGACCGTGGCGAACGCGGACCGAGGACAACGGCATGGCGGGGCTGAACCGTGAGTTGCGCCTGGTGCGACGCTGATCCACAGGCCACATCGCCGCGCTGAGGCTGATCCTGATGACGTACCACACGTACTCGCCGGCTTTGGGATATGTCCAGGGTGAGTACCACGCCGCGATCGTGCTGACCTCAGGCATGTCGGACCTGCTCAGCCCGGTGTACGTCGTGTTCGACGCCAACGAAGGCGACGCGTTCTGGGGACTCGTCGGGTTGATGAAGATGATGGTGAGCGCGGTTCGGTGCCGAACTAATCCGCAGGAATCAAACTTTCTGCGCGACCAGTCAGGGATGAAGCGGCAGCTGTCGACGCTGCAGCAGCTGATCGGGGTGATGGACCCGGAGCTCTACGCGCATCTCGGTGGGTCGCAGCGTCCGCGCCTCGCTGACTCTAGACCGCACCGACAGCCTCAACTTGTTCTTCTGCTTCCGGTGGATCCTCATCTCGTTCAAGCGCGAGTTCAAGTTTGATCAGGTCATCCGGCTCTGGGAGGTGGGTCGGGAGTCGACGAATCACGGCTCGGTCGTCGCGAGTTGCTCGTCGCTGGGGCCCGTGCTGACGCTGCTAGGTGCTGTGGACGAATTGCTACTCGAACCAGTTTGTTTTGTTTGTGGCGCTGGCGATTCTCCAAAGCCATCGGGACGTGATCATCCGGTACCTCGCGGAATTCGACGAGGTGCTCAAGTACGCCAATGACCTCTCTGGCACTGTGAGTGGTGCGATCTGGGACTTTCGTGCGTCGCTGAACGTCCAGATTGACCTCGACACGACCCTGGCGCAAGCCGAAGTCCTCTTCCTCTCGTTCCGCGGGCTGATCGAGGATCTCGATCGGAAACTCGCCGCGGAAGCCGAGTCTTCCTCTGCGGGTCTGCGGAAGCGGAGGGGCAGCGGCGTGAGCGTGCGCAGCGAGAACGGAAAGGTCGGGAGGGACGTGAGCGAGTTGAGGGGTTTGTTGGTCGCCTGGCCGGAGCAAGGGCGTGGCGAGGCGGAGGAGCAAGCGATTGGGAACGGGAGCGGGAACGGGAACGTGAACTCGTGGGGAGGGGGTCAGAGCAGGAGAGGAAGCGGGTTGTTTGGCGTGATCAACCCGGTGATCGCGGCGCCGCTGTGATTGTGCGTGATAATGGTGAAGGTGTTGTTGTATCGATGTATGGCGGTGTGGCAGCCTTGCGAAGAGGTGAAGCACCGCCCGCCTACGCCCTCTTCTTGATCATCATCAGGACCAAGGGCCACCCCACCTCTACCTCGCCTTGCTCCTCGCCTCCTCTCGGTCCATCCGCTTTCAGCCCCTGGACGACTTTTCCCATGAGGCGATCGACGATATCTCCCTCGGCGCCTCTGCCTTTCCTCGCGCGGTCCTTTGGGTGCTTCTCGTGATACTCGTGCAGAGCGGAAAAGGATCGGAAATACGTCTCGAGCTGATCCATCTTGAACGTCTTGCGCATCAGCCACGGTGCGGTGTCGTCGCCCTTGAGCCGAACCGCGGTGGTGCCATCCCACTCGTCCGCGTCGAATTCGAGCCCGTGTCCGGGGGGTATCGCGAGGACCGGCTCGTCCACTTTCGAAGCGATTGGTGCGCCGTGACCCGGAGTGAGGGGGGGTAGGGAGGCCACCAATGCCGTGTCCGGGGCGGGACGTGTCGGGAATGGAACCGGATCGAGCAACGCTTCGACGATGCGACGGCCGGGCTGCCAGTGTGGGCCCAGAGCGGACGGGTGCCGCGCGTGGTGCGAGATGAGCGGGTTGAGCGAGTCGTGGTTGGGGAAGACCATCTCGGCGTAGCCCTGCGGTGTCAGCGAGGTGGTTCGAGCGGTTCGAGCGGTTCGAGCGGTTCGAGCGGTTTGACGATTCGAGGATTCGTGTCCTCGGTGAGCCCACCCACGATAAACGCCACGGTCCCTCCGGGTCTTACACTCCTCGTGAGCTGCTTCCACACTTTTGGATAATCAAACCAATGCGCCGCCTGACCCGCTACGACGAGGTCCACGCCTTCTTCACCCGCGCCGATCCCCGTCGCCGGATCGTCGAGGTGTTCTGCGTTACCCACCCGATACTGGATCCGGGGCAGGGAAGGATCCGACGGCTGGAGACCTTTGGATATCATCCCGCTGGACGGGTCTAGCGCGGTGATTTGCTTGAAGTGAGGAGCCAGCGCGAGCGCGACGAAGCCTAAGCGCAAAAGTGTTATTCGGCGCTACGACACATTGTGTTTCGCCGACCCACCCGGTCCGCAACCCAGGTCGAGGGCGCGATCGAACCGCCCCCCACGAGCGTGGAACGAGGTGATGATGTCGAAGATGCGCGGGGGGTAGGTTCTAGCGGCAGTAAGCGCGTGGATTCGGTCTCGAACAAAGAGCTTCGGTTCCAAGCAAGGACACTGCGGGGCTGGCTCTGGAGTGGAGCCTCCACGAGACCAACGCTCGCAGCCGACTCACGGTCTCGAGGCGAGATAACCCGCGACGTCGAAAGTCGCTTTGGCGAAGCTTGTCATGGCGGGGTGTCGTGCGATTCGAAGATACCGTGGAGACAACCCGACTGAGATGCAAATGGATGTGTGCAGAGGGTGCGTTACGAGTATCACACACTGTCCATGGGCTATGCTATATACACAGAGATGGAGATGCGAGAGCAAGTTGTAGATCCAGCGCCGAGGATGTCCGAACATTGCGTCGGTGGTCTCGCATTGTGGAGGCGGCTTTCCTCGGCCAAAACAACCAACAACACCAACCAATATCAATCTCCTCGTTCTCTGCGCGTAACCCACATCTCCCACACTTCTCTGCGTATAGCCCCTCCCCGCGCTCCCTTCCTCGCGACACCTCGTGCTCACCCCCGCCATGTCCAAGAAGGGATTGACGCGGCACCAGGTGTCCTCGGGACTCACATACGTCGCGCAAAAGCCCGCTTTCCTGCAGAATTTTGGTCAGGCGACTGCGACAGCGTCTGCATCTGGACCATCGGATCGGGGCGGACGAGGGGGACGAGGGGGCGATGAAGCATCGAGGGACGGGAGGGAACCGTTGCCCGAACGACCCCGCGAAGGGCGTTGGGCAAGCGGGTCGGACGACGAGGAACGCCACGGCGGTCGCGCCGCAAGTGGGAGCGAGGACGAGTGGGGGGAAGTGTATGGCGGCGGAGGGGAGGACGGACCGCAGGTGGTCGTGCTCAAGGAAGGGAGGCATCTGAGTGCCGAGGAGGTCAGACGGGAACGGAGACGAGGTGGGTGCGCACCCCTCCGTTCTGGACCATCCTGTTCTCTGCGTCTCTTCATCATCTCTGCTCCATGCTCATATCCTCTCCATCTATCAAATCCTCCCTCATCAATCCTCTCCATCCTGCTCGATCTGACTGAAGGTCCAACCTGCAATCCAACTTGCTCCTTCTCTCCACTTGTCTGCGTGGATCCGCTGAGACGCAACCCGCCCCACTCGCTTGGCTCGATCGTCCACCACTAACACCTTTAGCCGCTGGTAAACCTTCCCAATCCCCTCCTCCGCAACAACCCACGACAGCGCAGACAGCTGCATCAGGTCCGTCAGCTCCTACTTCCGCTCCCAGTCTGGCCAAACCCCGACTCCACGCCAAACCTAATACGAGCAAGCGGAAGCTCGTTGGTGCCGCTTCGACCGCTTCGGGAGGGGACGACGACGCCGAGGCGGAGATACCGGACAAGGCGGCCGGGGACAAGACGAAGGGAGTGGGGAGGAGTAAGAAGAAGAAGGTGAAGGGCATGCTGAGCTTCAACGAGGCCGAGGGGGAGGACTGAAAGTTGTGAGGAGGTCTGAGAGAGCTCTGATGAGCACTGGAGGCGAGTACCCAAACCCCAAGCAAAGATCAAAGATCCAGGGGTGGATCTTTTACAAGGACGAAGAGGTCGTACGCATGGCCGTGGGATGTATTGCATATGCGTAGCGCTTTGCACGCTTACAAACTGAATCGCAGCGCCTCCGCGCCGCGCAACTGCGTCTACTCGAGACTATATCTCACCTGCACCTGCACCTGCGCGAGGCTCGCACCCGGCCACTCCGCACGAAGAGGAAGATCACCACCGTCCGCCGCAAAGCCATCCTCCTCGTGATCGACTACACGCTCTCCGCGCTCGACGAACCGTGTCCAGTCCCCAAACCATCGACGTGCTCCTCTGGCAACTCCTCAAACTCCCTTGCGGCTTCGACGTCGACGCGGGTTCTCTGTGTCCTCTTGCGTTTCCGGGTATCGAGCCCTGTCATAAGCGAGATCCACGCCGTCCACGCCGAGCCCACACCCACTCGCTAGTTCCTATTGCTCCCCACCCCCTGCCACCGCGTTGTACTCCCCCCTGACACTCCCCCTCCTCCTCGACCCCCCCAGGAGCGAGTCCACGGCGCCGGTCAGTCTGCCAAACAACCCGGCATCCCCGCCCCGCCCATCAGGCATCGGCGACGGCTTGCGGGATGTGGGCAAGGACGAATGCGCCGAACGGCTGCCCCGGCTCGCGCTGCGGTTGTTTCCCACAAGCGAAGACGTCTCGGACGCGCTGCCGTCGTCGCCTTCGTCGCCTTCGTCCTCCTCGTCCTCGTAGTCCTCGACGGTCTCTGCGGTACGTGAGCGCGGTTCCGACGAGCCCCCAGCTCGAGCCGGACGTACCGTCGCCAAACAGCCTGCGCGTCGTCAGCGAGATACGACGGGGCCACGGGCCGCACGTACTGGTCCATCTCCTCGAGCGGGACTCCTCTTGTCTCGGGGTACACTGGTCATTAGAACCGATCTGGACGCGGGGGACCGTGCTTACAAAAGTAGACTGAAGAGTCAGCGCGGGCCGCTAGACAACACGTAGTCACGTACCCAGGACAAACGACAGGGCGCAGAAGAACGCGTGCATGGGGTATAGCCGCCACCCGATGAGCTCTTGGAAGACGGGGGTGGACACTCCGACCCAGTAGTTCTGCGGCGATCAGCAAGGGTTCGGGGGGAGCGGGCGTCAGCAGGGGAGTTTTGACGGGGAATGCGCCGGGAAGACACACAAAGAGCCAGTTCTACAACCATGTCAGCGTGTCACCTTGCAGTGTTCGCTTACCGTCGCTGTGGACAGAGAAACACCCTTTGCGCGGAACGGCAGCGGCATGATCTCGGGCGGGTACAACCTGTCACGGGTGAGCGACAAACCCGCCTCGACGAACACGTCCTCCTCACCATGGGACCGGACCCCAGCTCATCCCAAACGCTGCGTTGTAGATGATGACGCAGACGACCACTGCGACGTCAGCGACCTCAGCCAAGAGCTTGTCCCTTGTCCATTCGCAAAACTCGGTCACTCACCCGCATTCGGCGTCATTGCCTGGTCGATGTAGATCCACCAGCCCGTCGCGGTCAGCGCGATAGCCATGGCCACGGCACCGAGGAGGAGGATTGGCCGTCGTCCCGCCCGATCCATCAGGAACCACCTGGCGAGTGAGCCGGAGCGGTGCGATCGGACTCGGACTCGACTCGACTCACGGAGGGATCGACGAGGCGACGTAGAACAGCGCGTTGATCCCGGTCATGAGGATGGCGTCGCGTCCGATCCAGCCAGCCTCTGCGCGTCAGCGGGGTTCGGGCGGGAGACTCACGTTCAAACACCTGTTTATGGGTGGAGAGTTAGTAGAGTCAGTGAAAAGCAGGGTGGTTACTAGTGCGCACCAGTGCTAGACCAGTCAGCTTTGCATGGCTGGAACATGGCCCACTCCCGACTCACGGGCATAGTAAGAGATAACTGCGGGACCGTCAGTACAGTCCAAGCCAAGCTATCGACCCCGTGCCGTCGACCTCGCCGTGGACCTACCGTTGATGCCGTTCTGCGCCGTCAGCAATACTGCTATTTGCGATGCTGCGATCCACGCCACCACTCACCAGCTGCGCAAACATCTGACTGCTCATGGCGATCATCACCCTTCCTTTGTACCTCTTCCACAACGCCTTGTACGATCTATCCCCTACCGCCCGCTACTGCTTCAGCAAAACCGCGCCAACCCACTCACATCGGCGAGCACCGCGTCCCGGATCTCCTTGTACTCTTCTTGCACGCGGGGGTCGTCCAGCGGCGCGCCCTGGAAATCCGCAATGACCGCGAGCCCCTCGACTTCTTGGTCCGTATCGATGAGGAAACTGCCGATGAGCCAGACGTCGTCGCGTACACTCCGCTCCGCTCCGACTCACCGGGGTGATTCCGGCGTGACAAAGCTGCCAATGGCCAGGACGGCGCCGCCTACGCATTGGATGAACAGAGGGAGCCGCCACGACCAGTCCGATTGGAAGTACGAGCACGCATAGTCGATCCACTGTGGTGTTCAGCGAAAGTCCACGATCGACGCGGCTCACCACAGACGAGGCGTAGCCAATGATGTTCCCCGTGAACTCGACCGAGCCGAGTAGGCCTCGCTGCGGGTGTCAGCGCGAACAAATCCCTCTGAACAAGTCGAGTCGCTCACATGATCCGCTGGCGAGATCTCCGACTGCGGCGTCAGCGGCCACACCGTCATCGCGTCCCGGTCCGTTGCGCCCCGCTCACCTGGTAAATCGGCACCACCATGCTCAGCATGCCCACGCCGAACCCACTGGTCACCCTCCCGAGGATCATCATCCAGAACCCGTTGCAGAAGGTCTGGATCGCTCCTCCGAGGGTAAACACGAACGCGCCGGACCGGAGGGTCATGCGCCGGCCATAGTTGTCCGCAAGAGGCGCGGCGAGGAGGGATGTGACTGGGGGTCAGGGCGTGTAGTAGGCGCGGAATGGCACGTACTGAAAGCGCCTATTTCGAGCACGGCGACCATACTGAGGTATCAAGTCAGCGCGGTCACGAGGAGTGTTCGACGAGAAAGGGTTCGGCGCACTTTCCGAGCTCGGTGGATGTGGGTTGATGGACTACGGAGTGAGCGGGATTCCCGGAGAGGTTCTATACCGATCCAGCTCACAGTATGCTCTGCAAAAGGCCGCGAGGGTTAGCTTCCTTCACATGGCCTAGTCGCCCACGCACATGAAATACGGCCCGGTGATGACACCTGTTCATCAGCTCACAGCGCGGTGACATGGCCAATCCACTCACCAGACATGACCCTGCAGAGTGCCCCGTATCAGCGGAGATCCATGCACGCCCCAGCACGCTGCAGCACGCTCCAAACCCGGTCCATCACTTCACCTACCCTTGATCATACCTACCGTCGTCAGCTGGTCCCGGATCGATGCCTGACCCGCACCCACCCAAAGAGCCATACTCCGATACTGAGAAACACCGACACGCTATACAGCAGCTTCTTCCCCTGGAGCTTGTTTGACGTCCGGCCATGGACCACTGGGATGGCCGGGTCGGTCGGCATGGCGAGATGGGTGTGCCCAGCGAGGGCGAAGAGGCGAAGGGGTTGGAGCGGGACGAGGCGAGCGCTGCAGGTGGTCTGGTGGGTCTTCGGTCTTTCGAGCCAGTCCCAGGCGCTTGACTACGTCGTGTGTGAAAGGAGCGACTGATCTACGCGATCGAGGTGGATATGGCAGAGATAGATGAGGAATAGACGTAGCAGAGTGATTGCTGGAGGTCACTCTTGGTCGGTCGGTCCGGAGAAGGGCGAAGGGGCGCTCCGAGTGACATTCGTCATGTGGCGCTTTCTCAACGTGGCTGTAACCCGAGTTGACCCCACGCCAAATCATTGTCCATTCATGCTGCTACGGGCATGCAGTTTGTTCAGGTATGCACAAGGCTGGACACGCCAATGCAGATTGTATCAAGCAGGGAGCAATGACCCATATAAATGCGCTCCAATGCGCGGTCACTGCGCCGGCAGAGTCACGCGCCAGACCAGCGCCTGGTTGTCGAGCGAGTACCCGTACTCCGCCGAGAATGCGTCCACGTACGTCGCGCCGTCCTCGATCCCGTTGAGGGAGATGAAATCGTTGTCGGAGAAGGAGAAGAGGAAGTAGTCGTTCGGGTAGTCCGGGTCCTGGATCGACGCAATGGCCTGGGCTCGTCAGCATCGACTCGGCTCGAACCGTCGTCACTCACGATCGACTCCCACTTCCCGTTGATCAGGTTCACGGCGTAGTCGCAGTTGTTGCAAATGCCAAATCGCCCGAGCTGCGTGTCGTCGATAATGTCGATGAACTCGGTGGGAATAATCGCCGTGACGTTGCTCACGAGGACGCCGGCTGGCGCCACGGCCGTATCAGTCGTCGTGTACACCGTGTCCTTGATGTCGGTCGCTTCGGACGTGGAGAAGAGGAGGAAATCCTTGTGCTTCGAGTCGTTGTCGTCGTTGCCGTTACCCTTGCCGTCGCGGGAGAGCACGACGAAAGTGTCCTCGGAGAGGTAGTGAAAGTCGCTCTGGGCGAGCGCCTTTGCCTTGCCATTGGTCACTGGGAGCTGCAGCACGTAGCTTGACTCGAGCGTCGGCGTGCCCGTCACGTCGTAGGCAAAGAACCGGGTGTATCGGCCCTCGCCACTCGAGTCGAGGTCCTGGGTGAGACCGGACTGGAGCAGGGCGTAGAGCTTGGTGCCGTCGGGACTCGCGGTGAGACCCTCGAACCCTTGGTTCTGCACCCGGCCGACCGTCGGCGCGGTGCCAGCGGAAGAAAAGTAGAGACTCCCGTTGAGGTACGGCAGCACGGCGAGCGGGGGTTGGATTGTTTGGAGCAATTTCCCATCCGACGAGTACTTGTAGATGTACGGGCCGTACTCATCCGACACCCACGAGCTGCCATCGGCGTTGACGACGAGCCCCTCGGCGTCGGTGGAGATGTGGTTGTACGAGGCATTGGCGATGGGTAGCGGAGGCTCACCCTGGCGTATCCCCAGCGCGTCGAGACCCGTCGTCGGCGTCCCGTCCTGCTCGTAGTACAGCAGCGAGCTCTGGTAGCTCAGCGCAAACGTCGACTTTGCGTCGGAGTAGTTGAGCGCGGTCGAGTCGTAGTACGGGTCGAGGGTGAATCCGATGCGGTGGCGGCGCGCAATGTAATCCGTCGTCGTGGCCGTGTTGTGGCCCCGATCAGGTTGAGCCAGCATGACGCCAGTGTACGTCCCGTCGTCGTTACGTTCGATCGACTCGAGGGAGATGGCACTGCCGATCCCGCCAATGGTCTCGCCTTGGGAGTCCACGGCGTCGCCGGAGATCGCACCGAAGCCGACGAGGCCTTTGTTGATGTACGTCTGGCCGTTGAAGGTGACGGTGGTTTGGTACGCGGCGAGCGGGCCGGTGGACGAGGCGGCGGGCGAGGAGGACGATGAGGACGACGACGACGAAGCCGAGGAAGAGGCCGAGCTGGATGGCGCCACGGACACTGTGGACGACGTCGACGAAGAGCTGGAAGGAGCCGTAGTGGAACTGGCACGCGCGCTCGAAGCCGTGCTACTCGGAGCGTGTCCGTTGATCACGGTCAGGCAGATCTCTACGCGCGTCAGCTCCTCCCACGCGGGTCAGCTCGCCGCCTCCGCTCACTCACCAGCCACTGGCGAGCCCACGCCAAGCTGCGACGCGAACGAGGAGTAGTCGAATCCCGTCCTGGAAGGGTTGGACACCGACTTGACGCTCCCGGACTGCTCAAAGATGTACGTGCAGATCTCGAGTGGGTTCCCGCCGACGCTCAGCGAAGGGATCGACCACGACGCGTAGATCTTGCTGGGGAGACCGAGAAAGTAGATCCCAAAGAGGTCGTACAGCGTGGAACCGGACCACGCGGCGACGAGGGTGCCCGAAGACCCGCCCGAGCCGTCCTGAACGGTTAGCAAGTGGCTCGAAGCGGTTTCCGAAACTACCGGCTCACCGAGCTGACGATCATCGTGGTGAACTTGTCGCCTGCCTTGACGGACGACCCGGCGGAAGGCGAGACGTAGTATGTCAATGCGGACAGCAGCTGGATAGCGTCAGCCGGGCGTTCAAAGGGACCACATCAATGCTGTTCATCCAACAATGGCTCGTAACCATCGCTCGCCTCGCTCGACGCGCTCGCTCACATTGTTGTACTGCACCGTTGCCCCACCAGACACCTTTGACCCTCCGACGAGGGTCTGGACGTTCAACCCGCCGCTACGAGGGGCGTTGGTCGGAGCCGGAGCCGGGGCCGGGACCGCATACGCGACCGCCGTAGAGAGGAGCGTGATCAGCGAGGTGACCAGCATGGCGAGGTGGCGAGGGCGTGGCGAAGTGGAAGTGGGACGGGATCGAGCGAGCGGTTTCCTCGCTGGGTTTTATATCCTTCGTTCGGTGTCTCCTCCGTGTCAACAAGGACCTCGCGGTCATGGCCTTGCCGCGCCGTCGCCGACAGAGATTCGATCGGTCCCTAGGCCGACCCGATTCCAGCAGAAACGTTTGCCCCATCTCGGCGTATGGGAGGGCAGCAGCGACTGGATCACCTACGAGGGCACGAGTCCTTGCGACCTCGCAGCAGGTCGCGCCCGAGGTGCAAGTCCGTCGGAGACTTGGAGTCGTGCTGGAGCGAAGGCTCGCTCGAGAGATGATCGGTTCGCCAGTGTCACACTCTCCTCGCCCTCTCGGTGCGATCCGTAGTCGGCCGACCGCTTGTTGACACGATTCCATGCTCCGCCTGCGCCTTGAGAACACTGGGAGCCCGGGATAATCGAGAGGATGTAGGACAAACGACGTTCCTCCTCGTTCGTAGCCCTTGCTGCGCGGTCATCTATCCATACCCCCAGCCCTGGCGTCAAGACGCCCGGTGGATAGATCAGGAAGTGGACTTGTAGTCACCGGCATTCAGGCAATGTGGTCGGTGTCTCGGTCAACGGCCGTCCCAAGCTTGTCGGCGACGCGCACGAGTCACCTCTGAACGCCAAGCACGACTCGTCCAGGTACCGAGACGGAGAGGGAATCGGGATGGCGTCCAATCCAAGCCGACGCCGCGTGGTCGTGGTCGACGCGTCGGTGTTGATTGAACGGAATCGAGTGATCGGGACGTCGAGACGTCGCCGTGTCATTGATTTGTGGATGAGCACGAACGTGCGGCGATGATACGGGGACTCGCCCTGAGATGCCGAGAGAGCGGGGTGCAGGAAACGCCAACCGCCGGGTGGATCTGGCGGCGATGGCAACGGCAATGGCGGAGGAGGACCAAGTGAGCAAGCAGTGGGGCTTTGGGATGAAGATACCGATGTCCGGAACGGAGCGAAGTGGTGTGGGTGTGGACTACGCCTTCGCGTGGCGTTGGTAGCGAGGGGAACGCGACTGATGCCGACTCCCAGTGTTCATGCTCGCCCGTTCTGGAACGATACAATGGTGACAGACCCCTACTCGTCCTCCTCAAGCTGGACCACCTTCACATCGCCTCAGCACTCGACGATCATTCTCCTGCAATGCGTTGCGCGCAACGAGGGTGCAGGTGTCCGAGGGAGCAGTTGAGCACAAAAGCCAACCGCGACTCTGCGACTTTTACCTGTCTCGGGGCAGGCATGGTGAGCGCTGTCATGGCGAGTAATGCACCTCCGATCTGTCTATGCCCAGAGTGCGCAGAGCGAAACTTCGCAGCGATAAAGGCGAGCGATGTTGCGGCGGACGATGTTACTTGAGAATGATCTGAATGCTCAACCACCTGCCACATTGGGCAATTCAATCCCACCGTCAACTCCAACTCCATCTTTCGCTCGTCTGACCAACTCCCTCTTCATCTTTCTTTCCATTCTCTTCCACACTTCTTTCCCTTCCCTTGATTCTCTTCGCCGCGATGGAATCCGAGATCCAGACCTACCGCGACCAGCTCGCCTACGTCAACCTCTCCCTGGAAGCCGATCCGAGCAACGACGACCTGCTCAAGCTGAAAAACGAGCTGGTCGAGCTGATCGATCTCACCACCGCGGCGATCGCGCAGACATCCGCCGCCGCTGCAAAGGCTGCGGGTGGGGGCGAAGGGAGCAAGGCCAAGGGCAAGGGCAAGGAGTCGGGCGGGGCGAAGGAGACGACCAATTGGCAGGACCGGGGGGAGTACAAAGCGGGCATGGACTGCATGGCAAAGTACAAGGACGGAAAGTGGTGCGTGAGGGTTCCTCCGTTGTATCTGTGCGTTGACACCCGCTCGCCGCAGGTACCCCGCGAGAATATCCGCTGTTGTCGGATCACAAGACTCCCCGCTGTACACAATCACCTTCAAGGGTTACTCCTCATCCACCAACGTCCCCGTGTCGTCTCTCCGCCCACACGATCCCTCCGCGCCGATCCCGCAGCCGCAGAAACGCAAGGAGGAGCCCACCGAGCGGGAAAAGGAGCGGAAAAAGGCAAAGGGGGAAAAGTGGATGGAGAAGCAAAAGGCCAGGGCGGATGAGGTGAAGGATAAGAAATCGGCGTGGGACAAGTTTGGGAAAAAGGCGTCGAAGAAGGGGATACACATTGCCGGGTGAGCGAGAGTGCGATTTTGCGAAAGCTTCAGAGTCCCGCCGTGGTGTCGCCGCGCCGTGGTATCACGCCGCTCGCAGCGAGCCGTGCTGATTCCGCAGGCTCGAAGGGAGATCAGTGTTCCAAACCCCGGACAACCCCTTTGGTGAGTCTGTCGCGTCGTGTCGATGGAGAATCCCGCTGACATGTGCTTCGCCAGGTCGAGGTGCGCGTTTCGTCTCGGTGTTGGTCTCAGCTAACTCTGTAGTCGGCGTGACCGGCTCGGGCCGCGGTGTGACAGATTACACGCGGATGGGCAAGCACAAGTTCGAGGAGGGCCGGGAGGAGTAGAGCGGGGATCACGATGCACGGCACGAGGTGGAGGAGAGCGACCAGTGGGGTCGCACACGAGGTCGCAAGGTCGCACCGTGGTCTCGTTCCGTCTCATCTGCATCGGAATCCGCATTCACGATCCTCAGCGGTGTTCTTCTATCCCGCGAACCCGACCCGAACCCTGCGACCTGCGCATCGCATCGTGGCGTGGGCATGTTTCTTTCTCCTTCACAATCGATCCTTGCTGAGTCCATCCAGCCTGGTTTCACGGCGACTCAGAGATACGCGGATGAACGGTATGTGACATGTCTATGCAAGCGACGTTTGGAACACCGTCGCGATGTTCGCCTGTCCACCACCGCCCCACCGCGCCCGGACAGCCCCCACGCCCCTAACCTCCCAACGTTATGCACCCCCTAACACCCCCAACCCTAACCGCCGCTCCCGTGGAGCCAGACTACCCTCACGTCTTTGCATTCGATGTACTGACTTTGCACGACTAATCGCCACCACTCACGCACCCCCGCCTCAATCATTGCCCATCAGCCGATCCCACCAGCCCGCGTCCGTCTTCCTCACGTATCTCTCCCCGCGGATCTCCACCTCGTGGTCCTTCCGCGGTCTCCTGCAGCGCTCCCCTGCGACCCACAGGAGGTTGACCATCCACGAGACACCAATCAGCAGTCCGCCGATGATGACGCTGCGCCATCTCGTCAGTAAATATCCCGCCAGCCGCAACTGCTCCCGATCGACGCCACTCACAAATACCCCAGCACGGCCGGTCTGAGCTCATACCCCGCACCCGTCCTCGCGTCTCCCGACCCGTTCTGCTGACCCTTCGCCCAGACCGCCGCATCTACACTACTCACCGCCAGGCTGAAGACGGCAACCAACAACCCCGAGATCAGGGGTAACGGGCGGAACATGAGCCTCGCGCGGGACTCTTTCCGAGCTGGTCGGCCGAATATGACCGTCGCGAGGAGGACGAGGATGTGGACGAGGAGGAAGATGGCGAGGATGAAATGGACCAGGAGCAGGGTCGGGAGGTGCAGGCCGGAGGGCCACGAGGCGGGTGCGGGGTAGTTGAACTGGTAGGTCGTACTGGGTCGGTGTCAGTCACTTCAGGTGTTCTAGCCACGGCGGAATCGCGGGTCGATGTCAGTGAGTCATTCCGGCGTGCATTCGTCGAGTCACGCGAGTAGGAGCCACCGCACTCACGGCTCAGTCGTCCCCGTGGTGTAACCCTGCGCTCCGACGCCGTACTGCTGCCCCGACGTGGTGAGGACGAACACGGGGTAGATCCACGCCCCGGCGAAGATGTACAGCAGGAACAGCTCGACTGGGAGGGACACGAGGCGCGCGGCGTTGAACGCGTCGGAGCAGAAGGGTGGGACGGACCGGGATCGCGATCCGCCGTGGCGTCGTCTGTCGCTCATGCCGAATGCACCGGTGCGAAGACTAGCTCCAATGTGACAAGGCTCGGCTTCGACAGCGAGATGGCTATTCGGGCATGAAATACCTGTGGCCAAGCGATGCGTGGATCCGTTCAGGTCGTGGCACACGGAGTCGGTGAAAGGAGCTGGCACCGGTGTATCACGCATCCCAAACACGTCGGACAATCGCTACTACAGAAGCGCCCGCACCCGTTCCACGGGTCCGTTGCATCTCTGTCCCGTCTCTGGCTACCTGACCTTGTCGTTCGTCTCCAATGCACTGCCCACCGACCAGAAACACCGTCCTACTCCTAGCCCGGAGACTCGCTGCCGCCACGCCGCCACAAAAGGGTCGCTCGAATACGGTGCATCACGTGGCTTGACTCAATTTCCCCCACCTGCTGTCTCCCTTTGTGCGAGGCGGCGACGGTCTCTTTCTTTTGCATGCAAAGTACAAACTCACACTTGTAAAGACTCTTTCCCCTTGTCTCCTTTGTTGACTTTCCCCTCCCGCACCCGCGCATCGACCACACCCCCCGCCGAGGCCATCGATCGTTGTTGGTACCTCCTGCCCCCAAAAAAGCCTTGGACCAGCGACTAGCGACTGTTTCGTTTACATCTCTGCTCGTTCGACCCACGCCGTTCCGCTGAACCCGGCGCACATATTCCTCCTACACACCTCACAGCCTGACCGTACCATGGCCACCACATCCTCCCTCCCGCCTGCCGCAGCAGAAGCAGCCACCGCGGCGCTCACCGAGGCCATGGCCGCGGCGTCCATCGCCCCCGCCGAGCCCTCCGCATCGGCGTCGGCGTCAAAGCCCGCGAATGGTGGGGACGGCGAACCGTCAGACCTGGAAGACGGGGAGATCAGGGAGGACGTGGAGGAGGACGATGGGAGGGTCAAGACGGTGTTTGACGACGCGGCGAGGTTTAACGTGAAGGTGAGCGAGACAGTCGATTGGGAGGGCGTACGGCGGGTCGTGTGCGAAGCAGAGTCGCAGAGTCGATCGGGGACTGGGTGATTGGGCGGGACGGGAAGGGTCTCGATGCGCCCAGCGAACCAACTCCCTCGAGACGACTCGCATCGAGAGATATACGCGCCGAGGACTTGGGAGGTCCGAACCCAAAGCCGTTCGCGTCGCTTCAGCGTTGGACCCGGATCTGGACACTCTCCCACTCCCAATCCAGCAACACCCCGCTAACCCACGTAGCACCCATTGTACTCCACCTGGACGCTCTTCTTCGACTCGCCCCAGTCCAAGGGTCTGCCCAAGACGCCCGCGACGTCCCTCCCGCCCTCGAGCATTGCGCATGGTGAGTGACGGTGGCGGTGTGGTCTGCGGCGGTTTGGGTCTTTGCGGTGCGATCCTGTCTGCGGCACTTCCGCACTTCCGCACTCCCTCTTCCTCTTCTCGCATCCATGCATCCAGCGGCGTACCCCACAGCGAAGAGACTTCTCGCGCCTCAAAGTGGCGACATTCCAGGTCCTCTTCCCTTCGTCGCCCTGCTTTCATTTCGCGCAGCTTCCGTTCCGCGCCTATTCGATGTCCCGCTAACACCGCCAGGCGGTTGGATGGAGGACATTCGCAAAGTCGTCTCGTTCGATTCCGTCGAAGAGTTCTGGGGACTGTACAACAACGTCGTTCCCCCCTCGCAGCTCCCCGGAAAGGCAAACTACTACCTCTTCAAGGACGGGATCATGCCCGCGTGGGAGGACCCGCAGAACAAGAACGGAGGAAAGTGGGCGATCCAGCTGCCGAGGGACAAGAGCAAGCCGGTGATCGACCAGATGTGGCTGTACACGGTGGGTACGGCGTGGGCTCCGCGCCGGCTCCGACTCTTGCTTCGGCTCCTGCTCTGTCCTGCTCTGTCCTGCTCTGTCCTGCTATGCTTCTTCTCCTGCTCCTGCTCCGACTCTGCCTCCTGCTCCTGCTTGCTCCGGCTCCGGCTCCATCTGTGAAGATTCGTGCCACTTCGTTCCCCTGGATACATCAGCCGCGCAGTGCTTGGTGCTGCTAGTCGCGTGCCTCTGGAGTGGTGCAAGCAGCCTACCCCGCTGCGAAACTACCCATTCAGCCTACTCGACACCCCCGCTGACATCACAGATGCTCGCGGCCATCGGCGAGACGTTCGAGACCCCCCTCGCCGCTCCCGGGGAGAAGCCCGCCGCGCCCGAGGCGTCCGACTTGGTCACCGGCGTGATCGTCTCGTCCCGACCAGGCTTGTGAGTGCACGTGTACACGGCGGGTTCGCTGGATCCGGATTCGTGACAGTTGGGGTCGATCCGTGGTGGCTTCCCGAACTTCCTTCCCGCCAAGCTTCTCCCTCGCTCAGTCGATTTGTCACTCATAGTCACTATTCGCTTCTCCCGTGCTCCATCTACCCCCAATTCCTCATTCCGTTATTTCCCGCCTCCCCACCTCCTCACTTCCTCAATGCCTCTCTCCGTCACTACGTGGTTTTCTCGCTCCCACTGCCTCATCCCTGCCTCATTCCCCGACTCACTCCCAGACTCACTCCCCGCCTCCCTCGCGGCCTCTCGCGTCACCTCGCCTCGCTCCCTCGCGCGCTCTGCGGCACCTCGCTCCGCTCGGTGGCTCCGCTCACGCCTCAGCTACCGAATCAACATCTGGACGCGCCAAGCGCCCGACTCCGCCCTCCCCGAGGCCGACCCCCTGATGAACCGCATCCTCACCATTGGCAAGCACTTCAAGGTCGACGTGCTCGGCTACAAGCTCGACCAGAAGCTCGTGACGGGCGGGTTCCAGACCGAGGTGTCGTTTGAGAGCCACAAGGATAGCGAGAAGAAGGGGAAGAAGAATGTGATTGTGGTGTGAGCGCCGCGAGCGGAGCGAGCGGGGCGAGAGGGGCGGCATTGCGAGGCGAGGCGAGGCAAGAGGCCATGAGGGGGGGAGGGCACAGGGAGGATCAGGGACGGGGAGGCAGAACAGTTTGCCGAGTGGAAGGAGAGGGGTGCTTGCGGAGACAGCAGCAACATGGGTTTGTTGGGCTGTCTCGGAAGCCACCAGACGTCTCATCCATGGGTTTACCACTCGGACGCCGGCGTGTTTCAATCTTTCCAGCTTGGGATTCGGTTGGGAATCCGCTTGGAAATCCGCGTGTGATCCGCTTGGGGTCCGCTTGGGATCCGAGTCTAGGCGTCGCGATCAGATCATATCACCAATACGCACGACGTGTACAATGCATGCTGTGTGGATATACAATGGGGCCGGGACCGACACCGCTTTGATGTAAGGAGACTACTTCCAGCTCGATGACAAGTCGGGCGAGGCATTGTGCGAGTACAAACATCAGTCATGATGCGATCGCGAGGCGGATGGGAATGTTACGCCGCTCGTTGCGTCCGAAACCGCACCCCTTTACCCCGTGTACACCCTCAGCCACCCCTCGACGCCAGCCCGGCACACGAGGCACCTCGCTCCGAGCTGCTCGCTTCCCGAGGGCCCGGGCCTCGGGGAGAGGACGACTCTACGAGTCGCATCCGGCTCATCCGTCTCGTTCGTCGCGTTCCCCGACGACTGTACCCGCGGCGCGTGTGCCCAGCTCGAACTGAACCCCAGCCGCTCTTCCTGCTCCCGCCTGGCCTCCTCCGCATGCTCCTCCTCGTCATCGCCCACAAAGGTTCCCGGGCGCAGATCGACACCCTTTCGCATCGCCCGATCGTTATGGTCTCGAGGTTCATCTTGATCCCGCGAGTTGTGCGAAGTGTGCGATGTGCGCGATATGTGCGAGGTGCGCAACCCGCGCGGGAGGACATCCCCCCCATCCATCTCCCCTCCCCGGAGGGATTTGGGCGGGGCGACATACCCCCCCAGAGCGAGCCTCCGGGATTTCGCGTTCCCCGCCGTCGCGCGGAGGAGGAGGGTGTTCCATGGTGTCCGGCGGGAGTCGGCGTGGGAGTCGGCGTGGGAGTTGGCGTCGACGACTGAGACGGGATCGGGGGCCACAGTGTCGGTTCGCGCTGTGGTCTGGAACTGGGACTGGGACTGGGACTGGGACTGGGACTGGGTCTGAGACTGGAACTGTACTTCCGCCCCATGCCGCTCCGAGACTTGGAACCCGGGAGGGCGAGTGGGAGTCGCAGCGCCGAGTCGCAATGCCGAGTCCGAGTCCGGCAACGTTCGAGTAGTCCCTCCAGTTTCCGCACGATCCACAGCCCGAGCCGAGTCATCCCCCTGTCCCTGTCCCAGGTCGAGTCGGAGCGCGTCAACCGAAGCCGTCTCGCCAGTCTCGCCAGTCTCATTCGCCTGCGCATCGTCAACGATCGGGACGTCCCAGCCATCCTCCAGCGCGAGCATAGGCGATGGGGGCGTGTCAATAGTGTCCGAGCTCGGGGACAGCGATTCCGCCGTGTCGCTCCACGAAGCGTAGCGTGGGCGCGAGGGGGGAGGGGCAAGAGGATGCGGGAGGAGAGTGGACCGCTGCGCGGGGAACGCGCTGGACGTGGAGTCGGAAGAAGTGGTCGCGGCCGAGGCGCGGTGGAGAAGGAGAGGGGCGCAGAGGTGGCATAGGTTGAGGTGGCAGCCTGGGCGGTCAGCGCGTGACGGAGTGAGGGATGATGATCACGTCCGCGAGATGGATACCTCGATGGTAACGCTGATACATCCGCGCTTGATACGCTGAGAGCCACTCACATGGGAGGAGCACCGCGCTGGGTGGTCGAGCGAGACAAAGCAGACACAGCGGGTACGGCCGCTCGACGATCTCGTCCACACTGGCGATGGCTCCGAGTCCTCCTCGGGCGGACTCTACACTTGGATCCGAATCTGTCCCTCGATTGGAGTCCGAATCGTGGACCACCTCACCCCGAGGAGCAATCGGCGGCTGGACCCGCGGCTGGACCACCGCCTGGACTCCGTCACCCGCGCCGTGCTCAGACCGCCTCGCTCGGCGGGCCTGGTCGAGCGACCGACCCAGCGACGCGAGGTTGAGCAGAGGCGGCGAGGTCATGATACGGTGGCTGCGAACAAAGGTTGGGCTCTTCCGGAGCGGTGAATCTGGGGGTGTTACACCGTGACACTGTTGAGGCGATGAAGCAGTCGCTAGGCTTGCTGGAGCCACGGTACCGGCTCAGTGGGATTGAAGTGGTCCAATGCCAAAGCCAGAGCGATTGGCGAATGGCAAGTGGACAACAGTCTGAGCGGA
The DNA here is from genome assembly GCA_001600855.1 of Saitozyma sp. JCM 24511. Taxonomy (NCBI): domain Eukaryota; kingdom Fungi; phylum Basidiomycota; class Tremellomycetes; order Tremellales; family Trimorphomycetaceae; genus Saitozyma; species Saitozyma sp. JCM 24511. The sequence goes on along the minus strand of BCLC01000020.1, from coordinate 472,069 downwards.
ATCTCGAGTCCTTGGCGAGATCATCGTCACCGCACCCATCGCAGGCGGGTCAAGTGACCACAATCCCAATCGCGGCGAATGAACCACACAACGACTAGGAACTGGTTTCTTCTTTCAGCCTGATCAGCTGCAACCTGCCCGCCGGTAAACGCAGCCCGGCACAGAGTCACGTGACACGCCCACCGGTGTCACTCCACCTCACCCACCTCTTCACGCCCTTCTTGATTGCAACGTAACACCGCAACTTCCCTGTCGTCGGTATGAACCCCAGCCCCAACCCCTCCGGTCCCAGCGCCCCTTCCACGCCCGTCTCCGCTCCCGCGCCGACCAGACGGGGCAGCGCACTCTCCGCCGGCGGATCGGTCGAGCAGCGCCGAGCACGCCGGGAGCAGCTCCGCGAGTTCTACGGCCTCAAAGGCGACGCGACGACTCTGGTGAAAGAGGGTGGTGAGCGGGGAGAGCTTGGAGAGGACGTCCGGGCCGATGGGAGAGAACGGCGCGGTGCGAGGGATGGGAATAAGGGGAACGGAAAGGGGAAGGGTAAGGGCGAGGGGGACGCGGAGTGGAAGGAGGATGGTGTGGATCCACTTGATATCGGTGAGTCCGGCCTTGTTTCCGTTCATATGGCCAAGCCCTGGACTGCCTGTGATCCCAGTGCCGTGCGTGCCCGCTTAGACTCCGCGCTGAGAAGCAGACTCGAGAGCATTCGACGCGACAAAGTACTACGAGGATCTCATCGCCCGCTCGAGCCTCAGTGATCTGATGCAAAGAGCCTCGGCGCTGTCGTCGGGTGAGTCGGTGGGATCACCGGGCACATCGGACTCGAGCTGGAATCACGGGGACATCGATGCGATGGCTGGGGCGGAAGCTGAACTCCCTTGTAGACGTGGGGAACCTCCAGTCGTCGAGACACAGCTTGGTGTACAATCACCATCACCAGGTGGGTCGTGTGGGAGTTGACTCGTGGCGATGATCCCTTCTGCGGTGGTCTCTGCGGGGGTCTCTGGGTCCAGAGAGTGTACGACGTTCAAATGACTCTGGATCTGTCGCCGTGACGAGGCGTCTCGCGCCGTATCATCCGCATCCGCCTCTGCCCCGGATACCTTTCTACCCGTACTAACCCTCCCAGCTGTTCTCCGCGGGCGACACCATCTCCATCCTCAACTCGCGTACGCCCCAGCTCCTCTCGATCGTGTCCAAGCTGCAAGACTCGTTCTCTTCGATCTCCCAGCTCGTCGACGCGGTGGCGCTGTCGGATGGCCCGCGGGACGATACGGACACGGGGAAGCTCGAGGCGAGGGTGCGGGACGGGCTGGAGAGGCTCAGGCTGATGGTGATTGCGGAAGGTGGGTGGGGTTTGGGTGATGAGCCCGCGACGTGGTCCCATGCGAGCGCTTCCGTGCTATTGGTCTTGCGGCGTGATCGGTGCTTCCAGTGCTTCGCAGTGCTTCGTGGTGACTCCGCTGACGCCCCCAGAATCGCCAGTGAAGATCAAGACGTGTTTCGAGGGGTTCAGGGCCGACGCCGAGGCGTTGGCAGAGGGAAACTCCGAGTGGGATGGGGTGCTACAGGAGTGTAGAGACTTGGTAGAGGCTGTGCCGCCGGGACCGTCGGGGGAGCTGCACCTCGGGGTGGCCGCGGCGTGAAGAGCCATGGTGAGGGCCTTGCGAGACGTAACGACATGCGAGGCGTAACGAGTCGACCGATAGAAAGACCGGAGGCAGCGAACGCAGTCTCGTCGCGTCGCGGTGTTGTACTGTATCCCAGGGGCTTGGTCCTCACGATCATGCATATGTTCATATACGGCACTACGGTGGTGAGTTACCTGCGATCACGGGCAAGTCGCCGGGGTGACCGTGGGACAACTCGTGCGCGCCTGTAACGCCGCGAAAGTCCGTATGCGTTTCGGTGTACAGGTCAGCTTTACTCCCCCATTGACCGTGGGAGATCTGCGTGGTCGTACGTATCGCCGCGATTCTCCGGCTGCTCTGGGTTTGGGGAATACAGACCCAACCGTGGGAGACCAACAGACGAGGTGATAACGCCGCAGAAGTCCGGCTGGTCCTCGAAGCGCCCGGCGGAAAGTCAGTCCTCCAGTGGAAAGTGTCCTCCGGTGGAAAGTCCAAGTTCAGGTGCTCCGGCAGAAAGTCTGTACATGATTTGTGCAGGATTCGTGTAGTGTGCAGCATGCTTTGTGTAGTGTGCAGCTTGGGGGCCGAGCGGAGGAGGTGGTCGGAGCGAGCCAGAAGACCCAGGACCCCCGAGTTGAGCAGCCCTGACAAAGATCTTCCAGGCCTCGCCAAGCGGAGCAGTTCAGCCCGGGCTGGGCTGGGTTGGACGTAGTCGGTGCGAAATGCCAACGCTGCGAGAGACTGTCACAAGCCTGCTCGAGTCAAGACCTGCACTTGCACATTGGCGATCGCTGCGGGACTACAGCTCGGTGCTCGTGCTCGCCAGCCTTCCCGTTGAGGCTGTGCGGCGAAGTTTCACCTTGGTTGTATTGTTGGCGGGAAACAAATCCCCAGCGCAATGGGATTAGTAATTTGTAATGCGCTGGGATAAGACTTGCTAATCTCAGGACGCGTCCAGGGTAAACAAAAGGGGTAATCCGCAGCTGTGTGGGCCGGTCGCGTGGGACGCGCCTTGGCTGCACCGCCGAGCCATTCCATACAAAAAACTCCCCCACTCCAAACGTCACACCCCAGACAGCTTAAACCTGCCCCTCGAATCGTTCCTCGTCCCAACCTCACCTCCCTCTCTCTTGTCCATCTCTTCCTTGACTCCCTGGCACCCCACCCCTCACAAGTCACAAGGACACTCCCACGCCCCTGACACCGGAGTCACCTGCCAACCCGGACGTCACACCGACCCCCCACTCACCCGTGAAGAATAGACACAAAGACGATTCGAGGGGGTTCAGTCGTTTCGCAATCATCTCGTTCAATCGGCCAGTCACTCTTTCGCCTGGATATTCTTTGCGTGACAGCGACATCTTGACACTCCTTGTTCACTCCAACATCTATACCACCCAACGACGATCTCGACGATCCACCAGTTCTTCACGCTACGCTACTCGCCCTCCCTCGGAGGTTTCGCCCCGGCTCAACGACGGTGTCAGGGCGTGCCCTAGTCAGGTCAGACTAGCCCGTGGTGCCGTTGCTCGACTAGCAGGGCAAGCGACGATCCCCTAGAACAAGGGAACGACAAAGTCACCTGCACTGCACGACCCGCTGCGAGGTTACATCATTGCGACGGCGACGGCGGTTCGAGCTTTTTCAACCAGTGCGACGACTCCATCCTCGAGCACTGTTGAAGCAGGGTCAATCAGCGCCGTCCGGATCCTCTGGCACTGTTCATTCCTTCCCAACACATCTCTCATTGATAGTCTCCTTCCTTCGATAATCCACGCTGCCGCACCTGCTTATCCCGACTCCACCTCCCGCACTCCTCCCTCGCCATGTCGTCCACCGTCGACGAGAACACCGTCTCGTCCCTCGTCGCGGCGTACGAGTCGACCCTCTCCGAGGTGTCCATCAAGGCGGTGGGCTCGCAATTGGCCCTGATGACGGGCATCTCCCTCGCGACGCTCCTGGGCTTTTCGTTCTTCCGACCGAGGGAGAAAAAGGTGTATGCCCCAAAGATCAAGTACGGGCTGCCACCGCCGTCCAACCCGCTCGATGACCCAGACTACGAGCCGCCGCCGCCTCCGATTTCCAACGGCTTCCTCGCATGGCTCAGCCCGGTCCTCCGTCTCAAGGAGGAACAGATGATCGCCAACGTCGGACTCGACGCGGTGACGTTCCTCCGCTTCCTGCGCCTGCTCCGCACCATCTTCTCCTGCGTGTCCATCCTCGGCGTGGCCCTCCTCGTCATCAACATTGTCTACAACCTCAAGAACGTCGCGTCGAACAACCGCAACGCGCTGAGCCTGTTGACGATTCAAAACGTCTCCGGGGCATGGGCCTGGCCCGCCGTCGGCGCGAGCTACATCTTCAGTGAGCGCGGCGCGGCGCCGATCCAAACCCTGCCGTCGCTGACAAACAGACTTCATCGTCATGTTCTTTGTCTGGCGCAACTGGCAGCAGATGGTGAGTACGAACCCGGAGCGAGCACTCACACCCAGGTCAAGCTCCGGATGAGTTGGTTCCGCTCGCCCGCGTACCAGACCAAGATCTACTCGCGCACGCTCATGGTCACCCACGTCCGCAAGGACTACCGCTCCGACGAGGGTCTCGTCGCGCTCATGGGACTACTCAAGGTGGATGGCATCAAGATTGGCCCCGAGATCGACTGCACGACGATCGGCCGCAGGCTGGAGGACTTTCCAGAGCTCGTCGAGGAGCACAACAAGGCCGTGGCGGATCTGGAGGCGCACCTGGTGAAATACCTCAAGGGGGACAAGCTCGGGAAGAACCGCCCGACGCTGCGCAAGGGAGGCTTCCTCGGCATCGGCGGGGAGAAAAAGGACGCGATCGATTATCTTTCAAAAGAGATCAAGTTTCTCCGCGACAAGGTGGATGCTCGGCGTCAGGCAATCGACTCGCTTCTACGCCAGGAGCGCCGCGCGAGAAAGGGCGCAAAGAACGGCCAGGTCCAGCACCGCATCGAGGGGGAGAACTACGGCTTCGTCACGTTCAAGACCATCGCCGAGGCGCACCGCATCGCCCGCGCCCACCGAGGCAAGCTCAAGGAGCTGTTTGGCGCCGAGCTCCACCTCGCTCCCATGCCGCAGGACATTGTCTGGCAGAACATCGCCAAGGAGACCGCCGAGATCGGGTCCAAGCGGACGTTCGGGTTCATCCTCATCGGCCTGGTGTGCTTCTTCAACACGCTGCCGCTGCTGGTCGTGTCGCTGCTGGCGAATCTGTCCGCTCTGACGGTGTACGTCTCGTGGTTGGCCGCGTGGAAGGATGCGGGACAGTGGGGCAACTGGACGGTGAGCACGATTCGGACCGATTTGGCATCAACGAGTCCCGCTGACTCTGTCAGTTCTCCATCGTCTCCGGTGTTCTCCCCTCGAGCATCTCGTTCATCTTTGGCTACTTCCTCCCCATCATCATCCGCCGCATCAGCAAGTATCAAGGTGGGTCGGCTGTGGTCCGACGCTTCGCAATTTTCTTGCTGACACGTCGCAGGCGCCCCGACCAAGTCCCGACTCGACCGCGCCGTCGTCGCCCGATACTTCTTCTTCATGATCATCTCAAACATGGTCGTTTTCTCCCTGCTCGGGGTGTTTTACACCGCCATCGCCGCGGTGGTCGTGCAGATCGGACAGCACAAGTCGGCGAGCACGATCCTGAGCGGGTTGAAGGATATCCCGAATGGTAAGCGAACCGCTTGGCCTCGCTGACTCTTGTAGAGATCCAAGGGACCTACGTCCAGCAAAGCACCTGTAAGCAACACCGTTGCGCCTTGACACCTCGCTGATGGCCAGATTGGCTCACCTGGCTTCCGCTGCGCGGCTTCCTCGTCATCTTCGAGCTCATCCAGCTCATCAAGCTCGCGATGGTCTCCCTCCGTCGCTACGTGTTTTCCCACACCCCGCGTGAGATCCGAGACATGACCAAGCCCGGGTACTTTGAGTATGCCATTGGTAAGTGGACCCGGATCGTCGCCCTGCCCCGCGTAACGCCCTGACTCCGTAGTCATCGTCAACCTGCTCTTCGTCGCCGCCGTCGGGATGATCTACGCCCCGCTCGCCCCGCTCGTCGCCATCGGCGCGTGCATCGTCTTCTGGTTCTCGTCGGTGGTGGTGAGTGCGAACGGTCCGCGCTGGAGCGTCGCAGTGCGAGTGGAACCGCGCTGGAACCTCGCTAATACGCCCAGTACAAGTACCAACTCCTCTACGTCTACGTCTCCCGCGCGGAGAGCGGCGGTCGCATGTGGAACGTCTACGTCAACCGCCTCCTCGCCTGCTGCGTGCTCATGCAGCTGCTCATGGTGCTGAGTGAGTGATACCTCGATTTCACCGTGCTCCACTCACGCGCCGTAGCCACCGGACTCATCCGCCAGCGCTGGCTCGACTCCGTCGCCGCCGCACCCCCCGTCATCCTCCTCGCGATCTTCAAGATCTACATGTCGCGCACGGCCGAGCAGCGGTTCCGGTTCTACGAGCCCACGCCGCAAGAGGCCGAGGCGGAGCGCTACGCGGCGCAATCGGAGAAGCGGACGAGGCACTCGGAGATGGAGAAGCGGTTCCTCCACCCGGCGCTGCAGCACGACAAGCTGTACCAGGTCATGGTGCACAAGAGCCAGGAGCAGCTGGCCAGGGACGTGCTGAGCGCGTACCCCTGGTTCGCTGGCAAGCACGACGCGACGGGCGAGGGCGTGCAGATCAAGGCGGTTCGGGAGGTGCGTGAGGACTCGAGGTGCAGGACTTTCGCTTACTTTTGCAGGAGAACCTCGAGTACGACCCGGAGCGAGATGGGCCGCGAGACGACGCCCACGCCGCGGAATGGGACGCCAGGTCGATCGGCTCCACGGATATGCTCGGCGGCAAGTCTGAGCTCGGCACGATGCCTCCCACGCCGATGGACGAGCGTTCGGCGTACCAGCACTACCCCTTGCCCTCGCAGGACTATGATTCGCCCCACGCCGGATTCGCCTCGAACGTCAACCTGCCATTTGACAACCCTTCCACCGACAGGCTGATCAACCAGCCGGATCGTTCGGATGACTATCGCGCTCCCAGGCGTCAGAGCAGTCGGCCGTACCCTCCCAACCGGCATGAGGATCCTTACGACGCGTCGCCTTTGCTAGACTACGCGCAACCTCAACCCCTCAACCCAGAGGTGGGAGGGAACGTGCCGTACCCGCCCAGCGCGTACACCCAGCCACCGGTGGGGTACACGCCGCCCACGCTGAGGCGGACCGCGACGGATCGGACGGACGGGAGCGACGACGTGGCACCCGGCGGGACGAGGTGGGATGGAGGTCATGCGGACCCGTACGGCGCGGCGCCGGCTTACGCGCAGGGCGGCTATGGGGGTTATGATGACGGGCAGAGGGGATACGGCCATGCGTCGCACGGAAGCGGGGGAAGCGGGGGGAGCGGTACGCAGGGTTACGGACACAACGCGAGGCAAGGCAGCGGGGGTTACGGCTACGGCGGCGGCGGGGGGTACGGCGGTTACGGGCGTGCCCCAACGGGATACGACGATCCGTACGACAGGAGGTGATGACGGTACTTGGCGCGGGCGCCGAGTCGAGGTCGAGGAGGACTTTGTGTAATTTGGTACGATACAGCCGGTAGATCCTATACGATATCGCGTGGATCTTTGAATGCGTCGAGATGCAACGGCGGGGCATACCTTCCTGCGCTCGCATTTGCGCTCGAGCTCGCATTCGTACATCTCGGATTACTTCACTGCCCTTTTCACTACCCTTTTCACTACCCTTGTCTGGCTATACACTCTACAACGATTGCGCTGAGCGATTTCGAGCTACTCGCCGAGACAGATCACACCTTCCAGAACCCTTGTCCTCAACCGTGCCGCCGCGCTACGACTCCACGGTCGTTTATCCACCAAACACAGTCTGCCCCGCCTGCGCCTGCGCCTGCGCCTGTGCCTGCGCCTGTGCGGCTTGTAGATCCGCTTGAGCCACGGGCCTGATCGGTTGATTGTGGTCTATCTTCCCCGTAAGCCGATCCACGGGGATGGAGAAGCACTGCTGGCCTCTACCACCGGGGCTCATAGGAATCGACTGGGCCATCCGGACCGCGCCTGCACCGGCTCCACTTCGCATTTGCGAACCGCCACTGTGTCCCGCGTGTACCGCGAGTGGCGAGCCCATACCCCAGCTAGAGGCCATACTCGCGGTATCACCCCCCTTGTCGAGGGATTCGCGCAGCTGTTGGATTTGCTCCAGCAGTACGGTCCGGAACGGCAGAGGGGCGACTGCGGGTGGGATGAGCGTGTCGGGGTGGTCTTCCCTCCCGGCGAGAGTGAGGAGGGTGGAGACGCTACGACATGAGCACGCGTTAGAATACGGTACGAGCACGAGCACGAGCACTAGCACGGGTTGAAGCACCAGTACGAGTACGTGCACAAGTGCGGGACAGATAATCCGATAAGTTCGCAGATCATCTCGAGCATCCCATCACGTCACATCAAGTCTGTTCACGCCACGCCCGCCCCGCCACTCACAAAGCCTCCTTGAGATACGCAAACGAAAACTTGTCCGTCTTGTCGGCCACTTCGTCCAGCAGCGAGTCGGGGAACTGGATGTCCGGGTTGGAAGAGAGCTTGCGTTGCCAGTACACGGCATATTGTCTCCGCTCGGAATGGCTGGGGTTGGGGAACTCGCTGGGGGTGGGGTGTTAACGTGGCTCCGTGACTCCAGCTCGGGCAGGGTATGGCTGGGAGGACGAACACGGGGAGATAACGAGGGCGAGATTAAGGACGAGGATGGGGACGAGGGGACAGGAATCAGGATGAGGAAGAGGACGAGGACGTTCAGGCAGGAATGAAGGGGGAGGAAAGAGAGGGTCTGGAGTCAGGATGAAAGGAGAGACGAGATGAGCCGGATCTAGGCGGCACGCACTACTTCCTGTCGAAGCGGGAAGGCCGGTTGGACAGCGCCGGGTCGAGCTTGTCGAAATGGTTTGTCGTGCCGATCTGGCGTGTGAGCGAGGGGCTCGACGAAGAACCGATGCTCGACCACACTCGACCACACTCCACTCGGCTCGATTCGACCGAGCGAGTGAATCTCTCCACCTGCCACCTGCTCCTTGCTGCTTCCGCTTGAATCGCCCCGGTCCGTGCCGCACTCACCAGCAACAGCCCGTCATTATCCTCCAGCCCGTCCACCTCGTTGAGGAAAAACGACCTGTTCATGTCCGTGATGAGCGAGTCGAGGTCCTCGAGGATGAGCACGCAGGGTGCCTCGGCCCGTGCGCGGCTGAAGATCATCCGGATGCCTAAGCGCGAATTGGGTGAGTGGGGGTCAAGTAGGTGGGAGGGCTCGTACCTAGCTCGTCGCCGCCGTACGCTGAGTGCGTCAGCTGGTCAGGAAGCTTGCATCGGAACGGGGAGCGCGAGTCGGAGTGTAGGGCTGTTGCAATGCACAAAGGTCGATTGCGCATGATCACGAAGACACGAGCCCACGGCATAACGGCACGGCACAAGGGAACGGTGGCCGTTGGATCCCTCGCCGCCGCCGACTCACTGTGGAACGACTTGACGTAGAGTATCGGCACCTTGACATCCTTCATGATCGCCTTGACGCTGACCGTCTTGCCGTTCCCGGGGGGCTACAGCTCAGCGCGATACTAAAATTGTGCGACTGTGCTGTCGCTCACACCAAGGAAGATCAGACCCCGCTTCCACGGCACGCCCAGGTTCTTGTACACGCCTTCAGACTTGAAAAAGGAGCGGTAGTCGTGTTGCACTTTCCCCTTGAACTTCACGTCGAGGATCACGTCGTCCCACGAGGCCTGCGCGGCTCAGCGACTACAGATCCGCCAGTGCACATGGCGAGTGGCGAGTAAATCGGGCACACCCCAGCCAATCGGCGGTTTTGTGTGCTTTGGCAGAAGCGCCCACGCCGCCGCCGTGCTCACCTTTTGCACCGACTCCCACAGACCGTGGTCGGGGCGCCACTGTGACTGGTCAAAGACGAGGATCGCGTCGCGGATCTTGGAGCACCACGCCGCGCAGTCGTGGATGAACTTCGTCGCGGCGTGTTCGTCCTCCCCGATGAGGTGCCACTGGGTCATGAATGTGTACCCGTCGATCCACTGTGACCCCGTCGTCAGCGCGTTCGTCAGCGCGTTCGTCAGCGCGTACTCGAGCCTCAAGGGATGTGGTGCGGCTGAGGAGCCAGAGACGTAGGTAAAGAGACACAGCTGTGTCTCCGCCCCACTCACCGTCGCGACGATCGCCGTGAACTCGTGACTCTCCGTGGCGATGGTGTAAGCCACCAACACCGTGCTCTCCGCTACCGACCCATCTCCATCCCTCCTCCTGAGCGGGGGGACGAACACGACCTTTTTCAGCGGCGTGATGTCGTCGAGCTCCTTGATCATGACTCCGGAGTCCGCCGCGGCGTATCGAAGCGGGTCAAACGTCCTGTCCTGGGTGACCACGACGGACGTGTTGGGGTAGAGCGATGCGATTCGGGCGCGGAGGAAGGTGTCCGTCCCAGAGCGCGAGGCGGAGACTGGGGTCAGCGAGTGTGGATCGAGACGGGCTCACAGTGCTCGACGAATGTGTCGTATACACCCGCATGACCAAGGTCGGATTGCGCATTCGACATGGCGTTGAAGACGTCGAGCACGCAATGATCCGCAGCCGCGGCCATTCGCATCGATGTGAGGGTAGCGCCCACGAGAAGCACCGCGGCGAAGGGTCTCATCGTGTGAGCGAGCGAGAGAGCGAGCGAGCTTGAATCAAGAGAACAACCCGTTCAAGTCAGTGGGAGATGGAGTCTGTGGGAATGTATCTGACCGGCTCCGGATCGGTTATGCATCCCGAATGCCGTGCCGTGCCAAGCAACGACGACGACAACGTCACATGACGACGGCGCCGTCGCCGAGGCGGTGCATCGGACATGAGCGACGCCGAGTCGTGCCGTGGCGTCGGCGCGGCGTCGGCGTCGGCGTGGGCAAAAACGGTACGGTATGTATCCTGAGCACGGTCGCCAAGTTTCAGCGGATGTCCCTGCGGCCATCATACGCCTACATCCACTTGACGATCCCTCCATATACCGAAGCTCGCTGCCCAGTCCTTGCCTCGCTCGCTCGCTCTCGTCGCTCCCGTCGCCGCTCGCGCCCATGGACATCGACAAGTCCCCTCCACCCCGGGCCCGACGCAAGGCACCATCCGCAGGACGATGCCTCGTCTACACCTGCGGACTGCTCGGCGCGCTCGTCATCCTCGGCTTTGTCGGGATGATGATCTACGGCCTGAAAACGATGACGGACCAAGCTCGGAACCCGCACAAGGACCTCATACACGCCACGAAGCCCGACAAGTATCCGTCCCGCCGGGCGGTCGACCCGCTGATAGGCAAGGAGGACAGGTTTGACGTCGCGTTGTCAGTCTGGGCGAGGGTGCCCAATGCGGACACGACGAGACCCCAGGACTACGCCGAGGAAGGGGCGGTGGATGCGGACCCGGCGGATCTCGCGACCGCGGCGATGGTGGGGAAGCCGGTGGTGGAGGTTGTTCGGGACCAGCAGGAGACGCTGCTGTACGAGGGTGTGGTGTTTGAGGACGTCACGATGCGGGACAAGGGACTGGAGCGAAAGTTGCACCTGCAGCTGCCTCTGAAGCGATTGTACGTGTTCCTGGCGACCTCGTGACTTTTGACTCGAGAGATGTGCCAGGTGCATCCTGCTGAGCGCGCAGTAACGACGAGTACATCTGGGACACCGAGGTCCGCGCGGCGATATCCCTCATCCCCCTCTCCCCGAGCAAGCTGGAACGGCTCGAGGACTTTTCAGACTGGCGTCCGGAAATCGCCGCGCCGTTGCCCCGTCTCACACCAGAGTGAGCGGCCAGGATGGCTCCGGAAGCCAAAACCCGGGGATCCCGCTGACGGCCAGGTTCATGGCATCTCGACGACTCCGGAGGGACGGCGGGGACGACACGACCCTGTGGGAGGCGATCGAACGGATGGCCGTGTCCTACTCGATCCTGGAAGTGGTAGACGATCCGTCTCGGTGCCCTGCAAACGGCACGGAAGCGTCGGCATCGTCCAGCTCGGCACCGTTGCCGTCGACCTCAGACCACGCCGACGACGACGACGACCTGTACCTGTGGTCAGATTCCAAGGACCGAGGCGGAAGCAACGAGAGCGCCGAGGCAGCGCAGGAATCCCCACATTTCAAGAGGGCAAAGAACGGCCACCCGTTCGTCGTGACTCGGTGAGCCTGGGGCTTCTTTGCACATGACCTAGTTCATTGCTGGTCCTCCGTGCCATGTGACCGCGCCGCGCTCACCGGACAGATCGCACGTCTACCTCATGGACGAGACTCGGTCGTTCCACAAGATGGACCTGGACATGCAGCACAAGAACCTCCGCGAGACCTCGGTGCGGCGCCGCTTTCACCACGGAATCGCCTGAGCCGATTGGACCGACTCAACCGCTTGTCACGCTGACGCTCGCAGTGCGGACAGCTCATCCGGAACGCTCGCCCCTCGCGCATGCTGTGTAGTCGGGATTACAAGCGCAACGGGCATTGGGAGACGCGCCTGGTGCTGCACCCGGAGGAACCCAACGGCGCAAGGGAGTTGGTGTATGGCCCGTATCTCGGTTCGCTGCACCACGCCGCGGGGCCAAAGGTGGGTCCGGAAGAGCGTGTTCTCGGGGCCTTGTTGATGAACCAGGACTACATCGCGCTGCCCGTCGTTCGAGGCAACTGCACCGGCGCGACCAACGTGACGAGTAGGTACTTGTACAGTAAATCAATGGTACCCGCTGAGCTAGCCCCGCCGCAGCCCCTCAGCCCGACGTGTTCGACTTCACCTACACACTGCGGTTCTCCACGCTCTCGCCCGGTCGGGTGCAGCTCCTCGACAACGGGCCGGGCCGGACGACCCGTCCCGGAACAAACCTCACCGACGAGGCGCTCATCGCGGCGCACGATTCGTGGGAGCAGATCCGTGAGTGGCGGGGTATATCCGACGCTGAAGAGCAGACGGCGTGCTGGGGAACAAGGGCGAGGGCACCAAGCCCTGGACACGGTTTGCGCTCAGCGTGATCAGGTGGGTTCGCAGTTCGTGTCCCACTCCGCGGTGCATCGCTGATGCCTCAGCGACGTCTGTTTGAGCCTCCCCATCAGCATCCTCTCCCTGGTGTACTGGTACACCCGCACGACGACCGCGGGACTCGACACCCCCTCGTGGCTGCTCTTCGCCGCGGGTCTCGTCGGGGAAAAGGTATCATTCCTCGTTTATCTTCATTCATCGGAGCAAGATCTCGGCGCGTGGATCCCGGCACTGCTCTTCACGGCGTGGGATCTGCTCCCTGCGGTGTTCATACTCAAGCTGGTCTTCCCGTTCGAGGTGAAGCGAGTCGGGTGGCGCATCGACGTGAGGAGGTGGAGGTGGGGGCATCGGGAGCGGGCCAGCCGGAGGATCAGCGCGGGGATCCCGTGGTCGCACCGAGCGGCAGTGGGTCATGTTTTCGGAGACTCCAAATAATGGCAGAGTTCAAATAATGACCCGCCCAGATCTTCGCCGTGTTCTTCCTCGTCGCGTGGGTACCTGGACACTACCATCTCTGGCTCATCCGACCTCTGAACCCCAACACAACCCCCCGCACCTCGTGGACCCAATCCGACTGGAGCCATTCCCTCCTCTTCGCGGCGTGCTACACCCCCTACCTTGTCCAGGCGCTCTTCAACGAGCGCTCGAGTACTTTTGCGGGGCAATACGCACTCACGTCGTACCTCGCTTTGGCGCGTACCGCGATCGACGCGGCGTATCACCTGCCCTCGGTGGTCGGCAGGATGGAGGTGAGGACCGGGGTCAAGCCGCTGTGGGTTTTGGACACGGGATTGCAGGTCTGGGCGGTGTGGCAGGCGGCGAGGATGCCGAGGGTGGAGCAGGACGCGGAGGAGGGGGACGAGTGAGCGGACTAGGAGTGGAATATATACACAGGATGAGAATGACACGCATCACTCCCTTGAGTTGCCCGTTGCCAGGAGACCCGCAAAAATGTCTATCGAACAGAGGCAAAATGGACGTTTCCGGGATTCAACTGAAACGATGATTGTACGGTGAATGATCCTCAACCGGCACCCTGGAGTTCCCTACGAGAGACCACCCAAGGTCCGCTGGCTCCATCATCGCCTTAACCATACGATTCCCCCAGCGGCTCCAGCTTCGAACCATCACAATCTGCTCTCACAAGTCTCGAGGTCATTGGTCAAACCCGGGCGCAACCAAGTCCGTGATGTACTGAACACTACAACCTGTGCAACTATCAATCCCGCTCTCCAACCCCGTCGTCATCGAACTGCTTATCAGGCCGGACGTTCATGCCACAGACAAAGAGCAAAGGCACCACAGCCCATGTCGTGGCCAGACATACTCACTGAGACGGACGAGGGTCAACAATGATATCTGCTTGCGCCAAAAACAACAGAAACATCCCGGGATTCGATTCGGGGTCTGTTCGTGACTGTCCAGGCTTCAGAATCTATCACTGCGCTCCCGGGCTGATCCTGAGGGGGGTGGATCAGTCCTGCGTGAGGAGGAATCGCCAGGGAAGTGCGGGGATGCCTACTCCAGCGCCAAAGTGTGGCGAACCCGCGGCAAGGGTGTGGCAATCGTCAACTGTGGCACCACAGCCTATTATATTGTCGTGCCCCCTCCGTTTCTTGTCGAGGAAACAGGTCTCGTAGCTCAGTTGGTTAGAGCGTACGCTTCACATGATTTGCTCTCATACTGGTGCATAATCGTCTGAACGCGTAAGGTCGGCGGTTCGATCCCGCCCGCGATCAAAGAATTCCTTTTTGCGGGCGCACGTGTCACACAGATTTTTGTGTTTTGCACATCGACGCGTAGCCCGGGGTCCTGGCTATGTCGTGGTGGCCTTGGTTCGTCTGTAGCTTGCAATTCGCGTGAGCTATGGCGGTTTGAAAATGGTGGGGTCGGTTTGGGACCGTTTTGGCGGTTTGCACAGGGCGAAGTCGGTTTCGTGGCGAGTGACTCGACGTGTTGGATATATCAAAAGGTAGCCTCGGGTCCGGCGCATCTCCTGATGACGTCGGTTGTGCCGTGCAATGCCTGGGATGCGCGGAATAGCCGTTTGAAGACGCTCGGGTGGCCGGGGAAGTGGGTGTGGCGGACCCAACAATTCGGCGCGGAGGAGGATTCGACGAGGATTCATTGGAAGATTTGGTTTGGATGGCAGATCCATGCAAAGCCCTGGGTCTTGGCTACACTCTCTCTGTGCCATCAGCGCTCTGGCATGTGTGTGAACAAACCTACGGCGGTTTTCCGACCGTTGGGTGAGTTCAAAGCCCGAGTGGCAGTTGCGAATATCAAGGGTGGGGGCGGGTGGGGAAGGCCTTCGCGGCGTGTGACGGATGGGGAAGAGGGCGGGCGACGTTCACCCTCCAACCTCGCCCCAGCGAGAGCGTTCGAGCATGCACGGAACACTCGCGGGGACGGCACTGCGGCGTCAAAGCAGTATTGCGGGGCAAAGATGCAGTTCGAGGTGTTTTCACGGTGGGACCTCGTGTCGGTTCGATCCCGGGAGCGACTTTTGTTTTGTTTAATGAAGCAGTGACCCGATCCGCCATTCTCTCCGCCTCTGACAAATTGATCGCGCTGAACCATATCGCCGCGAGGCCCATCTCCCCTGCGCTTTGCTCCTTGTCTGTCCTCTTCTCGGCGCATCAATGGTTCGTCGCGAAGAGGGCCAAGAGAGGATATGCCCAGCGGCGGTGCCACTTTTCTGAACCTGTGCGTAAGATCTGCTTCCGTTACCGTTTGCCTGTGATGACGAGCCGACTTGCAGCTTGATGTCTACGTCGCCCTCTTGCTTGTCCTGACTGCAGTCAGTCTCTTGGCCCGTGACTCTGGCTCCGACCTCCAGCCCTGCCCTCAAGAGAACAGCCGGCAGTGTCGTAGGGGGACGACCAGCCGGCGCCCTGTCGAGGTGACAGACGGCCAACCCGGCGGGTTCCTGTCCGAGCTGCTCCCCGTCGCATCCGTCGATCCCGAAGCAACGTCGCGTGCCCGCCTCGACTTTTTCGGCGGCCGCGGACTCGACGTCAAGCGTTGCTTCTCTTGGCATGACGCATGTGACACGCACCTGATGCACCGCCCAACTCGGGGTATGCATACATCACCCCTTGCTTCTGAGCAACACGAAACGCCAGCTGCGTCCCCCGGCAAGTGTATATCCCCTCGCAACGACGCATACATCCCCACCTAACTCCCTCTGCTCTCGCTGGGATGCTCCTCACTTCTCCACTGCTCGGCACGATCGTCTCGGGCGGGCTGTTCGCGCTCGCCGCTCCGACGCAGGATGAGCTTGCCAGACGCGAGTTGGCTCTGACAGTGCTGGCGAGGGCGCAACAAGAAGGCGGGCCGGCGCTGGAGTTTGCCCGACAACTGCTTGGGGGAGGGAGCAGCTTTGCGCCGTACACCGTGGCGTGTCCGAGCAATGTCACCTGGGTCCGATCAGCCACGGTGAGTGACGCGGTGACCTCTGCGTCAACGCCGTTGATCCGTCGCAGGGCTTGTCCAGTGGCGAGCAGAGCTACCTCGCTCAGCGGCAGCAATACATCCAAACCGCTGTGACCGCGCAGGCTGCCGCGCACGGCATACCCACACCGCCGAGGTTACCTGTTATCGGGTTCGCCCTGTCAGGAGGAGGATACCGCGCGATGCAGTGAGTGCGGCGCGTCTTAGCCGTGTCTGGAGTGGACCCCGCTGATCGGTCAGGGTCGGACTCGGCGGAGTAATGGGCACGATGAACCAATCCGCCGAAGCCGCCGCGAGCGGTATCGGCGGGTGGTTTGACGCGGTGAGCTACCAGGCGGGACTGAGTGGAGGCAGCTGGGGAACTGGGAGCTTCATGGCGAACGGAGGGGCGCTGCCGACAGACCTGGTGAACAATGTGAGTGGGCGTGTGGCCGGCCGCCAGATCAGGCCATGTAGACCCTTGCTGAGCTCTCAGGTCTGGGACCTCAGCTCGAATCTGATCTTACCTTCCGACAACAAGGTGTCGTTCTACTATGACCTGGTGTCCGAGGTCGACGCGAAGGACTCCACCGGATTCCCAGTGCAGCTGGTGCGTAGCGAGTCTCACTCGCCCCCGGTAACGCTGCGGCCCCGTTAACGCTGTGCCCTTGCTGACGCTTTACAGACCGACTACTGGGGCCTCGCCCTCGGCAACCACCTCCTCCCGACTCAATACCGCCTCGACACCTCTCCCAACCTCACTTTTTCCCAGCTCCCCTCGGCGGTACCCGCGCTGGGCAACGCCAGCCTCCCCTTCCCCATCATCATCGCCGCGGAGTGAGTCGGCGTGTCGAGCGATCGAGACCCAGACTCGTGCTGAAGCGTCAGGCGCGAACCGGGAGAATACGTCATCGCGGAGAATGCGACGGTGTGGGAGTTCACCCCGTACGAATTCGGCTCGTGGGCGTTTGGGAGCGACACCAAGGTCAGAGGAGCGTTCACCCCTCTCGAGTACCTCGGCAGCCAGGTGAACAACGGGCAGTCGAATGGGACTTGCTGGAAAGGGTTCGACCAGCTCAGGTGGGTCCGGCGCGTTGCCCGTGTCATCGCTCACCGTGCAGCTTCGTCATGGGCACCTCGTCGACGCTGTTCAACGCCGGACTCCTCACGCTCAACGGGACCAACTCGGACTCTGTCATCGTCGACGCGATCCAGTCGGTCCTGTCGTCGCTCAGCGCCAACGAGAACGACGTGGCGCTGTACCCCAACAGCTTTGCCAACTGGAACCCTCAGCCCAACCCAGTGAGCGCGATCCATGCCACTCCAGGCCCCGCTCACCTTGCAGATCTCCAACTTTACGTACATCACCCTCGTCGACGCCGGGGAGACCAACCAGAACGTCCCGCTGGAACCGTTGCTCATTCCCTACCGCGAGACCGACGCCATCATCGCATTCGACTCTTCCGCCGACACGACGTACTCGTGGCCCAACGGCACGGCCCTGCGCACGACGTACGAGCGCGCCGTCGTCCTCGCGCAGAACCAAAACGTGTCCATCCGGATGCCGCGTGTCCCGTCGATGAACGGGTTTGTCAACGGCGGGTACAACACCCGCCCCACATTCTTCGGCTGCGAGGCCAACGGGACCACGCCCATCATCGTCTACGTGCCAAACTACCCGTGGAGCTACTACGGCAACACGTCGACGTACCAGCTCTCGTACGACAATGCGACCGCGCAGCAGGTCGTTCTCAACGGGATGAGGTCGTTCACGCTCAACGGGACCGTGGAGACTTGGCCGAAATGTCTCGCCTGCGCGCTCACGGACCGGTCGTTTGGATACACGGCGAGCAACCGGTCGTCAGAGTGTCAACAGTGCTTCAACACGTGGTGCTGGGACGGTACGGACAATACGACGACGCCAGACACGTACGAGCCCGTCGTGGGGATCGCGCCGAGCTTCCTTGTGCAGAAAAACCTGACGAATGCCACGGGCACGGCTGCGGGAGTCACGGCGACGTCTGGAGCCGCAGCGGCGACGAGCAAGAGCGCCGGGGACAGGGCGGCGTTGGTCGGGAGTGGTCTGTGGGCGGGGGTGGTGCTTTTGTCTGCGGCGCTGGGGGGTGCGTGGGTGGTGATGTGAAGTGCGAGCGGTGTTAGAACAATGTGGTACCGCGCCGGGTCGTACCGACATCAAGACGTTCATGCATGCATCTGTGCTCTAGCCTGTGCCGGATGTCCATCGACTTGTCCTCACCGTACAGACCGGCTGATGCATACATGAATGCGGATGCTAGGCAAAGTGCTGGATTGCACGCGCGGTGGAGGTGGTCCACCCCGACGCGAGTGGGCTGGCTACATTTCCGTTCAAAGTTCTCAACTCAAAGTCAATTTCCCCTTGTCATTTCCCATGTTCTCTGTACAAGCACACTTCATCGCCACCCATGTATCTCCGTCTTGATTTTTGTACATCTCCCTGCTCATCGCCCACCTCTTCATCGCCCCCACCATCGCCGTGACCGACCTGATCGATCTCCACGATGGCTCCCTCACGACCAAACTCGCCGCCCCCACCCACTCTCAAGCGGCAACGGTCACCCACTCCCCCACCCTCCGGCACCATACAAGACCTCCACTCGTATCGCGACGGCGAGCACGCTCCCTCACCCGAAACACAGTCCAACGCCTCTTCCAAGCGTTTCTGCGGGCCCAGGTCGAGCCCTTGCTTGAGCGCCGCCTCTGCGTCGACCGGATCAGACGTATCCACCGTGTCGACCCGTAACAAGCGCTCCCACACCGATTCCAGCACCGGCGCGTCCAAGCGGCAACGTCTCCTCTCCCCGGACCCCTTCCACCCGTCCACGCTCAGCAACCCCGCTGCAATCCCGCCCACCCCATCCGACACCGCCGCGACCCGACTCCCCGACGACGTCTTCGAGCTCATCTTCACCCACCTCAAAGCCGCCACCATTGACCAGGCGCTTCCGCCCATGCCGATCCGATCGCGCGACGTTCACGAGGCGGCTCCGAACAACTCGCGCTTGACCCGGGGCGAGGTCACGGCGTACAAAAAGGCCATGATGCGGAAGCAGCTCTTTGACCTCGGCAAGGTGTGCAAGAACTGGTGGAACGGCGCGAGCCGCGCTTTCGACGAGGTGGTCATCATTGGCGATAGCGACGTCTTGCGCGCCTGCCGCAACCCCACCAACTGGCTTCCGCTCGAGACTGGTCGACCATTCAAGCTCACGCTGCAATGCGCCTTTGGACCGTTTTACGCCCTCGTCAGAGCCATGCTCCGTCACCGACCCGCGCCGATCCAGCTCGAATCCCTCACCCTGCTCCACTCGCACACCCCAGAATCCGCCGCCGTCGGAATGCTCTACGACGACATTCGTGAGGCGCTCGAGTCGATCGCGCCGAGACACCTCCACGTCGAGTGGTTCTCTGGCGAGACGATACTGTCAAAGCGGTCCATCGACGACGCGGCAAATCGGCTCCGCAAGCCGTACCACCACGCGCTCACCGAGAGGGAGAGTTTCATGTACGAGGGGTACTTCGAAATCCCAATCCCACACGTCGAGGTCGTCCCGGAGAAGCGGAAAAAGTTCCGCAAGACCACTCGGAGGGAAGCGAGGCGGGCGAACAGACAAGCCGAGATTTGGGGGGACATGGACATCCCGCCGCACCCGGAGCCGCCGCACGAGGGGGCGAGCAACATTGTCCAGCGCGTCGTCGTGCCCAACGAGAAGCGGAGATGGATCATGCCAAACGGGTGGGACCCAGCGGACAACGTCCCGGGCATCCTCACCCGGATGATGCTCCAGGTGTGGTCGAGCGTCGTCGAGTCGTTCACCATTCGCGCAAACTGGCTCTCGATCCATCACGAAGTGGGTGATATTGGCTCTCGCGTGACTCTGCTGACGCCTCCAGGTCCGCACGGCGGCACAACACGGCAAGCTGCGCAAGTTCGACTACATCTTCGTCCCGATCTGCCGCGACGTGCTGGAGATGGAGAAGCCCGTGCTGAAGCGGTGGCTGTCCAAGGATCCACCGGTCGGCGCGCTCAGGTCCCTCGACAGTATCCTCATGTGGGACATGCACGAACGTCCGCGAAAGTGGTACAACCGGCGCCAATCCCGACTCGCGCGGAAGCACGATCAGGAATACTCGCCCCCGGAACGAAGACTGCTCCTCGAGTGGACGGTCCACGCCCCGGTGTGGTGTTGGCTGCTCGAAAAGGACCGGATCCAGTTCCGGGGCGACGGCCGGGGCGAGCCGTTCGAGTCGGACAAGTCGGACATCATCAAAGCCATGGGCGAGTTTCTCTGCGACGAGGCGTCCCGGTGGGAGAGGCCCGTGCTCGCCGACAAGATGCAGTGGGATATGAGATGGACGTTTGAGGAGATGATGTGGTACGTGATCGAGCCGTTCAGGCGGAGGGAGAAGCGGGTCAAGGACGACGGCCCGTCGTTGGTCCTCGAAGCGAACAACAAGCGGTTCCTCGACTCGGAGTGGATCCAGGACCACGTCAGCCGCAGCCAACGCAAAGAGTACTTTCGCCAATGGGACAACGCCCAGGCCGAGGAAGACGCCATCAACGACCCAGACCCCATGGAGAGGCAGCTCGAGTACAACCGGTGGTACGTCGAGGTGTGGCTCAGGATGATGACCGAGGAGGAGAGGATGGAGATCATCGCGAGGTTGAGGAAGAAGTATGGCGGGACCAACCTCTGGAGCCGGATGAACTGGCCTCTGGTCCATCCTAGCTACCCCGGGGTGGAGCTATGGGTGGAGACGGTGCCAAAGTAGCGACGGTGCGTCGAGGCACAACACCTGCGGCCCGCGACATACCCATATCCCGTGCCCCGACAACCACAGCGTTACGACCATGAAGTGGTCGCCACAGTACCAACCCATACCGTCCAACCTCATTCGATACCCTCGATACCCTCGATACCCCCCGACATCCCCCAGTACCCTCCAGCACCCTCATCACACTCCAACCCCCTCTGTCATCCCGCCACTGACTTCTGACCCCTTCGACACTTTCACTACCTGTCAAACCGAATGGCGAAACACAATTCACCGGCTGGGCAACGAGCGACGAACACTACGCTATTCTTCCCCGATGCTTCCCCGTCTTAGACCCGTCCGGTCCTATGAAGGAGAACCACGTCGTGTTGGCGAAACTGCTCTGCCAACTGCCGCTTGGCCAACAGCCACCCAACTCGACATCGCCGACTTCGACTTCTTCGCCGGCCCAAGGCCATTTTTGTTCTCCGCGTTTCCTGTTCATACTTGTAGCCACCTGCGAGCGGCCTGTTTCCGTATGCATCGAAGAGAGACCTGCGTGTCGACTCGTGTCCCTGTCTATTCTAATCCGTATGCATCCGTCCTTGTCCTCATACAAGTACTCGTGCTGATTGACCCGCGGCCCGCTCGGCGCCCGAGAGGCCGGCGGCGTGTCCCGGCAGTGGCGCCCGCAGAGAGCCGGGTGGAGGTGGTCCATCGACACGGCACGTATACAAACGAACCATGATGGACACGTCCGGATCATCTGTCCATCATCCTGCTACCCCACACGATGACTGATCCTATCACCCAAACCGACCCGCTGCACCCTGGTGGTGTCGAGCATGAGCCCCATGCGCATCAACACGACGAAGAGTGGACGGGCGAGAAGTACTGGTCCTGGCCTGGCGTGTGAGCGGGGTGACGGTTCCTCTGTTCTATCCTCTCCATTGTCAAAGGCCACGAACACACGAGCAAGAAGTAGCGAAGGACACAATCTAGCTGGAGCTCGGGAAGGTCTGGTGCTGGTGCTCGTGTGCAGTGCGCTGACGTACGTGTCAGGCGAGAGATGGCGGTCAAGTCCGCGGAGACGGTGGAGTGGGCGTTGAGGCGGGCGGGGGTGGAGGAACTCAAGGAGTTGCATGTGTTGGAAGTGGGCGCGGGTGAGTGCGATGTCCACCTCCATGGTACCCACCATTCATCTCGGTCACAGGTCGTAATGCCAGAAACAGACACTTCTGAGACTCTTTTCGTGTCTGTGTCCCGCTGACTCGCCAGGCGGAGGCGCGGTCACACCCCACCTCTCCCACCTCTTCTCCACCGTCCACTCCATCGATGTCTCGCCGTCCCTCCTCTCTTCACTGCCCCAGCACCTCCCAGAGGACTGCACGAACGTCACCTACTCTCTTCACACTCTCACTCCGTCGTCCTCCGGCGAGTTCGAGGGCGGCTCCCAGCAGCCCAGTCCGACGCAGTCCGAGCCGGAACGGAGGCTCGTCCCGCCCCGAGCAAGGTGGGATGCCGGCGTCGTGGCGATGGTGATGCATCATGTGGACGATGTGGCGGGGTTCATGGAGGGGCTGATGGGCGTGCTGGAGGTGGGAGGATGGGTGGTGGTGATTGAAGTACAGTTCCCCGAGGAGGGCAAAGAGTGGAGCGGGGACGAACAGGGTCATGCTCATGGTCATGGACACGCGCATGGGCACGGTCAAGACCACGGCGAGGTACACGCTCACGCCCACGCCTCCGAGAAGACTGGCCACTCTCACGAGGGGAACAACCACGACCAACATCATCCTCATCATCCCGTCTCCGACCAGCGCGTTGGCGACCTTGACTCCAAAGTACGTCTCATCCCGTACGGCACGCCTCGTGTCCCAAACCACTCTCCGTTCGTCCTCCCCCGCTACAGGTACAGATGCCGAGAGAACGATGTCGAGAGGACGATGCCGATAAGTCTCCCGACCCCACTGACGCACGCCAGACCACCGCCTCCGGCTCAGTCAACGCCCCAAACCATTTCCACCGCCTCACCCCGCCCCGACTCCATCGGCTCCTCTCCCACTGGCTCGAGGACGTGCAGGTGGAGATGTGCGGAGAGTATCCGCCGTTTGGGCCGGCAAACGTGTCGGTGCCGTGTTTCGTCGGATGGGGGAGGAAGGGCAAGCCGGTGGCGGCGAGTACAGGAACTGGCGCACAGGGTGTCCATCATGATCATGATCATCGTGCTGAGCCTGTGCATGATCACGCCCTCGGCCACGGCAGCAGTCACGGCGAGGATACATGGGACGGCGCTGCCTATCTAGCAAGACCGGGCGTGTGAGTGGGCTCGTGCTCTCGTGCTCTGGATCCGAACGCGTCGCAATGGGGTACATCGGCGAGACGAAAAGCATGACCCGCATGACCCGCCTCCTTGGCCTTTGGTATCGTCCCCACCGCCACTCATGAAGTTTCCTGAGGACGACTCGTGCTGATGCCTCGCAGGCGTGAAACCGCGCAGATCTCTTTCGACAGCATCGTGCACGCGCTGAACGGGGCGAACGTAACTCGCGAGGACATGAAGAGCATGAACGTCCTGGAGATCGGTAGTGGTGGGTCATGACATTCATCCGCATGACCATGGCCTAGACTCGCTTCGCACTCGCCCTTCATCGCATTTACCTCCACGCCGTTGCGTACTGACCATGATCATTCCCGCCGTACTCAGGCCCCGGACCCGTTACCGCGCACCTCCTCCCCGCCTTCTCCTCCGTCCACGCCATCGACACCTCCCCCTCCATGCTACTGTCCCTCTCCACTCTCCTCCCCTCGTCATCCCACCCAACTCTCTCTCACAGCCTGCATTTCCTCTCCCCCTCGTCTCCTACCGACTTTATGACGCCGCTGTTCTCGCCGATCCCGTCGGAGCCGGAGCGCAAGCTCGTCCCCCCGCAAAGGGAGTTTGACCTGGCCATTGCGAACCTCGTGGCGCACCATGTTGATGATTTGGATGGGTGGATGGAGGGCGCGGTGGGGCTGCTCCGGAAAGGAGGGTGGTTGGTCGTCACGGAGTTTGGGAAGGAGGAGGGTGGAAAGGACGTAGCGGGTGAGGTGAGAACGGAGAAGGAGAAGGAGAGGCAGGAGGAGCTGCAGAATGTGAATGCGGGAGCGAGAGCTGAGGCGGGTGAGGAGAGTGAGGTGAGTTGTTCGCACCGGCGATATGTCACTCATACCGTGTCCTTCACGAGCGACGATCGTATCGAGCACCACGCTGACTTCTCGGCCCTGTCTTTGTCCACTTGCGACCCCTCCCGCCCTCGCCCTCCCGTTCTCCGCCACAGACCTCCCTTCCCCTCCGCGCCCTCCCCTCGGGCAGCGTCAACGCCCCGGGACACCACCACCCGTCCTTCACCCCTTCCCAGCTCTCCTCTCTATTCACGCGACACGGGCTCGTCGATGTGCATGCCGAGATAAGGGGCACGTTGCCCGTGTGGCCGGACAAGGCCCACCCGCCGTGTTTGATCGTCAGAGGGAGGAAGGGGTGAGCGCGGCAAGGACACAGGGGCACAATGTCGCGAAGGCAAATGAATGCACAGACCACGCAGCGAGTGGACGGTGAGCTTGAAGAGGTGTACAGTGGTGCTCGCGATGTGGACAGTACCGACTCATCATTGTGGCATGATGTTTCTGCCCGAGACCAGGAGATACGTACACGAGTCGTAAGCGGAATATGCATGCGGGTATGGAGCCGTATCGAGCCGTATCGAGCGAATCGAGCCATGGTGGATCCTACACAAAATCAAATGAACACAACACGAAATTAGATCTGGCGGAAGCGTCAGCGCCAAGTGACACTACGAGCACGAGCACGCGTCACCGAGTCACGGACCGGCCCACTCACCAGAGACAGCTCCAGAGTCCACACTCGCCTCGCCCAGACTTTCGCCTTGATCGTCTCGCCCTTCGCACTGCTCGAAGCCGGGATGTCGACCTCGACGCCGTCCCACCAGCACTTGCGCTGAGTTGGTCAGCATGGCGTGGGCAAACACACATCATCGCGCGCACGACGCGAATCATCAAGCGAAAAGGAACAGCGCCAAGCGCTGAAGCTCAGCAGCTTGGGAGGACCAAATCCTCCCCCGACGTTGCTCATCACCACGCGAGGTGATCAACGTGACAATCACGCCGACATGCCCGAGACACACCCTCCTTGCACTTCGTCGAACCCGTCGCAACCGAGATAACCCCCCGTCTCACGCTCAAACCTCCTGGACTCACCGCGGGCTTGCGCCAGAACAGGAGCAACTTCTGCGCCGTGGCCATCTGCTCCGGATCGACGGTCGGCTGGGTCGCGCCCTGCTCCGCCTCGGGGTCTCCGGGGTGCACGATCCCCGTCTTGAGGAGCACGAGCGCCATGGAGGAGATGATGTTCCGGGTGGGCTCGCAGGCGCGGAATCCCCAGGCGTCGTCGCGCGAGAAGCCGCTGGTGAGGTCAGCAATGGGTTGAGCGCGGGCGGCGCAGTGCGGCACAAGGGGAAGGAGTATGCAGCAAGCGATTCAAGAGCTTTCGTCGCGATGGAATTGAGGTTGCGAGGATGGGATGAACGGGATGTATCGTCAGGGGACAAGGGAAACGCGATGAGGCCGACGAGGCCAACGGTGGGGCAGAGACGGGATGGACCGAATGTGGGCCGATGCGCCCGACCCACCTCATGCAGAGCATATCGATGAGATGCTGCTCGGCCAGATTATTCTCCTTGTTCACATTCCGCTGCAGCGCCGTGAAGATGGACTTTCGCTCGGCCAGCGCTTTGCCGCACTGCCGCTTCATCTCGCGGAGCTCCTCGTTGGGCATTCCCGTGGCCATCTCCGTGCGCGCCAGCGCTCCGGGGACGGTGATGGAAAAGTACTCGAGTTCCTCGCGGAGGACGATGATGGCCTGTTTGGAGAGGAGGGGGTTCTGGGAACCGTCTGCGCCGCCGAGTGTTGGGTCGAGCGCGAGGGATTGTTGCGCGTGGAAGAGACCGGGCGAGAGGGGGGTGCCGTAGAATGAGGATTGAGCGGTGGACCAGAAGGAGAGGATGTATTGGAAGCAGTCGGGGTCGAACTGGCGACGAGCGAGCGCCGCGAGTGAGCAAGCGCAACGGAGGCAAGCGCGGCGAGAGAGGCGGGCGGGGCGGGGCGGGGCAAAGTGGAGGAAAGCGAGAAAAGCGAGACGGCGAGTAAGGCAGGGGCGACACGGAGGGACGGGTAGGGCACATCAGACGCAAGGAGCAAGACATCAGCATCATTCCCTCATCCTTCGCAAGTACAATCCAGCACTCTACATCGCCCCGATTCCTGCCGAGCCACTCACATCCACGGTAAACACCCCGTCGTCCCCGCCGACCTCGGTGGCGGGTTTGCTCAGGATCAGACCCTGGGGGAACAGCCCCAGCAGCACACTCTCGGGAAGCAGCATGAGCGTCTCCCGATCGACGGGGAAGATGGTACCCCGGAGATCGAGGTTGAGGCGGGAGAGCAGACCCGGGTTGGTCGCCCCCGCGGAGTAGAGTGGTGGGGCGGGGGCGTACGGCGATACGGAGGTGATGGGGGAGGAGGAGGGGACGGCGGAGGTGATGGGGTTGGAGTCGACGGCGGCCATGGCGGCGTGTTTTGGAGGGGTTCACGGCGAGTTGCGCGAGACGGGGGGTTGAACGAGGGGGGTGGTGGGTTGAGACGGGCTGGGTCGGATCGCAGCTCCGCGGTGTGTAGCGAGATGGACGAATCCGATGGCGCAGCGGCGATGGAGGGCCAGAGCAGAACGTCAAGTGATCAAAGCCGCGTCGTGTCCGAGCTGAGTGGTCGCAGCGGACAAAGGCGAGGTCCAGCACGAGTACACCGGCGGTGGTACGATCCCCGAGGCGTTGATTCACGCGCACAAAGAGCGACGCGTTCTCAAACTTTCGAGGCAATATCCGCGTCGCCAATCGCCACGTCGTCGAGTCTCCGGGCCGACTGCGCGAGTGAAAGATACGACAACTTGTTTGGGAAAGGATACGGACGGAGAGCAAGAGGGATAGAGAGGTAGATCAACGTGAGCACAAGGGGTGCTGGTGCCGGCTCGCTGGGCGCGGCGGGATCAATTCAGTCCGGGTAACCTTAATTTTGATCCCGTCGCGCTGTTCATCCACCTCCATCTTTTGTCTCTTTCCGACGTCCTCTTTCGTCTCGAAGAATGCATTCAAATCCAATCTACCCTAGTGGCCGTGCTCGGCTTGGGACATGATGTGATGTCCTTCCTTCGAATTGTACCAAGCATACCAGAAATTTTGAGATAAGCACGCAGTTCTCGCGAAGAAAAGAAAGGGAGGGAGGGGCAGGGGGTGCGGACAAAGATTGACTGAGGCATAGAACATGTTTCGATGTCACTCACTTGTTAGATCCCCAGATGTAGACCGCGTACCCTGCTCGGAATCAGCGCACGTCTACACAAATAATCGCCGCAGCACACTGGATCCTTCCCCTCCCCGTCCCCATGCCCTTCCGACCGTCCGTGGATCCCAGCCAAGGCTGGACGTGATCCAGTTGCAGTCTGCGTTGCGTCGAAACGAAATACAGAAAGTCCCGGCGTGACGAAAGCGCACTCACCGCCCGCAAACGGAAGCGCAAAGTACGGGACCTGGGCCATGATCCGTCGGAAGCCGTTGAAGAGGTACCCCTGGAACACGCCGCGCATGGCCTTCTGCTTGAAGGGGGAGAGGGCTGCGGGGGGGGGGAGGGGGTCGTGGTGTTGCGTTGGTTCGGGCGCGGAGGGAATGAGAAAAGGAGTGTGAGGTTGAGGAGAGAGGGTAGAGAGAGGACGACGAGTGATGAGACGGCAGGGCGAAATGCGGTGTGGAGGACAGAGTCGATAGCCAGAGGGACGCGAGACGCAATTGGCCGTTGAACATTGATGTTCGTGACGACGCAGTAGGACCCAATGGAGTGGACAGGCGCATGATCGCAGAGCGCATGATCGCAGAGGACATGGAGTGTCGTGTTTGAATGGAGTGTCGTGTTTTGAGAGAGGAGAGACATCGATCAGCGACAACCACCAACTGCCTCTGGATCGAGACCACGCACTGTACTGCACGATGCCCTTCTGCCTGGGTCCTCCCATGTCACCCCACCATCCCATCTGTTTGGAGTCAGCGCGAGGATCCAAGCGTGGTTCCGAATGTAGTTCCTCTGCCAGTCCGCGAGCGAAGAGGGCGGTTTGGGCAGATCGGCGCCGACGTCTTGGTCTCCCAAGGACTGTCAATGCCAAGATTCCGCTATTCGTCGCCTTCCCCGTCGCCCCCCTCCCACACCGTTCCGCTCTCCAGCTCAATCGTCCGCACTCTCTGTCTCCCGCCAACGCTATCCCCATATCCCAAAAGAATCCTTCCACCCTGATTCAGATTCCGCGCAGCGAAAGACACCCAGCTCGGGAGGAACTCACGTAGGTCTTGCCTGCATCCTGCATCAGCGCGATTCTTATTCACTACCCAGACGGAGAGTCACTCACCCCCTGGCATACCCGACTGGACGATCTGCGTGGGCCTCATGATTCCGGAGTGAGAGTGGGTGAGGAGAGGGACGGGGAGATGAGTAGAGTGTCAAGTGGGTTGTAATATGTATGGGTGAGTTCGGATTGGACGAGGACACGGCGGGAGCAATCGGACCACAGCCAACGGGGCGGAGAAATGAAAACGCCGATGAGTGTGGCACCCGGGTACACCCTACCATGGCTCTAACGTCGCTGCTCGCTACTCTGCTTGACCTACATCCCATCGTCCTATCTACACCACATAGACTACTGCTCATCTCTCGGACCATTCTCACTCGGTGCTCCCACTCCGCCTCACAGATAGAACCAGAGGCACCGCCCATCTCCGCCCAACTTCCCTCTGACCGATCCCCACCCGCCCCCGCCATGTCCCTCCTCGCCAACGTCCTCGGCTTCTCCGCATTCGGTTTCGGCGCACGATGCTTCCAGCTGGGCCTGCAGAAGCGCAACATGTTTGAGGGTGGGTGGGGCGTGGGGCGTGGGGCGTGGGGCGTGGGGTGTGGGGTGTGGGACGTTATTGAGGCGAAGGGTGGTTTGGGGAGCAGCGGAGCGGGCGTCGTTGCGAGAGTCGGCGAGCGGGGACGAGTGCGGGAGCGAGAGTGAAGGTGAAAGCGAGAGCGAGTGCGAGAGACAGATAGAGAGGGAGTGAGAGCGAGAGCGAGTGCGAGAGCGAGAAGGGCGAGAGAAAGAGACAATGGGAGTGAGAGTAAGAGAGGCAGTGAGAGCAAGAGCAAGATCAAGGGCGAGAGCTAGAGCTGGAGCGGGAGCTGCAGAGCTCTGGCTCGTTCCCAACACTTATCCCGTCTCGTCCCGGTTTCCTTGTCGGGGGCGCACAAGTCGGTCTATCCTGTGCCAGCATCCCGCAGGAATGGGACAAACGTGATATGAGAGTCGTCGTACGGCGACCGAATCGCCGAGACATACATCGCAGCCCGCTGACGCTCGCAGCTCCCGTCGGCCACCTCGTCGCGGCAGGCGCGTTCGGCGCGTTTGGGTACTACGTCTACGGCGCCGAGCAACGACAGTGAGTGGCATCGGGTCGATTCGATCCGAGTGGCGTCGGGTGGTGTCCGTGTCCGCGTCCGAGTCGAGTCCGAGATCAAGCCCTGTCTCGCGGCGAGGCGAAGTGGTCAGGTGTCGTCTGGATCTGTTTGGGTGTCCTGGAGCAGCTGCTCGAGAGGGTTGGTGATGGGTGCGATGGCTTTTCGAGGAAGGACAACGGCGTCTTGCTGAGCGTAGCGGGTATGGTGTACCTGCCCGACATGCTGACGTGCTCGCCCGTCTCGGTATGGACCGAGGACGGCGGGGACGATCACCATGTCCGGAGGGAACCAGCTCATTTCATGGCTCGGGCTGGGGCAGTTGTGCTTCGCAATTCATCCTCCTTCTTTACGCCATCTGGACTCGCGAACCTACTCAACTTGTGGAGTGCTACTCCACTCGTCTGCACTCCGGCACGGCCGCAACGTCGCGCTTCCGCCCATCCGTCCTCGTCAAATCCGCCTCGCCTCGCCTCGCTCGCCTCCGCCTCCGCCTCCTGCACCTGCCTCTGCGTCTCTTCTTCCCCTATTTCTCATGTCTCTCCGCACGTGCGAATTCTCTTCTCGCCCGACTCGTCGTTTCCTCTGGGCACTTTTGAATTCCCCTGTCATTTCGTCCGCACCGCACCGTCCCGCCCACGCTGACCCCGCTGACCTTCGTAGAAAAGAGCTCCTCGGGCAGCGCAAGAAGGAGCTCCTCGAGATCCGGGAGAAGGAGCAGCGAGAGTGGGAAGCGAGCAAGGCGTCATGAGTGGTCGCCGGCGGGAGTCATGGAGCGGGACACTGGGAGGGGAGGAGAGTCGAGAATTGGGAAAAAGGGGGGGGGGGGGGGGAATGGGGAAGGGGAGAGATTGCCCAGAAGGAGAATGGGATTGGCATGCAGCGTATCGCACACTCCCCTGGTCATGCTGTTCGCTGTTCCAGTCTGAATATTAATGTTGAGCTGGCGACGAACTGGATGTGTGTCGTCAAGCAGGCGGATCGGGCCTGGTCTTGCTCTTGTGTACATATCCTCTGTGATGCTCGACCCTCTCTCTTAGCTGAACAATCCCGCCGTGTCCCACCGTCAACGACGACGACATCGCAAGGACCCATCGTGTTACACTTTCCGTCCACAATGCCCGCGAAGGATTCAAGAGCAGATGCAGCCTAGCAAATGCAACCAAGCGATACGGGTGTCAGGGCAAATGCAATGCATACACCTCGGAACCGTCACGCCGCCACGCCGCTGGCACACCTCGTGCCCGCCGCCCAATCCGTCTACAGCTCCACCTCCGGCTCGAGGTCACCATAAGGTCTGCTCCGGAAGTACGAGTCGTCGAACTGCGCGCGTCAGCGAGGTTAGGTTGGACAACGACATCTAGCACGCCATGCACGCCAGAATGACGAAGCGACAAAGCGACAAAGCGACAAAGCGACAAAGCCGGAACGTAGAACGCAGGGTGTTCTCCGTGACCCTCCAACTGGTTCCTTCCAAGTGGACTGGACTCGTCTCGACTCGAGCTGAATTCACCACGAGGAGCCGGTCGAACCGCTCGCACCCGCAGAGCACACTCGGCATACTCGGCACACTCGACTCACCCAGTGGACACGGACAAACCCGTCTTCTGCTCCAGAGGCGTAGGCCTTGCCCTGGGGATGCACCGCGAGGGTGTTGATAGGACCGCTGCGGCGTGTCAGCGAGAATGTCGCATCCCACTCGGTCGTTTCACTGCTCTCGTCCCGGCGCTCCGGCGCTCCTCGTTTTTCCTCCCTCGCATTGTCCCTCCCTCGCACATGACTCCTCGACTTCTGACTCTGCCGTTGCCACGTCCGCTCTATCACATCTTTCCTCCACTCGAGAAGTCAAACCCCAAACCTCAAACCCCGAGACTCAAAAAGTCCCACATCCTCCTCGCGCTCCCACACTCTCTGTTTCCTCCCCTCCCCTCACCTCCCCTCCCCCTACCCCTCCCTCTTCCCACGTCTTTGCCCTGCCTTGCCGAACCCTCGTCACTCACAAATGACCCCTCACCCTCCCCACCTCCTCCTCGAAGAGCTTGTGCCAGAACCGGCTCTCAAACTTGCCAGCGCGGGACGACGTCGTGGTGACCGACATGGCGTCCTGGCCGCCTCCGAGGATGACGTATGGTCTGAGCGGGGCGATGCACGCCGAGTTGAGCGGGGTCTCGGTGGGGTAGACCTTCATCTCTTGCAGGGTTTCGGAGTCGAACAGCTGCGGGGGTTAGCGCAAGCTCGGGACGGGTCAGGTGCGGGGGACGAGCCGGCAAGAAAAATGTGAGACGAGAGTGGTGGGAGATGGGATATGGGGGCTGAGGGGTGGGCTGAGGGGTTGCGGTGAGGGGTGGATGATTTGGCGTATGGCATTTGGATAGCGAAAGGAGCGATTTGGAAGGGGATGGGACACGAGCGATAGGCGGTGGCACAGAAAGGATGAGGACTCGTCGTTGGGTAGGAGAAAGAACAGTGTGAAAGAACGCAGCGACGTGGGGAACGGAATTCGATCGACACTCGTTTGAGCAGACTCGTTTGAGCAGGAACGTCGAACCAGAGTCAAGAGCCGCGAGAATCGACCAGTCCGAATCTCCCGCCTCGGACCCATGCTCCTCCATCCTCAACCCTTAATTCCCACCTCAAACCAAGCCCGAGCCCAAGCCCATCACGCCACACCGCACCGCACCGCACTCACCCTGGCCGTCTTGTCCTTGCTCGAAGTGATAAAGTACGTCCCATCCGGGCTCAGCTGGATATCCGTGATCTCCCCGCGATGCGACTCTTCCACGACCATGACCTCCTCGCCCGTCTTGGTGTCGTACTTTGCGATCTTGCCCGACTCGTGGCCGGTGATGATGTGGTCGGAGAGTGGCGCCCAGAGTGCGACCGTGGCTTTTGAGCCGGTGAGGATGATCTCGCGCAGGGGAGTGGAGGATTCTGCGGGGAGGGAGGGAGTCAGCGGGACAGACGTGGAGGGACGAGTTTGCGCGGCAGGGGAGGGGGAAGGGGGAAAGAGACTGAAGGGAGGGGAGCGGAGGAGGGAGCACGCGCAGGAACAAGCGAGCCGGACTGCCGGAACGGTGGGGGCCAAACGGAGGGTGACGGGACTGTACACGAATGACGAAGTGAAGAGTCGAGGAACAGGCCACCGATGTGAATGTGACAGCGATTCCGGGGAAGGAACACTTTGCGATCGAGTAACGAAGAAAAGTGGACGAAAAAGCCATGACAGAAAAGCCCTCAGGGCCCTAGCGATCGCGAGACACCCTCTGGGAACCGCACGCCCGGGAATCAAGCCATCCAAAGGACGATCGCGGCTGAATCCCACCACGCCGCACTACGCCGCGTTCGACTCACGGTTCGTTGGGTCTTCCCGGTTGATCTTGAATATCCTAGTACCGCTTCAGCGCGTGTCCGATTCCAATTCGCCTCGTTCTCGTTCCCCCCGCACCGCGCCTCCGAACCGGGACCGCCCGCACTCACCGGATCACACTGGGTTGACCACTTCGCTGCTCGGTGATGCTCAGTAGCATCTCGTCGTCCTCGCTGAGTACGTTAGCAACTGCGCAGCGCGACGTCGCACAACGTCGCATGTCCTTCCTCCAATCCAGGCTCTAACTCTCCGACTCTCTAGCAATCAAGCTGTCGAGCCGTCGACGAGACTCGCAAGCCACGACGAGCCGGGAAGACACGAGATGGGTAGGAGGAGCAACGGATGCGGACCCACCTCCACGCAACTCGCTTCACAGCGGTGAGGAACTCCCAGACGTAGAGGCACTTCCCCGATCGGACGTCCCACAGCCGCATCGTGTTGTCCGCCGCGCCGGTGACGAGGTATTTGGTTTGGGCTGAGGGGGCAGTCGGGGAAAGGGTTGAGCCAGGGCGACGGATTGAGCGGATGATACAGGGAGAGCGTAGCGTTGAAGGGTGACAAGTGAGGAGGAGAAAGAACAAAGTCAGCAACCCCGACTTTGACATGTCTCGCGAAATGTCGTGTCTCGCGAGACAGATCAGACCAGTCGAAACACCCCACTCACAGTCACAGGCCACCGTCCACACACTGCCCTTGTGGTCGCCAAACGTGCCCAGCCTCTCCCCGTTGCTCGTGAACCACACATTGACGACGTTGTCCTTGGAGGCGGAGAAGAGGAGGTCGCCCTCGGCGTTGAAGACGATCTGGGTGAGGGAGCGCTCGTGTCCTTGGAGGATGATGGGTTTCTAAGGGGCAAAGCACGACAGTCAGCACGGGGTCGTCAACGGGGAGCCGCGGGTACGCACCATTTTAGCGGAGCGACCAGATCGATGGATGAGGAAAGTAAAGCGTTAATGAGAGCTGCCCAAGTCAAGATTCAATCTTCGAGCACAATGGTGGCGACTTTGCTGCACTTTCCTTGCCCGCGTCGAATGTGGCACTTGGCCAACGGGGAAGAAAACCCCGGGGCGCGCGGGAGCAAAATAGAGAGCATCGGCGTTATCCAGTGTGGCACAGTACCAGGGTGGGGGCAGAGTGGGGCGAGGCATGCTACTGTAGGTGACGAGGACCGTATTCATCTCTGCATACTGACCTGATTCGAGGAAAGGTGCAGCAAGGTGGAGAGAGGTGTAGGGAGGTGGAGAAGGTGCAGAAGGTGCAGAAGGTGCAGGTGGGTCGACAACAGCATGTGAGATAGCGAGTGGTCTAGCTTACCCAGCTATGCTTCTGACGATAGACTTTGGACACGACCAGTACTGCGTGGCAGGCAGATGAACCACCGTACTCACCCTGCTCGTCCTCGGACACTTCTGACTCGCTTGCCTTGGCCTCGCTGACAAGCGGTATACGACTGACTGATACACACTGACGGCCACAAGGCGCACACGCGTACAGATCCACACCCGTGGTGAACTTGTGATAGAGTAGAAGGTTGCTCAACCCAACCTGGGCACCAAAGGACCATTGTCCACCGCTGTGCTGCGCTCGGACCGCCCACGCGACTAACTTCTAACTCTGACAGCTCACCACACCGCAATTCTCTCTTCCTCTCTGATTCTTCTCCTCTCTTCCACTCATCTCCCTTCTCCCTTCTCTCTTCCTCGACTCCAGCTGCATTCCAGGTATCACAAGCCCACTCCCGTGGATGGGGCAGCTCCCTCTCGTTACCCCTTGCCCACCAGCCTAGCCCCAGCTCGCTGATCCCCGCACTGAGAGGCGAGTCACCCCTCAAGGTATGTCCCGCCTCATCACCGCCTTCTACCTTCCCGCCTCGCTGACCCCACCCGAGCTGCAGGTGCAAGTGGAAAGATGAACCCCCCGTCCATCCCTTCTCGCCACGGCCTCACGTCGACTCGTCCACCCGCTCCCGCCGCGCCCACCACCCCTTCCACGTCCACGCCCACCTCCGGTTCGCCCTCGATCCCTAGCTTCCTTCCCCTGGCAAAGAGGACTCCCAGTTCCACTTCCCGCCCCGAATCCATCCTTGACCTCTCCCGCCAGTCCTCGATCCCCTTCCCGCGGCCGACCCAGTGGATCCCTCGGGCCAGAGTCCCTCTTGGCGCGCGCCCTTTACCTCCTTCCATCTCCCCTTCTCTTCCGGGTAGATACATCCACGCCGATGAGCCCATGCAGTCCCCATCATCCCTCCTCTCCTCGGACTTAGAAGGGTCGCAATCGCATTCACAGTCTCATCACGCCCATGCCCAACCCCAGCCCCCTAGACCCGCCTCATCGATGAGTCTCAGTCGCCGCGAGATGCACGCTCCGACGCCATACACCGCGCAACCCCAACCCCAACCCCAGCTCAGCCCGATCGAATCGTATCGTCCTCTCCCGCCCGACTCGGCTCGGTCGTCCCGAGCTCCCACACCGCAGCTTGGAGGTTTCAGCCGTCTCGGCCTGGAAGGTATCGGCGGGGTTCCCTCTCGCAGGGATCGGTCTGGGAGCGTCGACTCCGGACCACCGAGGTCCGCGGCGGAGTTGTTCCTCGCTTCCAGTATGCCAAAGCAGACGGCGAGTGAGAAGGTGCTAGCGGCGATTTCAGGTGCGTACGGCGTGATCTTTCCTGCGTTCAATGGCGCTCAAATCCGTCGAGCCCGCCAGAATTGGCTAGCTATCACAAGGAAGCTGCTCCGTATCTGGCGCTGTCCGCCGGTGCTGATGGGTTCAGAATGGGGCCATCACGTCTCCGACCAGCTCGCCCAGGTCATGCTGGAGAACAAATCACTTCGCGATCAGCTGCACGAGCTTCAGACGGGACAACGCGCCCTGGCGACCAAGCAAGAAGTGACCGAGGAGATCACTGCGCAACGTGAGTCAGCGGAGCCACGGCGTTTCGACCTTATTGGAAGTAGAATATGCGGCCTCGCTCGCTGACTCTGCCCCAGTGTCTCCCGCTCTTCACGAGTTCTTCCAGTCCCTCCACGAGAAACTGGATCAAATCTCCTCGAGCACCCCGAACAAGACTGCGGATCTGGTCGAGGGGAAGAACCGGCACCTCTTGATGGAGTGGAAGGAGGTGACATCGCAGCGGAGTCAAGACGAAGAAAGTGGTCAGAAGGTAGGTGATTTACACCCTCAACAGCATACATGCTATCGATCGGGTAAGGATCATCTGCTGACGCTCACAGCCCCTCGCCAGCCTCATGAACCACCTCATCTCCAAGCTCGACGACGTCTCTACCATCTCGACCTATCTCCAGGCATACAAAGACCTCCCGCAGGCTCTGTCCGACGTGCAAGTCTTCAAAGTCGCACTGGAGGCGCTCATGGGGAGGGTCCCGCATCTCACCTCGGCTCAGACTGCGCAGCACGGGACGGCTCCACGACAGTTGCAGGCAGGCCCCGGCGAGGAGAGCAGCTCGAAGATGCTCGAGAGCCTCGAGAGTGTTCGAGCGGGGGTGGACGAGGTGAGGCAGACACTGGCCGCCGGGCGGGGCAATCAGGGTGGAGACATGGCGCAAGTGCTCGAAGTCCTCGAACAGATCAAGGGGATGATTCCGACTTCCGGACTCGAGGCGGCTCCGATCGGCGTAGCGATGCCCCCGAAACAAGATGGCCACACCATCAACACGCTCATCGACATGATCAACAACCTCCCTCGCGATGTCGGCGAGATCCGCACGCATCTCTCGCAGCAAGTCATGTTGCCCTTCCCAGTCCCAGGATACGACCCGAACTACGCTCCTCAGCCCACCCCTACTCAAGCGAACGAGCCGGATCTGGCGACTCCCTCGGGGGGTGATCATTTCATCGGACTACCCACTCCCGTCACATCGGGTACGGACTTCCACGTCCATCCTGCTCAACCCGAAGCACCCTCGGCGCCCTCCGGACGTGCCGGTTTCGACATGCGGGACATGCGGGAACCGGTGTTGACGTATTCCAAGGGCAAGTTGTCCCTCAACCTGACTGGGCCGAACCCCGGACCGGCCAGCAACGACGTGTTTGGACCAATCACCACGATTCCTCAATCTGCCACCGCGCCATTCCCCCTTCCACCAGCATGGGCCGACGGGGCGACTACTCCTTCCTTCCATACCCGTTTCCCCGTCACACCGCTGCATCCCGACGCCCACATCCACGCGCAGACGACCGAACGTGCCGAGAACCAGCAACAGGAGCCGTTCCACGACCCTCTGGCCTTCCTCGACCAGCCCGATTCCGACGTCCCTGCGGCAAAAGGCAAAGGGAAGAAGAAGACCCCACTGAAGCGTACTGCGACATCGACCCCGGCCGGACCGAGGCGACAGCCATCCAAGAAATCGAAAATCAAGCAGTCTCCCGCGCCTCCCACTGGATTTCCAGAGAACCCGCACGTGACCCGTGCAGCAGCTGCGCGGGTGGGTGGGGAGGGTGACCCGATCGTTGTCGACTCGTCGGGGTCGCGTCTTGGTTCGGGCGGGTCGGGCACGACGAATGAGACGGGGAGTGGCAGTGGAAGTGGAAGTGGGGGTGTCGGCCCAAGTCAGATACAGCGAAGGAGTCCCAGGAGGAGGAGCGAGGTTGGAGGCGAAGAGACCCAGCCGCATACCCCGCTGCAGACGCAGACGCAGAAGAGCGAACTCGGCCAGCATGCATGGCAAGGCGCCGACGACGGCGGAGGCGGGGGTGGTTACGGGGCGTACGAGTACGCCGACTCGTTCCCCCCCGAGGGTCAGGGTGGGGGGTTTATCCGACCTGCTCCGGCCAAGCTTCGGACGTACGGGAGCACGAGCAGGTTCAAGGAGGCCAACAAGTTGATGGATGATCTGTACGGGGATTCGGACAGCGTGTGAGCACCCCGGCCCACATCCCTTCACCGTCAGGCTCGGTCCGTCTTTACCCTTACAGTGAAATGAAAGTGCGGTGTACTCGTTTCAGACCATTGTGCGATCTATGTCCCTTTCCTCGACGTCCCCTCGCCGAGGCTCAAGTTCATACCCTGTACACATCACCATGTCGTCTGGCACATGTGAACCCCTCCCATTCGTCCTGTACCACCCTAGCCCATATACCCACCACGAGCCGGCCATCCATTATACCGGTCACTCATCATGTGCTCGATATCGCATTGTACATCCGCTTCGCTGAGTAGGTAGTCGCAGTCGTCATGCGCGCTCGTAGGTGATCGCTGGGGCTCGCATGCATGCAGAAGGCGTTGTCCAGCGACAGACGTGTCTGTTGGCAGAGTGAGAGTAGCATGTCTCCACTGAAACAGACTGTGCTGCACAAGTACTTGTACTGAATAAACGCGCTTCTTCCTGATGGACAGGGATGCCACCGGTCCAGTGTGACCTGCGTTGTTGATGCATCGCAGAGGTGGTGTATGCCCGGTACAATCACTGTGCTGTGGTGTACGCCCAATACCGTATGCTACTCGTACGCCATCTGCCGCCCAATACCCTACACCATTTCGCACTAGCACCATTGCCAGCCACGCGACGCACCAACGCCGCGACGCCGCGATGCTGCGACGCACCAATGCTCAAGCATTTCTCAAATCTTCGGCTCGCCCTGCTCGTCAAACTCCACGGGTAGACCCGTGCGGAACGAGTGCGTCAGCGCCTTTGCGATGATGGCAGCCTGCAGCGCGTCGTCCGGGGTGGTCTTGACGGCTATGTAGTGGGTCAGCGGAAGTCGTATGCCTTCGGAGCGTTTCGTGGAGATTACGAGCGGATCGAGGTGAGGCGAGTCAGGTTCAGGATAGATTGGGCCAGTGGATGGGTGGAACGGGTGGAACGGGTTCGGGAGGTGATTCGGGTTCTCGGGACTCGAAATCTCAGTCACACCACACTCACGCTTATCGTCCAGACAACACTCTGCAAACGCGTTCATCTCGTTGACAAAGGCCTCTCCGAAGCGCTCGATGTACTTTGGTCTGCGTGTGGTCAATTTCAGCGTGGCGGAGCGGGAAGGTGGCCCAGGGTTTGGAATGGCCACTCACGTCGATTCGAATCGCCTGCCTTTGCCGTCGGCGACCTTGACCCGGCTCCTATCGGGGGTCTGCGTGCGTCAGCGGGTCGTACTGTACGAGTACTTGACGCGTTACGAGAGAATCGTGTCAATCGCTGACCCACCTCCACGGTGAGTTTCTGCTCGAGCCCATACACCTCCACCGTGCTCTCGTACCCGTTCATGCCCGTCCGGCTGAGGTGGAGCGTGCACGTCGCGCCGTTCGCAAACTCCACGATGCCCAGGGCGTTGTCGCAGTCGTCCTGCTCCTTGAGTTCCGGATGGGCGACGATACTCCCCGTGGCAATGACCCTCTTGACCTGCTTGGTCGGCTGCGCCACGGGGGAAGAAGACTGGGCGAGGTCGGCAAGACCCGGGTGCGCCGTCGTGGAATTCACGTTGAGGAGCCAGCGGGTCATGTCGATATCGTGGATACCGCAGTCCATGAAGATGCCCCCCGAGGCTTTCGCGTAGGCGACAAAGAACCCAGAGGGGTCGTACGCGTCGCAAGTGGTCGATTTGAGGATGAAGGGCTTGCCCGCGGCGTTGGAGGAGATGTGGTCATACAGCTGGTTGAGCGCGGTGTCGTCTGGCACGGGCGCGGGTCAGCAAAACACAGTCAAAGCCTTGCCAGGCATCCCATCCGTATCTCGTATCTAGTATCCTGTATGTCGTATCTCGAACGAAGGAGCTCGAACGAAGGAGCTTCGCGTCTCGCCTCGAACCAAGCCGAGTCGCCAAACTGTTCCTCCCACTCACATCGACGGACAAAACCAATCATGACCTTAACAGCAGGATTGGCGTTTGCTACTTGCACCACGGGCTTCGAATCCGCCACGTCGATGGAGATGGGTTTCTCAAGCAGGACATGCTACACCCACGCGTCAGATCGTGTCACACCGACACGACCCACACTCACCTTGCCCTTCTCGATCGCCTTGATGGTGAGCGGGGCGTGGGTGTTGGTCGTCGTGGAGATGACGACGGCGTCGACGTCGGGGAGGTCGAACACTTCCTCGGGGTTGGAGTAGAAGCTGCGGAGGGCGGGGTTAGCGGGGCGTCACCCAGAGGACACGATGTCCGCGGCTTGGAAGTTCGGAGGTTCGGAGGTTCCCAATGGAAGTGAAAGAACGAGGAGCAGGGAGCAGGGAGCAGGGAGTAGGGCGGGGGATGTCCCATGTACGTCCCCACTCGTCACGCAGACCCCGGGCCAGACCTCGGATCTCATAGCTCAACGCCGCACTCACGGCACGTCAGGCATGTTCTCCTTGACCCATTGCGCAGCGAGCGGACCGGGGTCAGCGATCGCCACGAGCTGCGCTCGCGGGGTGCGGTACCGGATCTGCGAGGAGTCAGTGCGGTGTGTCACATCCGTGTACAACAAGGCTATCCGCGAAAGCTAGCTGCAGAGTACACCATGACCATCCGCGAAAGATAGCGGCAGAGCTCGCAGCTCGTACGCTTGTACCCACGTTGTTGACGTGGTGCTGGCCCATCCGACCACAGCCGAGAGCCGCGATACGGAGCTTCTTGCCCGTTGCTGCTGCTGCCGACATGTTGCGTTGCTAGTGACTCTGTGATCGGTTCCGAGTGAGCTGGGTGGGTGAGGAGGGCTTTGGAATAGAGAGGGGATGGAAGAGGTAGATGAAAGTGGATGAACTTAGTCAGATGTCAAGTAACAGTGCCCATCTGCTCACAGCGGAAGTCGACGCCCATCTCATCTCATCTCATCTCCACCCCGCGCCGGGGCCCGCGACCGGTTTGATCGGAGGGAAAAGAAACCTACCGATGGACGCCGTACAAACCTACCGACCGACCGACAACTCTCGGCGACATCCGTACCTCCATCCTGATCAGTTAGCCGTGAGCCGACGTCGGGCACGAATGTCCAACTTTGTCCTTCATAAGTCGACACCGTCGCTGACACCTCCCGTCTCGACGCATCGCCAAAGTCACTTTACTCGACCCACCGGCATGACCCCCGCTATCACCGCGCAGCACCTCGCGTCCCTCCCCGTGGGCAACTGCATCCAGTGTCTCGGATCGCACGCCAACCACACGCTCGAGCTCAAGTTCGCGGCGCTCCAGCGGGCGGGATACACCATCACAGAGTTTTCTTTTGCCGAGTACTATCGCTGGGTCCGAGCGAGGGATCACAGCGTGTGAGTGAGGGTTCTCCTGCATGCGGACTCGTACCCGTACTCGTATCCGCACTCGCATCCGTATCCGCACTCGTCCTCGTCCTCGTAATCACGACGTTGAGGTTGAGGTTGACGTTGACGTTGACGTTGTGCAGCCCCGACACCGACCCGGAGTCATTTGGCAATGCAGAACCTTCCGCGGGCGACGAAACCGCCTGGGAGGCATTATGGCGGTACGCACCCGAGGCGAGGGCCCTGGCGGCGAAGCACGGCGTCAAGATGATCAGCCTGCAATGTCTGGGTCAGGTCTGCGGGTGGCCGGCTGGCTCGCGCAGGGCCGAGCTGGGGAGGAGGAAGGCGGAGAATTGGTTGTTGACGTGCAAGCATCTCGGCTTGGAGATTTGCCAGGTGAGCGGGCGGGCGAGGGACCGAGTAGCGCGACCAGCGCTGGTGTGCCAGCGAATAGTGAAGAGTCAAGAGTCAAGAGCGGGAAGGTGGCGAACACGAATCCCAACGATATCGTCGTGCTCGATACTCCGAACACACCCCGCTGACACCCGTACCAGGTCGGGGTGAACGACCAGTACGACGCCGTGGGGACCCGCGAGTCCACGGTCGAGGACATGCGCTGGCTCGCACAGCGAGGAGAACACCACGGCGTCAAGATCGCGTTCGAGTCGTGGAACTTTGCGCCGAGGAACAACGAGTGGGAAGCGACCTGGGAGATTGTCCAGGCGGTGGTGAGTGCGGCGTGGCCACGGGCATCCACTCGATTCCACTCGAGTCTAGATTCACTCCACTCGAGTCAGCTCGAGTCCGGTTGACCCCGCTGAGCCCCTCGCCAGGACCACCCCTACCTCGGCCTCTGTATCGACACGGCCCAGTGCGCTCTCGCCCCTGCATACGGCTACGACCCCACGTCGGGCAACGGCTACACCGAGACCGCGTTCCAGGCACTTCTCTCCCGCCTCCGATCCGTGCCGGGGGACAAGATCTTCTTCGTCGAGATCTCGGACGTGCTCAAGCCGAGCCCGCCATTGCTCCTCGGCAGCGCTTTTGACGAGTGGCACAAAGCCCAGGGACCGGGGTATCGGACCGGGTTCACGTGGTGTCGCTGCGCAAGAGTCATTCCGCATATCGGAAGAGGGACGGGGAAGCTGGTCAAGACAAAGGAGGACGAGGGAGCAGGGAGGGTCGCAGAGGTCGTCAAGGCGATATTGCAGACAGGGTTCACTGGTGAGTGGGAGAGGGTATCCAGGGGTAGACTGGCAAGTACCACTGCTGATGCCGTGGTGTCCCAGGCCCGCTGTTCTTCGAATGCTTCGAAGTGTCAGAGCAGGAAAAGCCAGACGAGTCGATTCCCGATGAACTGGCCCAGGCGTCGGTCCTGTCGTGGAAGCGTCTCTCCGAGGCTATGGTGGACAAGTAGAAGTGGCGCGACACATGCACATTGATTGACACCACACATGCACATCATGAGCGTACTGTATGCCCTCATTCCGTGGTAAACTCCAGTGCTGTCACTGTATTCGTCCACGGCGAGCGAGGGTCGGTACCCATAGCCACGAGTACCGCGAAACGAAGCGGGTCAGGACTGTGCGTCGTTTGTCGCTGCTTCACGGCAAACAGCCGCTTGACACCGTTGATAACCCGAGGAAACGTGTTCTGCGAAGTGAGTTCATACAGTAGAAGTCTGCGACAAGCCTCGATCGGGTTCTTGTATACTGGCGAGATCTTGCTGTCTGTCCATCTGGACCAACGGACTGGGCGCAATGAGTTGCATTGCTGAGATAGCGATCCCGCTCGACTCGACGTTTACTCTACGCTACTCTACACAGCTCTACACCGCTCCGCGCCGCTCTGTGCTCCCTCAATCCTCCGACGCAGCACCAGTACCGTACGGATACAGTGTGTCTAGTTGTACAGAATCAATACTAATCTCACCTGCAACACGACATCGGATCCTCGTGGTATGGGCGTAGGCACGCCACTCGCGCTCGCGCTCTCGCTTCTGCTACCACTGCCGATACTACCACCCACACCACTGCGGCTACCAACCTTGTTCCTCCTCCCGGTTCCTCCTTCAAACCTCGGTAATTCACCCCCTCCTTGCTCTGATCCGTCTTAAGACGACGGACCACGGCCAATCGCATTCCCGACCCGCCTCACTTGGCCCACGTTGACGACCCCGACGACCCGAGGCCCGACCTCGCCTCCAAGCCCGCCTCAGAGCTCTTGCGCGACCCCGAGCCCTTCTCGGGCACCTCGAGCACCTCTGCGGGAGCCGGACCTCCGGAGATGATATCGACGATCTTGAGCTTCTCTTCCATGTCCTGGTGGGCCATGTGATCTCCGAAGATCCGGTCGATGTCCTCGAGTGCGATACCCCTGGTGTGGATCAGCACGCGGAGCTTTGAGATGCGCGAGCTGTAACTGTGCATTGGGGATGAGTCGCCATGCCACTCACTTGGTCTCGGGGACGAAAAAGTACGCCCAGACACCGGATAGCACCGAGAAGACGCCAAAGAAGATGAAGGCGCCGTATCCTGTGTTTTGGACTAGAGGCGGGGTGATGAGGCCCTGATTCGCAGATCAGCAAGAAGTCGAGATGGGCTCGACAAACGAAATGAACTGCACGCACGATGATGAAATTGTTCCCCCAGTTTGAGCACGTTGTCAATGCGAGACCCTTGGCGCGTCGACTAGCGGCGTGGACCTCGGCGGCTGTGTCTGGTCAGACGGGACCTCGCGGATTCTCGTTATGCGAAAGACCAATCACGCACGAAGACTCCAGGGGATAGGACCCCAGCCGACACCGTACGGAACCATGTAGAAGATGATGAATGCCACGCCGACCCATGCCTGGGCTTGATGCGCTGGCCAGTCGTTCGGGTATTTTGCTGAGAGAGTCTCAGCGATGCGGCGGTGCGCACTTCACTGCTCGGCGCACTCACCAATCATCGCCGCGACGACAAAGTGGCAGATTGTCATTCCCACGGAACCCACGAGGAGGGGAGGACGCCTGCCGACCTTGTCGAGCCACAAGAAAGTCGGGATGAGCGCCACGAACTGGACGACGTTCATGACTCCGGAGAGAGTGAGTTGCATGTCGTACCCGAGTCCGAGCTGCTCAAACAGCGTGGGCGAGTAGTAGATGAGCTAAAAGAGGTTCTGTCAGCAGCCATCCCATCCAACCTTGCTGTGACCCATTACTGTACGAGTACAGTGTATCCGTGTCGCCGCGACGTACCGCGTTGATGCCGACGAATTGCTGGAAGAACATCATGACCACTCCGATCATTGTCCTCCTGCGGATACCCGGCTTGAGCATGTCCAACCACGACGCCACTTCGAGTTTGAGTTGCTGTGCGAAGCCCTCGCCGAGCTTGTCGGGATGGCTCGCCACGAGCACCTCGCGATTGTGGCACGCCTCGGCACGGATGTTGAGCCACTCTGCCTGGACGCGGGGGTCGGTCACGGGGAGGCGACGGAGGCGGCTCAGAGAGTGCAGCGCTTCTTTGTCGCGACCTTTTCCC
Source organism: Saitozyma sp. JCM 24511 (assembly GCA_001600855.1). Lineage (NCBI taxonomy): Eukaryota > Fungi > Basidiomycota > Tremellomycetes > Tremellales > Trimorphomycetaceae > Saitozyma > Saitozyma sp. JCM 24511. The sequence goes on along the minus strand of BCLC01000020.1, from coordinate 427,467 downwards.
GCAAGCCAACGCGGCGAGAAGGGCAGGAAGTAGAGCGCGACAGCGAGGCCGAATGCTGGGTTGTCAGTTTGTAGTTTGATGGGTTGTGCTCACCTGGGGTGATCTGAATGAGGAACGGGAGGCGGAAACACCAATCCGAGGCGATGTAGCGGGTGCCATAGGTCTGTTGCGGTAAGCGGGACCCTCGACACTCCGTTTGCACCCAATGTGGCTCCAAATGTGAAGAAACACGTACCAGGTAGAACATGACAACAATACCAAACACGATCGCCCCGTCGGAAAGCACGAGGAAGGCGCCCCGGACGTTGGGCGGCGAGATCTCGCTGATGTACATCGGAGCAGTGGAGGACAGCAGGCCGATACCGACGCCACCGATGAAACGGCCGACGAGCAGCTGGGCGAACTGGAAAGAGGTGGTTTGGATGATACTTCCGATGACGAACCACACGAGACCGAGGCCTAAGCACGGCGAGATCAGATGGGTTCTTTGCCGCTGTACCCGTACGTGTACAGTACGAGCACTCGCACTCAGTGCCACATCCATGTGGGTCGGGTGGTTTGCCACCCCACCAGTGCTCGCTCGTTTTGACTCACCAATCGAGGCCCTGCGAGAGTACCTGTCGGCGAAGAAACCGGCCAGGAGGGCACCGATAAACGCGCCAAGCTCGAGGAGAGCGGTCATGACACTGAAGCACAAGTCGAGTCAATCTACAATTCGAACTCTTCTGAACGGTATGGAGCGATGTGGCAGAAACGTCGTCCTCACCCTTTATTCAAACCCGCACCGCTGGTCACGCTCGTGTCGATCTCTGGGAACTGCGCGAGAAACTGCGGCATGACCAGTGTGACGGAGAGCAGGCCCTGGTCAAACCCGAAGAGTAAGCCACCGGCGCATGCGCACGATGCGCACAGCGCGACCATGTAGTTTTTGAAGATGACCCGGATGCCTAAAGAGTTGATTAGAGATGCGTGGCGCCACCAGCCTGCCACGGTGGACTGGACTCAATTGAATTTGGAGTGGATTGGATTGTGGCGAGAGATGACGATGATGAATACGGACCCACCGTTACCGCCGTAGGCATCGCACAGCGCCGCCGAATCTTTACTCAGCGCCACAGCGTCCGGGTGCAGTTCCATGCCGAACACCGAAGGGGGTTCGAGCTCATGTCGGAGCGGCGCACTCTTGCGGGCTTCCGGAGCGGACATTGGCATGGCGGACATGCCAAGAGCTGAGTTGTGTAGAAAGGATGAATTCGACAGGTCGCGGCGAGTAAAGGAAGAACGGGAAGAACGGGATGAACTGATGTTGTCGTTGCCGTCGGAATGGAAGGGGGATGGGAACGCCACGACGTCGTATCCCACCCAAGGTATGTTATATGGGCGAAGCGCTCGATTGGAACCCCACGAAGGGATACCTCCTTGCCCCCTCCCTCCCCTTGCTTGGAGTCAAGGATGACCGATGTGGCGTCAGCGTTAGGGGGGTGGCGTGTGTGGGCTCCTCCGGACCCCTGTTCCGGGCGTTGTGGATGTTCGTTGTGTGTCCACAGAAAACCTCCCGACGGGGTCTGACGCCTAACGGCGGGTTTTGGATGCCCCTTACAGCCCCTTGCCGGCGGCGGCGGGGCGCCCGGCCCGCAATTAGCGCCCCGCAGCGATCGATCGATGTGTGCTCGCTTGGGACGGCGCTGAGCAGGAGTAATCGGGGCAGTTGAGGAGACAAGGGGAAGGAGGGGAAGTTGCGAAGCCGACGCCGACGCCGACGCCGCCGATCATCCGGCCCCGCTGCTCCTTGGTAGTGCGTCATTCACCTGGGGTCGCCTCGGGAGGTTACAACCGGACCGGAAGGAGCAGTGTCCGGTATCACACGGTAACTCGGCGAGCCGTTTTTGTCTGCGATATGCGCTGCTGTGTCCGTGGATTATCGAGGGTTTGGCCGAGATCGAGCGCAGTGCGTGTCGGCGTACTACATGCATCCATACACTCCGCTGCTTTGCGTCGGCGAGTTACAACGGTGTGGCCGCCGTCCAATCGACCGACCAAGTGATCTCTCATACAAGCCGGAGCTGGACGATGCTTAAACACACATTGCCTGGTGCTCCGTATCCTCTTGCCTCCCTAGTCGAGATTCTGAAACCAAGCCCCCAACGCATCCGCAATACTTGCTTCCAGCCCCGTCCAACCCACCCTACTACCCACTCAGACACCTCGCGAAGTACCCCGTATCCTCGAACCCGGATGACCGCCCAGACTCAGACCAAGCGCCGCGTCAAGGTCGCCGTCCTCGGCGTAGGCCTCATGGGCAAGCGTCACGCCCGGAACGTGAGTCCAAGTGGACAGCTCCTCAATATCCATGCGGGACAGCCAGCGGGCTTCCCGGGACCGAGATCACGCTGAGCCCGTAGATCGCGTACTTTGATCCGAATGCCGAGCTCGTGGCTGTTTCGGACATCAAGCCCGAGGCGTTGGAGTGGGCCAAGGCCGAGCTGCCTCCCACGGTCAAGTGAGTGCGAGCACGAGTACGAGCACGCGCACGAGCACGAGCGCAAGCACGCGTACCGGATATCGAGTTCTGCTCGGTATTCGTTTCGGGGAGCTCTTTCACCTCACCGCTTCGACCCCATCCTGACCCGTTCCCGCAGGACATACTCCTCCTCCGAAGAGCTTCTTGCCAACCCCGAGGTCGAGGCCGTGCTCATCGCCACGGAGACCGCCAAGCACGCCGACCTGGCCATCAAGTCGATCCGAGCTGGCAAGGCGAGTACAGAACACGACTCGGGTCTTTCCTTGTCCCTTGGCATGTGGGGTGTGCCGTGTGGGGTGTGCCGTGCGCCGCATAGTCTCCGTACTGACTCCTGCAGCACTCCCTGATCGAGAAGCCCATCTCGCTGGACGCCGAGGAGTCAAAGCGGGTTGTCGCCGAGGCAAAGCTCCACCCGGAGCTGAAGGTTATGGTGGCGTTCTCCAGGCGATGTGGGTGGCTCCGATGACTTGCATCGCAAAGCCTTGAGCGGGCTGACTCCGGCTGACACAACACGTAGTCGACGAATCGTACAACGAAGCTGCCGCACGGATCAAAGCTGGCAAGCTGGGCACGCCCTACTTGATCAAATCGTGTACCAACGACAAATACGATTCCACCGGCCGATTCCTCGCCTACTCGAAACACTCCGGCGGGATCTTCATCGACTGTGGCATCCACGATATCGATATCGGTCGATGGCTCCTCGACGTGGGGAACCCCGCCAAGCTCAAAAACCCCGTCAAGCAGGTCACCCGAGTCTTCGCTACGGGCCTCAACACCGTGTACCCCGAACTCGAGGCCCAGGGAGACTGCGACAACGCCATCGGAGTCATCGAATTTGAGAACGGCACCAAGTTCAACATCCATCTCTCCCGCACATCGATGCACGGCCACGACGTGATTTGCGAGGTGTTTGGCACGGAGAGCAAGCTGGTCATCAACGAGGTGGGCGGGGCGATACTCTTATCCCGGTCGACGATCAACAAGACCACCCACTCTGTTCACTGTACCCTACTCGTCGAGGTGATATGACACGCTGACATCTTCGCAGAACCCCAACATCTCCCGCGTCGAGATCCGGGATGCCCACGGCGTGAGGATGGAGTCTCAGTGAGTCGCCCCACCGTCACACCCAGTGTTCGTTACTCGTGCTTACTCGCCAGCCCGTCATTCTACGAGCGATTCAAGGGCGCGTTCGTCACGGAGATCCAAACGTTCTCCAAGTGCATTCTCGACGATATCGGTGAGTCGAGTCACTACCCCGCCCGGTCTCGATCCGCGAAAACGTTTTCAAACTTCCTCGTCCCTGCTCGTGCCTCCTTGTTCCTCCTCGTGCTAATGTGAATGCCCCCTGCTAGCCGTCCCCACACCACCACAAGACGCCCTCGAAGCGGCGCAAATCGCCATGGCTCTGACCCATTCTTTCCGCACCGGCATGCCAGTGTTCTTCGGGGACGACGGCCAGCCGATCTTCGCGTAGCGAGGAGCGTGCCAGAGCGAAGCGCAGGGATCCGTACCGTGACATAGCTGGCATAGGGCGACAATACGAGTACTGTACAGTACAGTCCATCTTGGCTCAATTTGGGATGAATCTGGGATACGAATGTTACGGCTCGCTAGCAGTGGACATGAGACATGCATCGTGCCTCGCGCATCGGTGGCTCGGCTCCCTCGGACGAGGCCATGTACAGTGTCAGATGGGATACCTCGCTCGCGGGTGACTTCAGCGCGGTAGCTGCGGTGAGGGAGCTAAGGTGAAGGCACCACATTGCGGATGGTATTCTGTACGAGCACTGTATGATCATATGCCACCGATGTGTGAGCTCAATTTTGACCTCGGCCGGACGACCCAAGTTCTCAGCCGCTTGGATACCTGCACCGACCTGCATGATCATGGTGCGGCATCAACCTGCTACAGTACAATGATGAACTTGTTCCCCAGTCCATCTCACTCCCATGAACGCCTGCCCAACCGGCAATCCCAAAACCAAGTCATTCACGACCCCTCTTGTACCGCCGTCGAGTCCGTCGTCTGCGGGATGACCTGCACGAACTGGACCTGGGAGTACTGCCGTCGCCGTCAGCGACCATTCGCGAATATGTGTCCCCGTTTTTCCACTCACGATGTTCCACCATGCCCAGATGTCTTCGCCCAGATCCCCAGCGTCCGGTGCCGAGGCAAGCAGCGCGAGGATGATCCGTAATACTTTGCCTCGCTGATGACTCTCAGCGACGTTTGGCGATCAACGCTGGGTTCTTTCTGCTTACCATGCTCTCCCCGTTCGAGGCAAGGTATTCCACCGGCATACTGTGAAGGGTCAGATGACACCACTCGGGGACGGCGCGGAGACGGGGCAGACGGGGCAAGTGAACAAGGACCCACCTCGACAGCGTTTCGTACGCCCTCTTGGCCGTCATGTGCCGCTCTTCACGCAAATCATTCGAGGGTGCCAAGGTGGCCTTGTAGTCGAGCTTTGGTCGTCAGCACACGCCTGAACACTGGGCGTCGCCGTGCCGCGCTTGATCACTCACAAGGGCAAACTCCGCACAGAGCGCTGTGATGTGTATGTTCGCCCGCTGAATACCCCACCATGCCTCGACGTTGTTCTCGATTTGCGGCGACAGGCCCGAGTTGCCGCCCGTCGGGGCGGGCACGCCATCCAGGACCTGCTGGATCTCGGAGACCGCGTCTTTGATCCACTGCAGCTTGTTTGGCGTGTCGACCGGCGTGCCTCCAACACCGTTCGACACCGCTCGATGTCGGCAGAGACATTCCCCCAGGATCCGGAACACGCGTGTGACGGCGATGAATCCCGACATGTATGATCGCTTGCCGGTGGGTTGCGGGAAATGGCCTTGGGCGGAGATGTAGTCGTCGTCCACGGGCATGGGTAGTGGCGGTGTCCCCTCGAGCTCGTGCAGGAGTATAGCGGCCCCGTTGAGCGCGGCGGTCCTGAAGACGCGATCAGTGGAAACATCTCGAGCGGTGGTGGGAATCGCCCACTTTTCCACTGCCCAGAACTCCCAGTACAGCCTGCGACACACCTCTACCTCGTACACGTTCAGGCCCTCCATTGGCATCGCCTGATTCAGCTTGAGGCGGAAGATCAGCCGGCGCGCCTCGGACATGAGCAGATCGGTCAGAACGGGGTTGTTCGTCGCCTGGCTCGAAATGGCGTCGCTGTCTGTCAGTACGCGTGGTGATGCTTCGCTTACAGAATGATCGACGCGAGCAAGATGAGGGACGGTCGATGGGTGTTGCGCAGCTGTACCGCCCTGGCCAGCTTTTGCGCGCGGAACAACAACGCTTCGAGGTGTTGCCGAGTGAATTGTCGGGACATGAGGCTGATTGGGACTTGACATATCGTGTAGGCGACTGGAGCGGCGCGCGGGGCATCAGCACGACCCACCCAGCTACACGGGGCCGACTCACCTATGCTCGACAACAAACCCCGGAACTGCTCGTCCGTCTCGTCCCGCCGGTGCAGCATGTCATCGGCAAAAGACGGTTTGTGCACGAGGGGTACCAGGGCGTGTTGGTGCTTGATATGGAGAGAGACGAAAAAGCTGACATTGGCCCACGAGGTGACATCCTCGATGCTGGGGATTGCTTGAGCCACGCGCTTGGGCTCTTCTGTGTGGTTGGCCATGGGCGGAGCGGCTACTGGGGGCTGAGCCGCGGAGAGCATCGACGGGGAGATGTGCGACTGGATCGAGGCGTCGCTGATGTTGTTGAGGCCGTATGGCGGGGTCACCTGTGCCATCGCTCCCATCTGTCCCGGAACGCCAGCCCCAGCGATTCCGCCCCCGACTCCCTGCATGCTCCAAATGTCCGTACTCGCGCGAGGCCCCGTCCCCGTGGACTGAGCTACAGGGAAGGCAAAGGGCGAAAGCGGATCGTTGTGGAGGCTGTAATCGAACTGTAACGGCTGAGACGGCGTCAAATTCTCGCCTTCATTGGCCGGCAGGCGCGAGAGGATGGCATCGAGGAATGTCCGGTCGGTGTCCTGAGCCTGAGCCGTGGGGGCGGTGATCGTGGCTTTGGCCGAGCCGAAGAGCGAGTCCGGGTCGGGTCCTCTCATTCCTGGCACCTCGGGGAAGAGATCCGCCATGTCCACGGGGCTGCTGGATGCAGCGGCATGGCGGTGGTCGTGTTGTGACGGCGGCTCGGGTGACTCGGACGTGTCGGAGTCTCGATGAGGGCGCGACGGGTGCGGGTGCGGGTGTGGGTGTGGGTGTGGGTGTAGGTGCGGTTGCGGATGCGGTTGCTCGAGTGATGTTGCGGGGGGTGGTGGTCCGCTGCTACGTGTTGGGTCTTTATCACGCGGGCCGGTGGAGGAGCTGGTCCGGCGACCTGTACGCCTGCATCGGGTCAGCCAGGGACATCAGGCATCACCTTGTCTCCTGAACACGTCGCGTACCCGGGAGGCCGACCGGGCTTCTTAAACTGGTACTTGAACTCGCAACGGTTATGTCTCCGGAAACACCTCTTGCAAGTCGGCTGCAGGTCGAGCAGCTGGGCAGTGGTCGCATCCGCGCCTTCGAGAGGCTTGCACTTGACCTGGGGGTGGGGGTGAGTAACTGTTGCGGGGCGGGGCGAGTGGGGCTCAACTCGGCTCCAGCCGGCTCCTCGACTCGACTCACCTTGCGGCTGCGACACCAATCACAGGTGGGCACTGGTGGTTTTTGGCTGCTGCTGCTACCGGTGCTGACGCTGGTCTGGGGACCCATCTGTCCCATAGGACTCATCCTTTGTTTTGATTTGTATTTTCCCACCGAGTCCGACACCGATGTGTTCAGGAGTGTTGGAGTGGTGTCGAATACGGGCGCTGCCAATGGATCAGACAATCCACCTGGAGCGGGGGCGGGGGCGGTGGTTTACAGACGCAGCTATTGGACGACGGTATGACGGTCCGGTGTCCCCGAGTGGGCATGTGGATGCGGGGGGTGGCTCATCGCATCTCATCTCCCCGGCCAACGGCTCCCGGAATCCCCGGAGTCAATATCACGCCGGACGGGATCAAAACTCCCAACCCACCACAAAATCACCGAGGATTCGACGGTGGGTTTTGCGTGGGGGAGATGCGATGGGAGACCAGTCAGTGGTTCAGACCAGGTCGTGGGGAGGTCGGACCGGGTCATATGGGTCATCGTGGAGCACTTGGTCCCGCTGCGAGGGATAAAGAGGGGCCAGAAGCTGGGGAAGAACGACGCGACTCCACACCACGCTGCAAGTTCGCCAATCAGCCACTATCACTTTCACACTCGTTTCTGTATCAAACCAAACCCATTCCCACACACTCACAATGGCCCCCATCGCCGTAGCTGTTGCTCAACCTCAAGACTTTGTTCGCCCCGATGGCAAGTCCTCATTCCCAAGTCTTCCCCACTCGGCACCACCGCCTCTGTTCGAGCCTGACCCTGGCAGACCCCAAGGGCCTCAAGTTCGAGAGGATCTCGGACGCCGTCGACGACATCAACGTCGCCAAGCTGAAGGCTTCCGATGCGTACGACCAGTCCGAGTTCGACTCGGAGAAGGACAAGGCCGGGTTCAGGCAGTTTGTGGACAGCAACGAGAGCTCCCGCCGGTTCTACATGTGGGTGTGGCAAAACGCTACCAGGTACTGTACCGGGCACCTGCTGAACGTGGCGCAGCGAGCAGCACACCAAGCAGACCGTAGCGTTCAACCTCGAGGCCCGCCGCAAGGCTTTTGAGAGGCCCAGGGCCACGATGGGTATCTGGGAGGCCATGGAGCTGCTCAACACCCTGGTACGTGCCACGAGACACGCGTCATCGCGATTTCGACCCGTGGCTCCTCGCTCAGCACCGCTCACACCCCCAGGTCGACGCCAGCGATCCCGACACCGACGCCACACAGATCGAGCACCTGTTGCAGACCGCCGAGGCCATGCGCAAGGACGGCAAGCCCGACTGGATGCAGGTCACGGGTCTCATCCACGATCTCGGCAAGCTGCTCTACTTCTTCGGCAGCGACGGCCAATGGGTAGGCCACGCCCTCATACTCCGCGTCGTGTGCTGACTCCGCGGGCAGGACGTCGTCGGCGACACCTTTGTCGTCGGGTGCCAGATCCCCACCGAGAAGATCGTCTACTCCGACACGTTCACCGCCAACCCGGACCTCACCGACCCGATCTACTCTACCAAGTACGGCATGTACGAGCCCAACTGCGGTCTCGACAAGCTCCTCATCAGCTGGGGTCACGACGAGTACCTGGTGAGGGCTCTTCCCGGTTCTCCTGCTTTCGCGTCCCGGTATCGGACTGACGATGCCTCAGTACATGGTCATGAAGGAGCAGTCTTCCCTCCCTCCTGTGAGTGACCTCGTCTCGCCTCGTCTCGTCTGTTATGCCGACGCGCCGTTGCTGACCCTCCCAGGCCGCTCTCCACATGATCCGGTACCACTCCTTCTACCCCTGGCACCGCGAGAGGGCCTACACCTACTTTGAGAGCGAGGCGGACAAGCAGGCTCTCAAGGATGTCCTCGCGTTCAACCCGTACGACCTCTACTCCAAGTCTGACTCCCGACCCGACCCGAAGGTGCTCCGTCCTTACTACGAGGGTCTCATTGCCAAATACTTCCCCGAGAAGATCAACTGGTAGACAAGATACAAAGAGTGACTACCGTGGTTGGGTCGTTGAGTAGACGAGACGAGGTCGATGTAGAAACTGTTCTGTAAATGTATGGACGATTTGTGCCAGCCGATACCCGATATGAGATGCACCCAGTGGAACTCTCAACACGAATTTGTCGAACGATGTTAATTGCAGTAGGGCTAGTGCTTGCCCTTGGACTACATACTGACGAGTGTACGTCTCTGCGTGCTGCTCGGCGCGTTGCTCCAGGTCGCCCAGGGATGAAGTAAAGGGGAGAGTCGGGGCAAAGTAACGGCAGCCGGGGGAGTGAACCACAAATTCACCATGATCCATACTCGAATCCTGTATCCTGTATCCGGGCACTATCTGTGCCCAAAAGCCCGCCTCTAGGCTTCGCTGACGGTGTCGTTGTCTCTCAGGCGTACTGTATGGAAACAAGGTAATCGACTCGACTGAATACACTCATGCCAGGGCTTGCGACTAGGATACAATGCAACGGCCACGCCCTTCACCATCAAGGAAGTCTCATCTGCTCGTACCGCTCCAAGACCTCCTCGAGCTGTGATGTTGTCTGGTCCGACTCCAAAGCTCTGAAAGCGCGATCCAGCTGTGTTGGAGGGCAATGCTGTGTACATAACATCGTCAGCATCATCCCCAAAATCTTGCTGAGGCATTGGCTCTGCACGTACGCCGTCTGGTGGGGGTGGGTCCTTGTCCAGGTTGGTGGGGAACGAGTAGCCGTCACAAATCGCCTTGAGCAGTGCTTGCACCCCGGGAGCGTCGTGTCCCGCCTTCCGGGCGAGGTTCTGGACATGTGGCCAAACAGCTCGCAACACCGCGGTAGCATCCACCGACTCCATGGGTTTCCCCCAGCACGCCGATACCTGGAGGAGATTCGCCCACCGATCGAAATCGGTACTGTCGTTGTCACCCGCGGCGTGGAATAGGGCTGGGTTGAAAAACACCGCGTCGCCCTTGGCGAGCTCGAGCTGGACCATGGAGGATCGGAAGACGTCGATGAATTCGGGATGGCGGTAGGCGGTGTAGCCGTAGTCAAAGTGCTGGGAGAACGGGAGGAGCTGGGTGGGACCGGAGATCAGGGGCATGTCGGTGTGCGCAACGGCGGCTTGGAGGGTGAGCAGCTGGGATGCGATTTGCGAGACGATGGGGAAGCGCGAGGCGACCTCCTCGGACTGGAAGCCGAGGTCTGACCGCGTCAATGGTGGGTTGCGTGTCTGTATCGGTGCAGAGCCTCACGGTAGTCTCGGTGAGGCTGCTGAGCCCGCCCACCCGGCTTGACAATGTTGGTCTGAGCCGTAACTCGGTACCCGGGCCCAAGCCACGCCTCGAACACGGCGTCGCTGCGGGTCATCAGCGCGATCCGGCGTGGACGCGACGTCTTCTCCGGATCCTTGGAGCAAGCCCCAAACCCCGTCCCACTCACAGCACCTCGTTCGCGTAATAGTCGACGAAACCTTGCGGATCTTCCACCGCGTGTTTCTGAAAAGAGTTCCACACCCTCTCGTTGTTCCCTGCCGGAGCGAAATGATCGCCCTTGACTCCACTCTCGCTCTTCTCGCGATCGATGATGGTGCGGAACGCGGCGTTGGCGCGATCGAGGACAGAGTGGTCGGGCATGCAGCCCTTGATCGCAAACACGCCCGGACCGTGCAGCAGACAGTCATGGAACTCTGCCATGAACTCGTCCCGCGTTTCGCCCCGGCTCGACGCTGCGAGCGATTTGCGGATCGTGTTGCCATCGTACACGACGACGTTCTTGGCCACGCTGGATGCTAATGGGTATCGTGACGGGTCGGTACTCTGACCACCTGCGACCGAAGTTAGCAACCAGAATGCAGCCGACCACTTAGAACATCCATCCGCTCGTCGTGGTTCCGACTCCATGAGCAGAGGCCTGACCAGAGGCTCTCTGCGTGTCGTCGAGCGACCCCACTCCACTCACAGATCTCCTTGAACAGCTCGATATCGCCCGTATCGAACCGCCCACGCAGTCGCGAAGCGCGTTGCACGCGACTCGGCGGCGGGTAAGCTCCTGGTGCCACGTAGTGCACCGATCGGCGCGACGAGCGCGACGACGGTGCCAGCGACGGTGCTGCGGCTCTACACCTCGACAACATGACGACTCGAGTAGAACCGACACAGCTTATTGGTGCTGATCTTGGTGTTGAACACAATGTCGATGATGTCGGAGCAAGGGATGACAACGCTGCATGCACAACAGACGCAGACCCCCGACGGCTAGGGCCACGGCTACGGTGTCGGCTGTCACGAAAGAAAACATACCGACCGGTGCCGGCTCGGCTCGTTGTTGGTCGACGTTGTCGTACTCGGTGCCAGCGGGGCCCTTGGAAAACCCCCCGACGGCGGAGTGGGTGGGTGCACCTCCCACTCCTGGGAAGAATGTCCGATGCAACGACGTATAAAGGTCGACACTTGTGCATGTGTTCGCATCCATCGAAAGCAGAAAGCAACAGCAGCTCGCAGCGTCACGTCCGGAACACCAACCGCAACACCCAACCACCATGTCCATCACCTCTGCCAAGAAGCTCCGGATCGCCGTCCTCGGTCTCGGCCGAATGGGCAAGCGACACGCCCGTCACGTAGGTGCCGAGTGCTCGTGAGGATTCTACTCGGCTAACCTCGTATGTAGGTCGCGTACAACGTCCCTCGCGCAGAGCTCGTCGTGGTGTGTGACCCCGTTGCAGCGACTGAGGGGTGGGCCAAGGAGGACCTCCCGGCGACTGCCAAGTGAGTCGACCGGTCGTTTCACTCCCTCCGCGATCCGCCCCTTCTCCTCGTCTCGTCTCCGACCCGCGGTCTCACTGTTTCCGCAACCTGTCCCGTCTGTTCAAGCCATCTCGTCACGCCGTCTCCTCTTCTCCTAGCTCGGCTCGCCGGAACCCATCTGACCCGCGCCAGATGGTACGCCGACTCCACCGAAGCCATCAACAGCCCCGACGTGGACGCCGTGCTCATCGCGACCGACACGGCCACGCACGCTACCCTGGCTATCCAAGCGCTCGAGGCTGGCAAGGTGAGAGCATGTGGTCGCGGAGGGTGAGAGCATCCACGAGGACTGACCTCCGCAGCACGTCCTCCTGGAGAAGCCGATCTCTGTGGACGTCAAGAAGGCGATCCCTGTGGTCGAGGCCGCGGCGGCCCACCCTCACCTCAAGACCATGATTGGCTTCTCGCGACGGTGTGAGTGGTTCGGCTTGGTTCGATTCGGCTCGGCTCAGTTCGGTTCGGTTTGTTTTACGGTGACGGGGCTCGGGGCTGGGGATGGGCTTCGACTTGGGGTCTGGCTCCCCGTGCACCCGCTGACCCGAGCAGACGACGAGTCGTACCTCGAGGCGAAGAGGCGTATCGACAACGGTCAACTGGGCAAGGCATACATGATCAAGTCTGCCACGAACGACCAATACGACCCTTCCGGGTTCTTCATTGCCTACTCGAAGGACTCTGGGGGCATCTTCCTCGACTGCGGGATCCACGACATCGACATCGCCCGCTGGCTCCTCGACGTCGCCAACCCGAAGCTGCTCAAGAACCCGGCCAAGCAGGTCACCCGGGTGTACGCGACGGGGCTCAACGTGCGTCATCCCGAGCTCGCCGAGTCCGAGGATTGCGACAACGCCAACTGCATCGTCGAGTTTGAGAACGGGACGCAGTGCACGTTCCATCTCTCCCGAACGGCGCTCCACGGCCACGACTGCTTCTGCGAGGTGTTCGGAACGGAGAGCAAGCTCGTCATCAACGGGAACCCCAACATGACCCGAGTGGAGATCCGTGATGAGCACGGCGTGCGCATGGAGTCGACGTGAGTGGCGACGGTGTGATCGGCTCGGCTGTGCTCTGCTCGGCCTGACTGTGCTCGGTTTGACCTGGCTCTCGCTGAATGCTTCCCTCGATTCTTCCTCGATCATTTCCTCAACCCTCTCCTGATCGCCCCGCGAGTTCCTCTCGGTCGTCCGACGTATTGACAAACCCCTAGCCCTACCTACTACGACCGCTTCAAGGACGCCTTCGTCAACGAAGCCAACACCTTCACCGCCTGCGTGCTCGATGACCTCCGTGAGTGGTCGATGTTCTACCAACGCACTTCGGAGCCAGCCGACTGACCCGTGCTTAGCCGTGCCCACCACGCCGTCTGACGGGCTCGAGGCGGCGCAGATCGCGTTGGGCCTCACCCACTCGTTCCGCGCCGGCAAGCCCGTGTTCTTCGGAGAGGACGGCAAGCCGATCATCGATTAGGTGGAGATGGGGAGCTGCGGAGATGCGGAGATGGGCTTCTTGCGGACACTTTGATGTGGTTTGGGATGGTCAAGATACATCAGTGCGACTCGAGCGCATCGCGAATGGCGTTGAATGCCACCGAGCCATCGGGCCTTCTGCCTAGCGTATGTATGTGGTTGAAACCAGAGAGAGAATGCCAGTGTCTCCTTGACTCGGGCGCATCGAGGCGGATGTCTGACTGGCGCAAACAATGCCACGTCATCACATGATACTCTCCCGCCAAACTGCCCGCTGGCAGCCTCACCCCTCCCCCCCACGCCGCCATCATCTCTCATCCTCCCCTCCATCTTGTTCCCCATGAATCAATACGATTCGTGCGGCACGCTAGGTGATCAACCTTCCCCGGTTGCTCCACGCCCCGATCTCGTCGTGGACGGATCGAACGATGGCGCAGTCGAGCGTCAATCTCTAGCCAGACCAACTTGGGCGTCTTAGTCCCCAGTCTCCTCTCCCCGTTGCGGACATCTCGGTGTTGGCGCGATGGCAGAGGAGCGGGGCGGTGGTCCGGACAGGTATGTGCGAGTGTCGGTATACATTATGCAGTTTGCCGTTTGCAGGAGGAGTCTACTCGGGGTAGTCCGCTCTTGAAGGCGCTTAGATGGACACCGAAATTTTGACTCGCTGGCGGGTCCGGAGTGGGGATCCGCAAGTCGCCTTCCATCCCAGCTTTCGCAACGTTTAGAGGCATACCAAACCGGAAGAGGCGGGGGTTGAGACGGTGCAAGGCGTCCAGCGACTTGACATTGATACACCAGCACACACTGTCGCAAGCTCGACGCCGCAGCGTGCAGTCGTTCACTAACCCAGTCTCTCCGCATGATGAGTAGTTGCATCGTGTGATTATGTTCCCCGTTCCGTTCCCGTAGCAAGCGGTCGGTCGCCGGTCGCCCCAATCCTCGCCGTGACCGTCTCCCAATCTACCAGCCCACGACCCCTGCCACCCTCGCACCGCTCCTACACTCCCCCACAACCTCCTTTACATTGCCTGGGCGACCTGGCTCAGTCGTTCCGCAAACTCTGGGTAGTTCTGCGGATCCATCAGCGCGATCCGACGCTTCACTCCGTCGCTCCATGATGGCCCCGCGCCGTTTTGTCCTCTCCTTGTCACCCCACGCTCCTCTCCTCTCCGCACCCCTCACCCCTTGCCTTAACCGCCGGAACCACTACTCACCCTGAGGAAAGACTGCTGCGCCCTCGAAGCATGCTCGTACGTGATCGAATTCATCAACTCGCCCTCGGTCCGGGCCAACTTGCCGCTCTTCTCGAACCACTCGATCGCCTCGTCAATCTTGCCTTGCTGCAACGACAGCTGCGCGAGGGTCGCGACCGCGACGTCGCAGTCCGGGTCGATCTCGAGGGCTTCCTTGCACAGCGCCTCGGCGGCGCCAATGTCCTGCTTCCACTGGAAGATGGCGAGCGACTTGTTGACGAGCGGGAGGACGTTTCGGGGGCGTCTGAACGCCGTCAGCGTGGCGCACGCATTTCCCGAAGGCGGACCAGCAGCGGAGACCGCTGCGAGATCGCCGTGAAGCCGCGCTCACCGGTTCTTGTCCAACTCGAGCGAGCGGTCGAAACGCTCCACCGACTCTTGGAACTTTTGCTGGTCCAGCAGCAACTCTCCGCTTCGGCATGTCAGCGCGCGACTCGAGGAGGTGCAGGTCACCGCCTGAAACCGTGCGCGCACACTCACTAGTAGTTGCTCGGCTCCCCCCTGTCCGGGAACATCTTGAGGATCCGCCTGAACGCCGCCATCGAAGCCCCGACGTTGCCCATCTTGTACTGCGCCACCGCCATCTGCACGTGCGTGAAGATGAACCCGCCGTCGAGCGCCGTCGACTTGGTGTAGTCGTCGATCGCCTTCTGGTATTCCTGCATGATGAAGTAGACTGCAGCGTGTCAGTGGGCGTACCCATCACCGCGCAGCCAGACAGCTATCGGGAAGAGCCACGCCGACTCACCCTGGCCTCGGTGGTAGTAGATGTCCGGGTCATCGGCGTTGTGCCGGATCGCAGCCTCAAAGTCGCCAAACGCGCTGGCGGCGTCGCCTGCGACGTCAGCGAAGCTCGAACTGTCCGGATCGAAACAAAGTCCAATTCAAGATCAATCCCACTCACCCAGCTCCATGTGCACGCTGGCAATCTTGACCCAACTCTGCACAAAGCTCGGGACGAGGTCAAGACTCTTCTCGAGATCGGCCTTGGCGCCGAGCGAGTCGCCGATGAGGAACCTGCCGGGGTGAGTGACGGTCAAAAGGTTTGAGGTAGCGCTTTCGACCCACTTGAACGTCCCTCGGAGGTTGTGAGCCTCTGCCTGTCCCTCCTTCCAACTGACACCCTGCTCGATCGCCTCGTTCACAAACGACACGGCGTGGTTGTAGTCCGCCGCGGCGAGGGCGTCGAAGGCAAGCATGAGTGTCTGATCGCCCTGCGATGGGCTCGCCGGGAGGGCGGGCTTGTCGTCTAAAACGAGTCAGAACGAATCGTTTGCGTCTGGGAGGGAGACAGACTCACGAGGTCGGAAGGCAGCGAGGTACGACGAGATGAAGGTGGGCGAGGGAAGCTTGGGCTCGCGAGTCTGCGAGCTGGGTAAGCACTGTCCAGAGGTCCCCGGCGGGCGCGCCGGTGCGCTAGACAAAGAGCTACCCACCTCAAGGATCTCCTTGGCCTTTTTCTGCGCCAGCTTCTTGAGACACCGCTCGACGGAAGCCGCCGCCGCCTCGTCCTGGAATCGCTCAATGATGGTTGTCGCGGTGAAATCTGGCAGGGGTCAGTGCGAGTCCATGCTCGCGTCGACCACGCCCACTCACCCCGGACAGCTTCCTCGTCCCGGCCGAGGTTCTCGAGCGCCGTCGCACGTCGCTTGAGCGCTTTCACGCTGGAATGGTGAGCTTCGATCCCTCGCCATACGCCAGGAGAACACCTCTCAAGACGATGCAAGGACCCAGCAGCTCACTAGGTGTGGTCGAGCTTGAGCGCCTCGTCGCAGTCGGCCACGCACTTCTCGTACTCGGGAGGGCTAAAGTTGGTGTAGCCTGCGCCGCTCAGCGCTGAGACCGCAGCAAGTGGAAGTCACACTCACAGGCCGCTCGGTTGGAGAAGAACACGGCGTCCTTCCTTATCGACACCTCGATGGCTTTGGTGTAGCTACGGCGGGTCAGATTGGGTCCGGTGAGTGTCTGACCCATCCCAGCGGCCCGGCCGCTGGGATAGCGAGGAGCCGGCCGGGATGGGTCACACGAAGAGCAGTACGACGCACCATTCCACTGCGCGCTTAAAGTCCTTCTTCGAGTACAGCTTGTTGCCCCGGTCCTTTAGCGTTGCTCCGAGGGTGTTCCGTTCCTTCGACGGTGAGCAATGCAGGAGGCATCGAGATGCCACTCACAGCATCGGACATGGCCTTGAGGGCCTCCTCATCCGGGACATCTTGACTCGATATCAGCGAGAAGTCCTATCACACCACGCCCATGCCGTGCACGTCAAGTAAACCCCCCGCTCACCTGCTAGGTGTGCATTCGCATCCTCAACTTGCGCCTCCTTCTTCTCCTCGACCTTGTCCTTCTCCGTCGTCGCCGACGCCGACGCCGACGCCGGCTTCTTGATCTCCTCGACCAACGGCCCCTGGTCTCCCTGTCCTCTCAGGAACTTCCCATCGTCCTTCGCCCCGCCCTTCTTCTTCGACTTTTTGTTCTTCTTCTTCGCGGCGGACGCTCCGCCGGGCGAGCTCGGTCCGGGCTTGTCCCCGCTGCGGGAGTAGAGGTAGTACCCCGCTCCGGAAGCTGCGAGGACTGCGCAGCCGAGGAGGATCAGACGCTGGTTCTCCTCGATGAAGCGTTGTGTGCGGGTGAGGATGCTCGACGGTGGAGCCAGGGCGGAGGCGGGGACAGGAAGGGGCGCCGAGGTGGGAGCGGAGAGGGGGACGGTGGCTCCCGCAGAGGGAGGGATGGGGTAGGAGGGTGCCATGGTGCGGTGCGAGTGTGGGCAGAGAGGAATGTAGAAGGAGACGGAACGAATCGGCGAGAAATGTGGTCTGGGGAGCAGGATAATGAAATCGAATGAAATGACGACGGGGGCTGGGACCTCGCTTCTCGGAGTTTGGTAACAAAATTGATCCCGTCGTCATTGGCATCGCCACTTGTACACCGATCCTCCTAGAGCCAATCCTTGGACGTGGTGTCAACGCATAGGCATACTGCATCTGCTGGCTGTCTGGAGTGATGACCCGGCCCACAACGTCCAAGCCCGTTCTCCTCTCGATGTACCTCACGCGCAAGACTCTCTGAAAGTCGCTGCGCCCCTCTCACGCTTCTTTCTCCCCGACATTCTTGTACCGGAACAAGGCCCTCTCCCTGCTCTGCTTGTGATCCACGATCGGCGCGGGGTATCCCAGCTTCTTGAACTCGTTGCTCGGCATGTTGTGGAACGGGTCGTGCACCGCCTTACCCTTGAGGTGCTTGAGCTCGGGAACCCAGTAGCGGATGTAATCCCCGTTTGGATCGCATTTCTCGGATTGGGTGAGGGTGTTGAAGATACGCTGGGGATGTCAACGGGCCGGCGAAGAGCGTTGAGTTAAGGTATCACTCACGAAATAGGGCTGAGGATCGGTTCCGGTCTAAAGGGCGATGGGTCAACTCGGCACAGATCCCTGTCAGCCGACTCACGCTCGCGGTCCACTGCCACCCTCCGTTGTTCGCCGCAAGGTCGCCATCGATGAAATTCTCCATGAAATGCTTCTCGCCGAGACCTGCGACGTCAGCGTCCTCGTCCTCCCGGGGGGATCGGGCAGATGTCGACTCGCTGCGACTCGCTGCGACTCGCTGCCACTCGCTGCCACTCACGCCAATCTAGCATCAAAGACTTGACCAAGAAGCTCGCCGCGACCATCCTGACTCGATTCTCCATCCAGCCTGAGTCGTGAGCCATTTCGGCCCGCATACTGTACCGCTCGGATTAACTCGCTCACCCCGCTTGTTGCACGCCCTCATGGCCGCGTCGACGATGGGGAAGCCGGTCCGGCCCTCTTTCCACGCATTGAGGTGATCCTCGTCGACTTCCCACTGTACGTCGGCGAACTTTTCGAGGAATGGCCGTCCCATCGACACGCGGGGCCAGGTGCTCATGACCTGACGCAATTAGTACACCTCGAAGTGTTATCCTGGCATCTGCCGCTCACGTGGTTGTAAAAATCCCTCCACGAGACCTGTACCGTTCAGCTCATCCCGACTCGGCCCCGGACTCGGACTCGTATTCGCACTCGCACTGGGACCCACCTCCTGCACCCACATGCCCAACCCTGTATCCCTCCCGCTCTCGAGCTTCCCCTTCTTGTTCAGCTTTCTCGCCTCGGCAAGGACCATCCGCGCGCTGATGACCCCGCTCGCGAGATACGGGCTCAGCTTGGAGCTGTTATCCCCGTCGACGAGGTTCCGGCCGGTCTGATACTGCTGCACGCGCGAGTGCTTGTCGTCGTGCTCGGCACCGTCGGACAGCGGGGACACGAGCTGTAACTGTGATTTGCGTGGTTTTGTGTGCAGGAACCGTTGCAGTAGCTGGAGTGTGTTAGGTGGCGTCGATGCAAGACGGAGATATCGCTCAGAACGGAGACATCGCTCACCTCCTTGGCCGCTTCGGTGCCCTCTGGCCACACCTCGGCTATCTGGTCTCGATCGGCACACTCAAAGCCCTCAACCTGATCGGGTATTGGCGTGGCGTCGAAGAGTTTGCCAAAGTGCGGGTCGTTGCGGATGCTCGGCTCGTTGCCCTGCGGAGGTCCAGACATCTCGAGGAAGTGCGGTTCCTGCTCCAGCACCCGGGCCCACGCTGCGGCACGCATCAGCACGACGCCGCGAATCTCATCAGTGCGTGTACCAACCCCTCTGCCATGGACTGTAGCCCATCAGCACACCCCGTCGTTTCCCGCTCACGCGCCAACCCACCTGAACACCGACATCGGTTTCCCCGCCTGACTCGTGATCTTGCCTGGCGGAACCACCAGCCGGTCATGCCGGCACACCACGTCGATTCCCTTGTCCCTCCCCAGCTTGACCGTGGCGATGTCCCGCCGCAGCTCGTCCACCTCGTATTCGATATTGACGAAGACGTGTGTTGTCTTGAGGTGCGGGAACACCTCTGCGACAAGCTTGCGGGGGATGGACAAGCGCTTGTCAAACGAGACGACGTGAAGGGGGATGTTGAGATGGTCCAGCTTGGGCTGAGTGGGTCAGCGCGGTACGGGCAGAACCCTGGCCAATCTCGCCTGCGACGAGTCGTGTGACCCACTTTGAGGTAACGCAGATTCCGCAACATAAAGTCTATCCTCCTCGTACTCCGGTCGTGCATCCGGTAGTCGCCCGGTGAGATCACAAAGAGCGCGACGAGGGGGACACCGAGCTCTTTGGCCTTGTCTGACGCTTGGGACAAGGCGGTGTTGTCCTCGACTACTCGCGTCGGTCGAAGGCAATACCATTTGTTGAGGGTTGAAGACTACTCACTTCGCATATCCTCCATCCGCATCCAGTAGACCACGGACTCTCCCTTGTCCACCGGGTTCTTCTCTTCGTCGAGGAGTCGCGTGAGCTGGTTCAGCGGCGGGTCCTCGTCCACCTTTGCCGCGACCTCGGCTGTGGCCACCTTGCCCTCTGTTGCGAGTCAGCGGTTTAACCCGCTAGGTACACTGGGCCCTAATCACTTACTGATCTCGTACGCGTTCTTGTGCCGTTTCGCCTCCTTGCCCGCGACGCCCCCTCCTTCAGGCGACTCTGCCCTTCTCTTTCC
Organism: Saitozyma sp. JCM 24511; assembly: GCA_001600855.1. NCBI lineage: Eukaryota > Fungi > Basidiomycota > Tremellomycetes > Tremellales > Trimorphomycetaceae > Saitozyma > Saitozyma sp. JCM 24511. Next base: position 407,243 of record BCLC01000020.1, on the reverse strand, counting down.
CGGGTGTCCCTTGGCCCGATCCCCCTTGGTGTGGTCCCCGTCCTCCTCCGCCTTCTCCACTTTCGCTTTGACCCTTGCCTTGCTCGTAGCGGCCATGTCCTCCTGGTGGTGGTGCAGTTCCCAGAGGTTCGGCTCGGCGTCTCGCTTGTACGCCGCTGCGCGTGATGACGAGGAGCGGGTGGCTCCTTTGACTTTCTCCGGGCTGAGGGACAAGGAGTTTGAGGCTGGGTCGGCAAAGAGGGTCAGCTGGGGCATGGGCTGGGCACGTCGCGAGAAGAGTGTTCGTATGGGGAGCCGACAGAGTCGTGTTGACATGTAGAGGGGCGACGGGTAGGTGGCTGCAGTGGCCCGAGATTATTTACCCGTTGCCGGGTTGGCCGATCTCTGGCGATCGCACAATGACGATCGGCGCGGCGCGGGTTACGTCAGAGGGTGAAATCTAATCAACTAATCAAGCCGTGGTAATACTTTTGATTACCGCCACGGTATTAATGGCAATAACAATGGTGCGGTGACTGCTGCGTAGCTCTGCATACGTTCTCTTCGTCTATGACTATCGCTCTATGCTACAGGGCTGCGCCATTAGCCCTCTCCTGGACCCAGTCCGGGAGAGGGGTGCGGCATGAGATATGACATCAGATCGCGCAAAACACCTCGGCTGGCGCCGCGGTTAGAGCTTGTGGCCGGCCTCCTTGTTCGCCTCCGTCGGGAGACCGGTAGGCGTCGGGACCCTCGTGCTCAGACCGCTGTCGTCGTTGACGGCGTGGTTGCCCTGGGTGCGGAGGTCCGAGGGGTGGGTAGGGGGGAGCGTCGTGTCGGGCTCGCCGGCGTTGACGGGGGCGCCGAACGTGCCGGCAGCAGCCTCCTCGGACGCACCGCCGTGGATGTCGTACCGGTCGGTGAGGGTCTGGATCTGGTGGTCGGTGAGCTTGGGGAGCTCCTCGGCGATGATGGTCGGGCGACGCTTGACGATGTGGGCGTGGGCGAACACGACGTCGAGCTCCTCGAGGGTTCGGCCCGAGGTTTCGGGGTAGAAGAAGTAAATGAACGGGAGGAAGAGGCAGTTGGCGAGGGCGAAGAGGAGGAAGGTGTACGCGCCGATGGACGCGGTCATGGTGGGGAGGACCTGGACGACAAGGAAGTTGGAGATCCAGTTGGTCATGGTGGAGATGGCGTTGGCCTGGGTACGGACGGCCATCGAGTTGAGCTCGGCGGGGTAGAGCCACGGCAGGGGAAGCCAAGTGGCACCGAAGAACGCGATGAACAGGTAGAGACCGAACGCGGCGCCCTTGGCAGGTCCGGCGGTGCCCGGCAGGAGGCAGCCGAAAGTGATGAACATGGCGATGCCCTGGCCGAAAGTGCCGATGAGGAAGAGCTTGCGTCGGCCGACTTTCTCGACGAGAAGGAAGGAGGTGAGCGCGCAGATGGCGTAGACGATGGAGAGGACACCACCGAGGATGAGCGAGAGCTGGGTCGGGAGGCCGATCTGGTTCTCAAACAGGATGGTGGAGTAGTAGATGACAGCGTTGCAACCGCCGATCTGCTGGAACAGCTGGGTCGAGGCGCCGACCATGGCACGTCGGAAGTGTTGTTGACGACCGCCCTTGAGGATCTGGCGTTTGTCGGCCTTGGCCTTGGCCTGGGCGAGGAGCGCGTCGGACACGATGTTCTTCTCTGCGATGGCGGCGGGGTCCTCGACAGAGGTGGCCAGGAGAGCCGCGATGACACGGAGACCCTCGTTGTCGTAGCCGTGGGCGATGAGCCAGCGCGGCGATTCGGGCAGGACGAGGACGCCACCGACCAGGATGAGGGCGAAGAAGATTTGGAAGGCGATGGGGAATCGCCAAGAGACCGAGCTGCTGACGAATGACAATCCAAAGTCGAGCCAATATGCGATGACTGTTCCCACGGCGACGGTAGAAGCTTCCATGCAGATGAGGAAACCGCGGTTGTGGGCCTTGGACGTCTCGGCGACCCAAGAGGGGATCGTGGCGGTGTTCATGCCGTTTCCGACGCCGGTGGTTACACGGCCGACAAAGAACTGGACGAAACCGCCAATGTTGCCACGGCCAGACTGGTCACCGGGTCCAAAGGCGGTGACGGTGATGACGGTACCGACGATCATGATGACCGCGCCGAGGAGCATGACTCGGCGACGGCCCATTCGCTCGCCGGCGAAGAAGGCGAAGAGGGCGCCGAAGAAGCACCCGACTTCGTAGCACGACGTGACGGTGCCCTGGACGGTACCGGCATGGACGTCACTGGGCGAGCTCTGCTTGGTCTGGACGGCGTCAGCGGGTGGAGCGTGGGTGGTAGGGTGTATCACTCACCGCTGGGAACTCCGTGTTGAACTGGTTCGAGGCGATGATACCCGACATGAGACCCTGGTCGTAACCGAACAGGGAGAAACCACACGTCGCGATGCCGACGATGGTGTACAACAGGGCGTTGCCGTTGAGGCCGCCGTACTTGACGAGCGCGCCGTTTGAGGCGGCGCCGCCCTTCTCGCTGGAGAGGGGGGACATGGCGGAGTGAGTGGGGGAGTGGCGATGGAGGGGGAAGTGATCCACGAGGTGGGATGTGGATGACAAGTGCTACAGTGGCGACGGTGCGAGTGGTTTGTGGTGTCGCGATGAGTGTTGAGTGTTGATCACAAGATGCTCGGGCCCCGTCGTGTGCTCTTATATATTGTCAGCGAGCGGTGAATGTTTGGCGCGATTCAGCACCCCACACCCCACCGTTCTCCGTGGGTGAGAGATGACCCTGAGCGCGCGCCAACGCACCAACGTCCCGGTAATCTTGTCTCGATTTTTTCCACGGCGCAACAGGCGAGGCAACTGGTGACCTCCATCTCACAACAACACGATCGGGCAGGTGAAAAAAATTCATCCCCTCTGCCCTGAACAGATCCCCAGTGCAATGGTGTGTAGGAGGTCGGTTTGGGTCGTTTGGGTCGTCTCGCCGATGTCACCGTTTCCTCACGTCACACGAAGAGGTGGAGCTAACGGAGGGTCAGGATGTCCGGCCAGTGAAGAACGAATCGGGCGTAGGCCAAGCACAAGTCAATGTCCATTCTCGGTCTCTCTCGGGCGCCTTAACTCCGCTTGGGCTCGTGCGGGCAGGAACCCGCCGGCGTGGAGGGGTGGTGCGTGGCGGATTGGGTGGGTTTTGGAATCGTTTTCGGACCGGCCAGGGGCGAGCGCGTCAGCGGCGTTGACACAGCAAGTTGAGGGGGAAGCAGCGGGGACTTTGGAGGGAGGCGGAGAGAGGAAGAACAGTAAATTGTGATCTAACCGAGGCGTAAATGAGCCACACCCCACAGCGTGGGCTATGACGTGAGACCTACGAAGTCCCCCGTTTTTCCCGCTCCTGACCCGGGAACCGCCCGGATCGGAACAGGGCGCCACGCGCCACACGCACTTTTGCCGATCGGAAGTTGCCGGCGGCTTCTACAACTTTCGCCGCCGCAGCGGTTTCCCACTCGGCGCATACCTGAGCAATACCCCCAATCAAGCCGAGTTGGTTTGGATCGCCGCAATCACCAAGGGAACATTCATTACACTCGGTCCTCGAGTCGCGTGATCGGCCGCAGCGCCGAGGCCACCGATAACGGACACCCCGTCCGCCGCGTCCACCCCGTCCTCGCTCATCGTAGACGTCCGACATAGCGCCGTACCAACGTCCAGCGGACCCGCCTGGCGGAGTGTGTCTGCGGAATCGTAAAGCCGAGATTGACCGAGGGTGTGAGTGTGGTCGAGGGTGTTTCAGCGAGGTCGGACCGGCGTTCCGCACGGCTCATTGTGCTGAAACGGCGTGAGAAAAGGTTACTCGACGCGGGTTAGACCGCCGTAAACAACTCGGAAAGGTTAGGGCAATGCCCAATCACCGCGACTAGTTCGAAACGCTATAAGAGGGTGTTGAGTTGGGGGTGGTCCGAGCCAGGCCGGGAGGAACGAGAAAGTGGTCCCGTAGCGCTGGCACTGCCGTAGGTTCACATCGGGGTGTTTGCGATCCGTACCGAATCAGACTCGTTACCGGACCGGCTGCCCGCGGTGCTGGCTCTCCACAATGTGGAGGTGAGACCGCAGTCGCCCCATCTCGTACAAGCGAGAGCTCAGCGCACTAATCAGACGAATCCCCCAACCCCTCATGGGAGCCCATGGCACCGCACCCAGGGGTAGCAAGGGGGCATGCGTCGTCCGCAGGAGGACTCCAACTCGACTCCAACTCGACTCCAACTCCAGGTCGTGGCTCCAAATCCCCAACTGGGACTTCGTACCGGTGTCCAGGCGGTCGCGTAGGTGGGGTGGGGGACCTGGGGACATGCCGAGAGCAGACATGTGATCCTAGGTCACCGGAATGGCTACGATCTTTCTTCCCGTGGTGTCCAATTTCCAACCAGTGCGCAGAACGAGAAGAAACAAACCTAGTGCCATGAGCGGACCGCGGTGTGCCTCAATGACCCGAGCCGTAGAGGGACGCCATCTCGTGAATACACATACTCGTACTGTTCCTAACCGGGCTCCTAGTCGACTGTTTGGGTCCTACCAGGGGTTTGCATCCGGCGTACCATGCATACTCGTACGAGCAGACTCCGTCTTGCCAGCGGTTGTCATGTTCTTGACAGTGATCCGGCTATCTCCCGAGGCAGTGACCGGGCGTGAATGGGACGATCTACACCTGCACTACGGCGCTTGCTTTGGGGTCGGAAGTGCGAAAGCCGGGGACGCGTATGATTCTACCGGAACTAGGTCGCTCCGTGGTCAGTACTCGAGCGGCAGAGTTACTCACGCCTTGATAAGTTTGCAAGTAATGCCGAAAGCCCCGGCCGCTGACACATATTCACTTAGAGGGGACGACGGGAGGATGAAAGCACCTGCAATATCGAATAATGGCGAAATGAGGCCGACCATTTGTCCAAGGGAGCTCGGAGTACATCATGCACACTCCATATCACCAACGGGTGAAGCGGGCCGAGGACGGTCGCGCTGTCCTCCGCGATAGTTAAGCCTTACTCCGTTGCCCACAGGTGCAGGTGCCACAGTGCCCAGAGTCCAGTGCCGTGCCTGCCTCACTGGTAAAATGGTAGGAGTCAATAAAATACTTTCCGGACTGGTTCATACCCGAGCCCCAGCCTTTCCTTTCCGTCTCATCTTCTCTCGTCTTCCTTACTCTCTCTCATCTGCACACGTATTGTCGTCCGCGCTTGGCTGCGCTCGGTGCCATGGACCCCTCATCCTCTCGCCAACCCACCGGAGACAGGTCCGACCGATCCGACCGATCCGACCTACTCCGCAACGCCGTCCTCTTCCTCACCGACCCGAAAGTCCAGTCGTCCACGCTCGCGTCCAAGATCGGCTTCCTCGAGTCGAAGGGACTCACCGAGGGCGAGATCCAGGATGCGTTGAGGCAGGCGAGTACGAGTGTCCGCGCGGCGGATGACGGAGGTGGTGTTCGAGGACAGGGGGAGTTCGCGACAAGGGGGTATGCGACCGGGACGGGTTACGCCGCGGGGTACGGCACTGGGTACGGGGTGATGCCCCCTGAACCCCCCCGGAGGGACTGGAGGGACCTGTTTGTGAGTGCGGTGTATGATCCTCGTCGTGTCTCTCCTTCCGTCTCCCATCTCCCGGCAAGGGAGGCGGACCGTCTCGGTCTCGATCCACGAGGACTCCCTCGCCTTGAATCTGAGATGAGGATGGATCATTCTCGGCATTTATTTGCCGTTTCTCCCATCGCTCCGCGCAGCTCAGCTCCATCCTGGCCTGCCGTACCCCGTATCGACCTTACGCTGACCCCTCCCCAGATCATGGCCGTCATCTCCGGCGGTGTTCTGTACGGCCTCACCTCTCTCGCGCGCAAATACCTCCTTCCGCACCTCCGCCCGCCGAGCTCCACGGCCTTCCAACAGACCTCATCGGACCTCACGGCGCAGTACGACGAGGCGGCCCGGCTCCTCTCCGAGCTGCAGACGCAGACCGAGGCGCTGCAGGCGGGGCTGGAGGGGGAGCGCGAGAGGGTCAGGGTCGCCGTGGAGGACGTCGAGGAGGCGGTGCGCGGGGTGCGCGACGGCGAGGAGAGGTGGAGGGAGGAGATGAGGGAGATTAGAGGGGAGGTGGAGAGTGTGAGGGAGTTGGTGCCGAGGGTGAGTGCGAGCTATGTCACGGGTTAGCAGATCGGCAGGTGGCCAGTCGGCAGGTGGCCAGTCGGCAGGTGGCCAGTCGGCAGGTCAGAGGCTCGCTGTGCTGCTTGGCTGGAAATCTGTGGATGCCTATTCTCGCCGCCGTCCTCCTGGCTCGCTGTGCTTCTTTGGCTGGACATCTGCCCAGTGCCTCTTCCCGCCCTCATCCTGGCTCCCCGTCTCCCTTTCGCGTCGGTTCTCACTTCACCCCGCCCATCCCCCACCCCTCGAACCACTCGCTAACCCCCTTAGCTGATTGAGAAACACGCCGCTGCGCAATCCACTTCCCTCTCCGAACTCCAATCCGAGTTGCGATCACTCAAGACCCTCCTCCAATCCCGACAAGCCGCACTCTCGTCCGGTCCCGGTTCCGGTGCGTCTCCACCCGGTCCGCGAGCTTCGAGTCCTCATGCCAATGGTTCTTCCCACGGCACGACGCCCGGACCGGGAAGCGAAACCCAGACGCAGACGCAGAGAGCTGCGAACGCGCTGCTCGCACCGAAAGGCAAGGGAAAGGGTATCCCGGCGTGGCAGATGGCCGGGCCGGATAAGGCGAAGGATACGGCGACGCCGACGCCGCCTGTATCCGGGTCGACATCCATGTCCGCGACGGTTTCGGAGGAAGGGAGCGGGAGCTTGGCGGGGAGTGGGGTCTTGCCGGACAAGGGCGACGAGTAGCGACGACAGCGATGACCAGCGACTCCCCGCGACGAAGCAGTGCTAGACTCGACTCGTGTGCGTTCCGTTCCGTCGTTCTGAGAGCACAAGCACGAGTACGGGTACCCCGTCGCCGTGGATGCGAATGCGAGGCACGGCTTTTTGGGCAGACTTCTGGCCAGATGTCGGTTGGTCTCGGCTGCTCGCCTCGCGCTTCGTGGCTGATCATGATGCATGCTCGTGAATAGTCTAACTATGGGAATGGATCGTCCTCGTATGCACGAGCAGTCACTGTCCGACGCCCGCGGATCAAATGATCAATGTTCGATTGTCCGGGTGTGTAGTCAAAGCTATTCGACTATGGTGTTCGTCCTGTGCGTCCTCCCCTCCGCCTCGTTTGCGCCCTCTGCGTCCTCTGCCTCTGCCCGATCATCCGCCCCACATCTCTCTCTGCACTCGCTACGATCCGCTACAAGGCGTCGCGTCGCGTCTTGTCGCGTCGCGTCTTGTCGCGTCGCGGCTCATCGGATCTGCACGGGGTGATAACGCTGTTGCTGCTGCCCTCCGTGCCCCATTGGCGCCCCCTGTCCCGGACCCATTGGCGAGGCACTGTACCCGCGCCGGTTCTCCTCCTCCCAGTCCCCCGAGTCTCTGTACGGGCTCGCGGCGCCTCCGCGGGCATACCCGCCCATGTCGTAGTCGCTCCCACTGCGCATGGGCGTGCCCGTCATGAGGTCCGCGGTGGCCATGGTCGCGACGGAGGGGGAGGCGGAGAGGGTGCGTTGGTGCGCGTACGGCGCCACGGGCGCGGCGGGGAGGTCGGACATGGCGTATGCGGGTTCTTTGTACGCTGCGAAAGGCGTGTCAGCGAGGATCCAGCGTGGCACTGAAGCCAGAGACGAGACTGATAGAGGGTGAGGGATTAGAGGGTGAGGGGTAAGAGGGTGCAGAGGAGGGGGTTTCGAATCAGAGGAGGTTTCGGATCAGAGGGGGTTTCGAATCGAACGCCGCCCCTCGCTCACCTCCAGACGCCTCGCCAGTGGCCGCCGGACCGGGGTTGTACCATCCCTTTTCCACCGGCGCCTTCTTGTTCTTCTTCCGCCTCAAGCAGCAGAACAAGATCTGCAAGAGTCAGCAACGATCGCGCCGCGTCGCGCCCGCAACGTCGCGCCACTCACCAGCGCCCCGAGCAAGACCGCCGCGCCGACACCGGCGCCGACTCCGATCCCAATCTTGGCGCCCGTCGAGAGTGTCGAGGACGAGCTCGCAGCCTTGTTGGCGTTGGTCACGCTCGTGTCGGTTGCTTTCCCCGGCGTGGCGGTAGTGGATGACGAGTTGGTTGAGACCGCCGTCGCCATGTATTTCGACTTGATGATGTCCGCGCCCTTCTCTGCGACGCCGTAGGACGTCGCCATGAGATGCGCCGAGAGATGGAGCGGCATGATCGAGGCGTCGATGACTCGGAGGTTGGACGAGCCGTACACGATCAGGTTCGTGTCGACGACACCGCCGCTGGCTTGCGGCAACATCGCGCAGGTGCCCAAGGGGTGATATTCCGTGCCGCAATTCTGCTTTGTGTAGTTGGCAAGGGTGTCGCCGGTGTACGCCGTCCCCGGCGAGTACTCGCTGGTCATGACGGTGGAGAGCGGACTGGTCGCTGCGAGAGTACGAGCGAATTCCGAGCCGTAACCCATGATGTCGATGTCGTAACCCACCCCAAAGTAGTCCGGGTTGATCGCAGGCTGGGTGAAAGGATTCGTCGAGTTGATAAAGATCGTACCCCTCGACCAAGGGTGTTGGAGCGCGACCTGGATACCGATCTGATTCCCGCCATTCCCAAGCATGGTGAGGATGATCTCGAGCTGACCAATGTTCTGGGTGAGCCAACCCGCCATGAGCTTGTACTGCGCCGTGAGCCCGGTGGCGACGTTGGACGGGAGGCTCATCCACGACGTCACGTTGGACACGGTCGACGCCAGCGCCGAGGTGACTTCGCTGGCATACGTCGACGCGGCAGAGGACGAGCCGGTGATGTCGGTCATGCTGGGGTATCCCACCGCTTCGTTGACATAGGTCCACAGACCGGTCGCATTCGCCTCGTACTGCGAGAGCGCCTCGGCCTGCAACGTCGACGACGTGCTCAGGTTGTTCCACGTGTACGTGCCCTGCCTAATGAACGTCAGCGAGCCCGTCGTCGTGCGAATCGTTCGTGCCGCACTCACGGCGTGTTCCAGTACATCGAGTACGAGACGTGATCCTGGAGGTTGTACCCGACGGGGAGGTCGAGCTTGCTCGTGATGCCCAGGCTGGACATGAGCGAGCTCGGTCCGACGCCGGAGAGCTGGAGGATCTGCGCCGAGCCGATGGTCCCGCCGCTGCGACAGAAACTTCGTCAGCACGATTCACTCCACGAGCGTATATCGAGCTTCCACAGCACGAAAACAAGCGACAATGCAGCAGCACGGAAACAAGCCACGACGCCGCAGCACAAGGCAAGAATCCGTTGCGCGCTCCCACCCACCTCAGGATCACCTCCTTGTTCGCCTGGACCGAGTAACTCGCCGCGGTAGAGCTTGCCTGGAACTTGACTCCGCTGGCAATGATGTTGCCGCTCGCGTCCGTCGAGCCGTTGAAGATCACCTGGGTGACCTGCTGCCCAGTGAGGATGACGAGGTTGGAGCGCGGAGGCATCGGGTCGATGTAGCCCGCCTTGGAGTCGGATCGGGTCTGGTTGTGCGAGTTGATCGTGGAGGGGGTGATCATGACTCCGTCTGAGAGGGGGTCAGCGCGCGGTCCGATGTGACTTGTCTTGGCTCGGTTCGGTGGGGTTCCGTTGTTCGGATCGAAGACCGAGTGTGGGACTGCACTCGACTCACGGGTCGTTCCGTCCGCAAGGTCATGGGCCGTGAAGCCGAGGTTGACCCAGGCGCTGGACGTATCAGCCATGTCCTTGCACCTGCTCGGCGGGGAGCACGCGGACGGGTTCGTCTTCATGCGACTCACGGAATCCAGTTGGCCACCTCCGAGAAGATGTACTGGGAGAAACTACGCTGGTCAGCCGTTTGCTCTTGTGGTGTGAGGGTGTATTGTGCCGGGGACGGCGTGCCGGACGGTGAATGAGACAGCACAGCGGACAGCACCCACCCAGCCTGGATCGGACCGCTCGACCCGTGCGCAGAGGCGTTGAGCACCATGCCCATCTCGCTCTGGACCGACGCCGGTGGTTCGGTAAAGTTCTCAGCCTGGAAGATTTATGGATCAGCTCGGAACCGAACTCCGCGCCGCCCCGCGCCGCGCCGAGGTCAACCCACCTTCTTGATATACTTTGTGACCTCTGCCCAGTCCCAAGTCTGTTCGCCATTGGGGTTCAGACCTACCTCCATCAGCTATAGTTCTGGCTCTCTCTTCGGAATCGGAATTCGGGGACGCCCGCCACTCCCACTGCAAAACTGCGACACAGTCCGTGACTGCCGCCGCCGTCGCCGTCGCCGTCGCCGTCGCCGTCGCCATCACTCACTTGCCCAAGCATCGTACTCCGTTGAATCGCCTCGACACCAGAAAAGGCCGTTGATAGCGCCGGAACCTCCAAGGCCTTTACCTCGAGGCCAGTTCATGACTCGGTTGAGGTTGTCCGTCTACACGAGGGCACAGTCAGCATGGAAGTCGGTCACACAGGCACGACACGAGGTCGAGAGGAGTGTGGTGCGAGGATACGACGGGAGATGGCGTGGGTGTGATGATGCGGAGTGTTGGGCCCGAGCCGAGGCGACTCGCGCCGACCCGTGCGAGGCCTCACCTGCGTGGTGGTCTTGTACGCCCAGTCATAGGCCGAGTTGGTGAGTGAGTGGAGGTAGCTGTAGCCTGAATCGGGTCAGTGGTCTGCGTGATCACCTCCATGACTTGCGGCGTCGCCTCGTCGCCTCGGAGTGACTGCCACAATTCGTATCCTCTCGCCTCCCCAGGCACTATCCCTCCACTCCCCTTGAACTAGACGCAGAGGCACTAGCGGTACCTCCCACCTGTCGAACCACTCGCTCACCTGGAATATCAATCTGCTGCTGGACATCCTCCCCATCCCCTCCAGCCTCGATGACCAGCACCGTGACATTGCTCCATTCCGACAACCTCGCCGCGAGGGCCAGCCCCGCGACGCCCCCTCCGGCGATGACAAAGTCGAAGCTCGTGCCCGAGACGGTGGTCGGGTCGGTGGTGATCGAGCGGCGGAGGAGGGCGCGGTGCGGGTGGAAGAGGTTGTGTGGGTGCGGATGGCGTTCCTCGGGGGCGAGCGAGCGGGGGTTGGGGTGGAACAGGTGCAGTGGGTCGGAGGGGGAGGCTTCGGGTTCGGGAGAGGGGTCGCGGAGCTCTATAGGCGGGGACGAGGCGGAGATGGGCGAGAGGAGGGAGAGACCCAAAAGGGCCAGGTGGGCGAGAGAGGGGAGCATGCTGGGAACTGCGGTGTAACCCAGTCACGTCGGTAGGAGTGGATGAGTCGAGTAGAATACTGTACGCTGGGATAGATTAGTGTCAGCTCGAGTCGAGTCGGCGCAAACACTCCGCATCGCATCGCCTCCATCCGCAGCCCAGAGCTCGTCCCATGCATATATAACCGCAGCGAGCAGTCGGAACATCTCGTACGCACCGGGTGTGGGACGACAACGGAGAGCAGTCTCGTCGTGATTTGAGTCGCTTGCCGCGTCCGATCCGACCGGACGTGTTTCAGGACGCGTTTCCGACGAGCCACGAGATGGCACGAATTTGTATTTCCTCGCCTTCCGTCTACAAATCGTCTGTCCCACTCCCAGGGATTTGTAGAAGGGTGTGCAAAGTGGTGCAAGCGATCAAAGTCCAGGCCAGGCGAGGCGAGCGTCGATCTGTAGGTGGGTCGTGTCGAGTCGGTTCGACTCGAAGGACAGGACAGTAGTGACGAGCCAGCGCTGGATGTTTGGGAGGGGGCGATGCGGTACTCCTATTATAGATGGACGTCCAAAGGGTCCTCTTCTATCTCTGGAACGGCCGTGTCAGGACAGATCGGGACGGAATACGGGGGGTCGCGCTCGGGACGATGGACGGTCTTCCACTCACAACCAGCGAACAAAGCTCGCTGAAGCAAGCACGATTGAGCACTTGTGTAGAGGTGGGTGCACGGAGATCGAAATGACAGTGTGTGTGCTGTGCGTGGGGATGGGTTTGGTCGAAGCTACAGACTGAACTCCGCGGCTGGTCGGATGTAGTATCGTCCCAAACCAGTGCTGGCCCAAGCCGCCGTGCGAGACTGGTCGGGTACGTGTGCCGAGCCTCTTGGGTGTGTCGGAGGACCTTGGCAACGAGTGGGAGAGTTTGCCAACGATGCCAGAGTTACACAGCAGCGGATCTGGAGGCCAAGCGGATGCGCGGGGGCGAGCGAGTCTCGAAGTGACGAAGCGAGTGGACGAGTGGACAAGTGGACGAAGGAGTAATCGAGCAAGGGTACAAGTACTGCCAACAAGACCCAAGACAAGACAAGACAGACAAGCCACCAGCCGAGAACTTTTTCGGTGTGCCGGTGCTGATGTCCAGTGCTTGGTTCCGGTGGTTAGACGGATCCCGTCAACACGACAAATAGCTGACTGGACTTGGATTGGTGCCGACGTGATGATGGTCCGATGAGAAAAGCTGTGCAGCGGTCAGAGTCATGACGATGAGGGCGTCGCGTCAGAAGGTCATGGCGACGGCCACGGCGACGGCGGCGCGCAACGGACGGGACGGGATCCTCAGCAGGACATTGCACCCATTTTGCACCCATTTCATCCATTTCATTCCGGTACTGACCGAGGTGGCCGAGGAGGGGGGAAACGAAAGCAGGAGCGACCCGCAGAATAGAGTGCGATAGGGTCGATGCGAAGGGTCCGAACGCCAGAGGTCCACGGTCCGGCTGAGAGCGGAGCAACCGCGGTTCACAAGCAAAGAGCGCCGAGCGAGGTCGTCGCCGGAGCAACACGCCACGCCCTCGCGAGTCGGTCGAGCTCGCTCGGGTCGGACGCGATGCCGAGTGCTGCACATTCAGGGTTGACAAAGGGTAGAGGCGCAAGGCTTGGGCAGTCACTGCGCCGCGGATGCGCGGACGCGCGGGGAGAGAGCAAGACATTTATTTCGGCTGCTTAACAGAACGTGTGCATGGCCTCTGCTTTGTCTTGCACCCCCTCTCTCCGTCCGCCAGTGTCTTTCTCTGCGCGTGTGACACGGCTTGCGCTGTGTCTCCGCTGCATGCAATGGCGAACGTCTGTTCCCCTCCCAGCTGAGAAAGACAATGTCAAGCAGGCAGCGAGCCCGTCGAAAACCTCGCCGGGACGAACCGGTCGTCCCTGACCCGGCCCTGTGTACGGAACAACTCTGTTTGAGCGCGCGCCGGTCCGAAGCACTTTGCTTTGCATGCGGCGACCAACCGCGTCTGACTTGTGTCGTTGAAGGCCGCAAGGAAAGCTGGACTCGACCTGGCACCTAACGAGCTCACACGGCCGCGGCAATGGCATCTGCATCGGTGTCGATGCCGAGAATCGAAGGACATTGAAGGGGCACTGGGGCACTAGGATCTCACGCATCTACGGATTCACCCAGTCACTCGTCGAGTCGGCGCATCAGCACTCCGCCTCCACCTCCGCCTCGGATCCATTCGTTCTGCACACCACGTACCGGCTGCTCTCCCTACTCTCCCTACTCTCCCTACTCTCCCTACGTGAAGTCTTGAATTGGGATAACGCAACACCCATCATCGCGAAGAGCGCAAAGAGACGATCGATAGGATCATGCAGGGTCCACATGGTCATATCCCTCGTCCGTGTCCGCGTACACATGCACAGGGCGGCATGCGCAGATTGCTGTGCACGCTGCACGCTGCACGCTGCACGCTGCACGCTGCACACTGCACACTGCACACTGCACACCTCATCCGTCGGAATGGACCGAATGGGATCGGATCGTTTGGTGATTGGTCGTGAATTGACTTCGTGAATAGCACCCCTCGGGAAGTAGCGACGTAGGGACGTAGCGAGGGGACTATTGACGGCATGCGATGGATGGCATGCTATGCCTCTTGGTGTTTCTATTTCGGACGTCGTCCACGCCGTCCAGTCTCACATCGGGGACGGCAGGCTATTTGTGTTCGGCGCCGAAAGCCCCTCCACAAGGTCCAGTGGGTCAATGCCGTTTGCATACATCGGCACCACCCCGACTATCGGCCAATGACTACGTGCTATCGTACAGGGACGTGATCGCGACGGAAACACATTATGCGCGCTAAGTGGTGGAGGTGCTTGCCATGCTTGTTTTGCCGTGAATCCTTACGTTGCGGTCGCCGGATGCATCGATCGCGCTAGAACTCCTGCGTGCCGCGGTATAATGATGATTGTATACAACTCGACAGAAGTCACGGCGGGATGATGACTCGGAACCGTTCAACGCTTCGATCGGCGCTTTGCCCTCATCGGTGTACTCAGTGTGTTCTGTACCAATCGAGTACCCTACGCAGGGTACTGTCATCGCCTGGCGCTTGCCCTGGTGCAGTGTCGAGCGTCTCAGCGTCAGAATTAGAACCATGATCAGAGCAAGCTTAATCGCGATCACGCCAGTGTCGTCGCGGAGACTACGCAAGACCATCATGTTCACTTTTGGAGCTCCACCTTCACCGAGGCGTACACTTCCAAGACACTTCGATCCTTCGCAAGAGCATCAAAACTCCATCGGCTAGGCTATGTACACGGTTGCCCAAACAGTTATGCAGCGAAAGAGACTGGACGATAGAACGAGGATGGACTGGACGGGGTAGCGTCCAGATGTGATGGTGGATGGATGAATGAATGGCTTGGATGTGAATAAGGTCTATGGACGTGAAAAAGTCGTGATATGGACACGAAGCAAGGCGACGTTACGCCGATTCGTCGTCTCTTTTCTCTCCTCCCCGTGCTCCCACTCCCGTTCCTCTAGTAACGCCGACTTCTCCGGATCGTATTTCGCTTCCACGCCGTGTTGCTCTCTTGCTCGCTCTACTCTCTACCACTCTGTTTTCTGCGGGGAGCGCGCACGCTCGCACGCCACCGCTCGCCTCGACTTAATACCGCATGCCGTTGGCGGGTTGGGTCGGGCTACCCTTCTCCACTTCCCAGCCTTGCGGCTCGTTGGCGAGCGCCATGTCGTGCGACTCGTCGTCGAGCGACTCGACCGTGCGGTCGACGTACGTCGACGTGGCCGGGAACACCTTCATGAGGACAAGGTAGACGCCGGCGGAGATGAAAGTCGAGGTGAGCCACGAGGCCTTGTAGAAGTAGGCGAGGTTGCCGATGTCGATCTTGGGGTTGATGGCGTGGATGAGACCGGGGAGGTTGATCGGCACGACGATGATCAGGGTGACGAGAGCGCGCCAGTTGACACCGCCGCGGTATCGGTAGATCCCCTCGTTCTGGTACAGCATCGGGACGTGCAGCCTCGTGCCGCGGATGAGCCAGTAGTCGGTGATCTGAACATACTCGTCAGCGACTGTCGTTGGCACGTTGGGATCGCTTCACTCACCATGATCGCGACGACGGGAGCGAGGACGATGATGTACCCCGAGAGGAAAGTGGTGAGGCTCGTCGCGCTCGCCTGGATCTGCCAGGGGCAGGAAGCCCAGCCGCCCAGAACCGCGGTGAGGAAAGCGCCTCGACGGATGTTGAGCCACTTGGGGGCGATGAACGCAAAGTCGTTGGACGAGGCGATCGAGTTGGTCGAGATATTGGTACCGAGGGTGGCGAGACCAAACGCAAAGGCGCAGAAGAACGCGCCGGCTCGGTTGGTCCAGAGGGCGATGATCGCGGTGGGGTCCCAGTAGAGGGTGCCGTAGATGGCCTGGCCGGCCGAGGCGACGACAATGCCGATGAAAGAGAAGATGAAGTAGACGAGGGGGATGAAGAGCATCTGCCAGTACGCGACCGACGTCTTGTGGCCGTAACGGGTGAGGTCGGGCATGTTGAGAGCGAGCGTGGTCTTGCCCGAAATCGCGACGTTGATACCCGCCACCCATGCCCAGGACCTGGCCGAGCCGGTGAGCTTGGAGCTCTGGGTGAAGATGGGACCGCCGCCACCGGCCGAGTTGACCGCCCAGCCGAGGATCGCAAACGCAGCGATGACGGCGACGACCGACTTGACAAAGAAGAGCCAGCGCATCTTGCGAGGGTGGATCATGACCAGAGGCAATTGGAGGATCCAGAAGACAAAGTACGCGATCATCTTGTTGCTGGTCACACCGACGTGGGTGGGGATGGCGTTGGGGTAGGTCTTCAGGCTGGGCCAGATCGCCTCGAGCATGATGAGCATGCACGAAGCGCCAATGTACGAGTTGATCCTGCGGCAAGTGAGCGCAAGGTCGACGCGGATGTGGATATCACTCACCCAAAGTAGAGGAGACCGAGGACCAGACGGGAGACGACGGCAAAGTACGAAAAGTAAAAGCCGAGCGATGCCCTCGCCGCGATGGAGAAGGGGATGTGATGACGCGAGCCGATGGCACCGTTGAGGGTGATCGCGGCGGCGATGATGATGTTGCCGATGGCGCTGGTCACGTCAGCGAGAACGAGCAGGGAATGCTCCGCACTCACATCGCTGCGGTGGCTTCGCGCCAGGATAGACCGAGGGCGACGATGGAGCCGGCCTGCTGCATCGTCCCGACGTTGGCACCGTCCGACAACCAGAGGAAGAGATAGTTGATCGCCTTCCAGTTACGCTGCTCGACGGGCACGACGTCGACGTCGGCGTTGGACCAGCCGTCGTGGGTGGCGTACGAGGCCGGAGGGGTCTCGAGCTGCCAGTACGAGCGGGTGAACCACCTGCTGGGCTCCGGTCGGGAGACTTTCATGGTGGCAGAGGCGGTGGCGAGGAGGTCGGGGACGGACTGGGCGGCGCCGAGGACGGATTGGAGCGAGCGGCTGGACATGGTGAGTGGAATGTCCTCCAACGGGAGGTGGGTGGTATGACGAGGCGGGTTGGTGCAAAGGTAAACGAGTGTGGGTGGGTCGGAGAGTGGATGAAACGTAGATCGTTGACGAGGGGCTGGTAGGAGGTAGGTACGGCCAGAAGCAGGCGAAGAAGAATTGATTATACAGTGGATAAACGAAGAGAGATGGGGACCGGCACCGTCTTAAGAAGAGGTTGCCTCGCCTCGCCTCGTGGTACGAGCCGTGTCCGAACTCCGATGTACACATGTACACACGTACACACGCGTGCCGATCGGAGGAGAGGGAGGACACGAGGCTAAGGCGTGCGAGACGGAGATGGAGACGGAGAGGACAGGACACAGGACACAGGACACAGGACACCAGGATTAGCAGGGCAACTCACCTATAGTAGTGGTGTTGTCGCTGCTAGCAGTACTCGTCGAGCAGCTGCGGTGCGCTGTGTATGCGTGTGATTGCGATTTGGATCTCGTATTCCCTGCGCAGAACCAGCCCAGCAGGTAATGTGCACTCCAGCGATTCGGACGTATTAGTCCGCTAGCCTCGCCCCAAATGAATCGAGGTGGTCACTAGTCCAGGGGAAGGGTGTCAAGCGAGGTGGTAAGGATGGAGCTGGTGGCGATGTGGTGGTGTCGGTGGTGGCGGGGGTGAGGTTGGTGAAAGAGTTGAAGGGGTGGCGAGATGGGATGTGAGATGGGTTGGAGATATATGAGCGAGTGCGATGTGGGTGTGATGGGTGGCTGCGGGTTTGTAAGTTGATGGGATGCAAACGCTTGGGCACTGATGGTTGTCGGTGCGTCGTGTGTGTGAGTGGCTTCTGGCGCAGGGGCTGGGGCTGGACGAGACGAGACGAGACGAGGGGGTGTGCAAGGGGAGCAAAAGGGGAGGATGTAGCGGGACCTCGATGGCGACGAGGACACGGCGAGGAAGCGTGGCAACAGCAGAGAGAAAAAAACCAGGGACGACGAGGTACGCTAGTGCAAGAGGACGCAGAACCACAGGCACAGCACATTTGTAGACGAGCAGCCAGCGAGCGAGCGAGCGACTCACTCACCGGTCGTTGTGAAGGTCCAGAGTTTCAAGGGGCTCGAGGTGTCCCCGTTGGAGGAT
This sequence comes from Saitozyma sp. JCM 24511, assembly GCA_001600855.1. Lineage (NCBI taxonomy): Eukaryota > Fungi > Basidiomycota > Tremellomycetes > Tremellales > Trimorphomycetaceae > Saitozyma > Saitozyma sp. JCM 24511. The sequence continues at coordinate 389,336 of BCLC01000020.1, read as the reverse complement.
TCCGAGTCACTGACGAGTGACGACTGACAAGCGAGCCAAAGGTCCACCGGTCACCGGTGCGACCGACGCAGAGGCAATAATAAGATTGTTGGGCCTGTGGTCGGGCTGAGAACGACGCTAAGAGACAGGGTTGGGTGGGAACGAGTCGAGAAGCTTCTTGGTGATATTGGATCCGAGAGTGAAGGTGATCAAGGCGGTGGCAGGGGCGAAGGCGGACGTCGGGTTGGAGCGAGGGCGATAAAGGCGACCCTACTCGTCGTCGTCGAGATTCGTCGGGGATTCGGGTAACGCTCTCACTTCGGATCAACTGGGGTCTCCTCCTGGTTGATCGATCAGAAGAGTCACAGTCCCACGCCGGATCGTAACAAGGTGCACAGAGACTTGTGACAAATGGGGTGCTGATGCGACGGCACAACGCAAGCTGCCGGACGCCGCTGGACAACTGGGTCGAGATGGGATCGGTGTGGTCCGGATGCTGGGCCGACGCCGCTGCGCGCTGCGCCGATACGTCGTCTTTTCGTTTCGTATTGCGTGCACCGCGTGGTGTGGGCCTGGACAGGCGATGGGAAAGACTCGATGCAAAGGTACGAGGTTGAAAGGATGGGCCTCGACGAGCGATCGAGCCCCCAGCGTGGCGGTGTCTGTCGTCTAGTAGATCAGGTCGAAACGAGGCCAGAGCCAAAGTCAAGGTACGCTACAAGCCGACAACGGTGCTTGGCGACCTGGCGTGTGAGAAGATGCAAAGTTGGCCAGCAAGAAAATGGGGAATGTAGTCAGGGTTTGAGATTTCTCTTTTTACGAGATTGGTCTGGGGTTCGAGCACAAGGCCGCAGCGCAGCCCGGGGAACGGGCAACGGGGGTGGCGCCGAGTCGACCGAGCGAAGATTGATTGGTTCACCTGGCTCCGAGCTCCGTTCCTCCGTTCCAGGGGGATCGAGTCTAGGGGTCGAGACATGATAGCGACCTGGTCAATTGAACAGTTCAACTTGGGCTGGCTGCTGCGCTGGGCGCTCTTCTTTGCGCCCTGTTGTGCGCCTGGGGTTGTAATCAGAGGTACGCAGATAGGTCCAAGGCAACACGCCACCCAGATCGAGGCGGGCGAGGCGGGGTGACAGGGCGAAAGTGGATACCAAGGATTAGAGTTTCAGCGTACTCTATGCATCGGTGACAAATTTCCTCGAACATGGATGGGTAGAGCGAAGCGCAGGGCCAGAGCAGCAGCGCAGTAGTTCGATCGGGCTGGGAGTACGCAAGGCGTAGGCAACGCGCAGATGTCCGACAGCATACTGCCCCCATAAGCAGGGGTTTGGCCATTGCATGGGGATCTGACGAGGCGCAGTAGGACTCGAGGTGTCGTGCGAGCAACTTGCGCAGCTGCAGATTAATCATACCGGTGACACCACTGTCACCGTCAGTGTCACGCCGTTTCGCAGGAAAGGGGCGCAGAGGAGTTGGAGTCGGCCGGAGCCGGAGTCGTGGGCATGACTGCAGCGTCGTAGACGAGTACGACCAGGATACGAACCAGAGTGGTGTACGAGCCAGAGTCGTACGTCGCGCTCCCGAAAAAAATGGGGTACAATGTATTGTATTGGCAGTCACGAGGAATCCACGAGGCCCAAACTGTACACCGGCGTACGACCGCACAGCGGAGCCATTTCCCCTACTCTGTAAGAGCTTCCGTCGGACACCTACCGGCTCGCGGCGCCGACTGCCTCTGCATGAGCCTGCTCTACAGTCGGTGCACGCCGCACGGCGCACGGCGCCGCCTAGGGCAAGGGGGTTAAAAGCCACGAGGAACGGCAACAACCAAAGTCGATACGGAGGTTTGGGTGGAGGTCGCCTCGACGATTTGGGTTCTGGGTTGTGGCTACTCGTAGCTTTTGGCGGACGCCCAGGGCGGTGGTCGTGCGGCTGGGGCTGTCGGCGACTCGCAACGGAGGCAATTCTGGTTGTGATTCTGGTCTCGCTATCTCGCGTCGCCATCTCACCTTGATGAGTACTACTCGCCAAGTGAAAGAACTCTCGCCACGATGCCCTTGCTTTGTCTGGTTGGAGCGGGCGTGACGGTGCTTATCTGCGACACTCCATACAGTATGTACCCTCTCGTGGCATTTCGCGGAGTCGCAGCCGGTCCCGGTCCGACAACGACACCGCAACGGACTCCCAGAGCGAGGACTCGTGTCGGTTCCGCTAGTAGACTCGACGAGCACGGAGTCACTGGTACTGTCCACTGTATACTGTACCTCGGCCATTCTCGTGGACTGGTGCTCTCAGCTATCGGAGTCGAGCCTCGTGGAATAGATCGGGTGCCTTTGGAGTTGCAAGGTTCACCAACTACCCAGCGGGACATGCACACGCACAGTCACTCCTCTCACATCATATGCGCATTCGCTCCCACGTCTAAGATGGGTCTGCTCCGCGCTCAATGAGGGCGATGGATGACAGCGACCGAGCTGGGCGCTCGGGCACTCTCATTTCGATCGAGCGGGAGGGGGACGTTCCCACTCTTGTTCACATACACACTAGGTTGGCGGTCCGTTCTCGGTAAGAGCGATCAAGGTTTTGCCGTCTGGGAACGCTCGGTTACTTTCGTTCAATTCACCCATTGGACCTATTCAAGCTGATCAAAGACACAGCGGTCACCTCTGGAGGACGAGATGCCAACCTCCGCGGCGAAGGCGAATGTCACGTGACGCGGGATCTAAAAGTTCTACCACCGGTCCTAGGTGGTGTAATTCACGCCAGGCGGTGATGGGATCAAATACTCTTTCCAACCGCCAACATCTGTGGCGTCGGGTCCACCTCCGCGACCGCCCTGGGCGACGTTTCTCGTGCGCATTCGCTCCTACGCCTCGCCCCTACGAGTGTTGCAAGAGCGATGCGCCGAATCCAGTCACAGCGATGCGCTCGACTGTCATCCATTCACGTTTGTGTTGGTCGTGTCGTGCCGAGGCGCGAGCACTGCGCAGAGACTTCATCGCGGTACCTCGCGCAGAGTATGTCGCGCAGAGCGTATCGCACAGAGTTCATCGCGCAGGGCCTATCGCGCAGAGTACATCGCGCAGAGTACTGTATATCGCGCTCGGACCGGGAACCGGGATCGAGCCGAGTAGTTCTGCTGCATATTCGCCACACTGTCCCTGCTGTGTTGCCGGTCCGCTTGCCCGCTGGCTCGAAACACTTGTTCGGAGTCGGCGAGTAAACGTCGGGTCGAAGCGGGGGTACTAGTACTGTACATAGCGCCGGCGCCAACGAGTCAAGAGCCAAGAACCGCCGCGGGGTTAGCTTGGGCGAGCTACACCGAGAAATGCCGGGAGGGTATCGCAGCCCTCTCGCGGTGGATGGCCTCGCCGCGAGAAACACCCTTCAAGTACATCGGTTCATGCTGGCGCAAGGGGCGGGGTCACCAGACGAACGCTCACGCTAGAACCCGATCAACGTTCACGCTAGAACCCGATCAACGCTCACGCTATGGACCCGATCAACGCTCAGGCTGTGAATCCGATGAACGCTCGCGCTATGAACCCGACGCTTACGCTATGAACACGTCCGTGCCCTGGCTCCAACCCACTCGTACCATCTCCGTTGCGTTCGCGCCGACGCTATCCGCCGAGCTGCCGAGCGGCCTCGCTCCGAGCTACAGCATGGCTCGTGACGACCTGTCATACTCGATCACCCAAAAACAGCCCAATCCCCGTCCTCGTACTGTTCCTACTACACCAACCTCCCCGCTGCGAATAACTCTGCCACTTCGCACTTCGTAGTCAGTGTCAGACTGTCAGTCACCCCTTAGTCCCTTGACTTGGCAGCTTTAGTCCAGAGTGAACCCCGTGAACCCCGAAACGACCCAAGCTTCGGCCCAAAACAAATCTCGGGGCGTCGGACGACACGTTCGGTCGACCACCTCAATCCGAACGGACTGGCACGGATCGACTAGCACACAACGCGGTGACCACCACTACCGCCACCGGACCTCGCTACGTACCAGGAACACTCGCAGTTTTCAAACCCGAAGTACTCGTACAGCGCCCGATGCTACGTCCGACTACGCGCCGTGCGTCTTGGATCCTGCATCCTGCATCCTAGAAACTGCAAGCTGCAAGCTGCGAGCTGCAGCCTGTCACCTGATCACGGTTCGTGCCCATGCTCCTACTGTCTCCTCCGGGCGAATGCGAAGAGATGTCCCGTAGCCCGGTCCCGGAGCTTGGCGGGCCACATCCTCTGGCATGGAATCCACTCCCGGTGCTGGAGGGCAAGGACGGCCTCGATTGCTCGAGCTAAGCTGCTAGTTTCTTTTCCAGTCTCGGCTTCTCCTGACAAGCCGGACGCGCCACGACCACGCCCACGGACGACCGAGAACGAACCGACAAGTCCGAAGCATGGAAACGTGAAACGTCTCGAGTCCGATTTGTCATTGTTACGCGACTTGTCCCCGGCTTTTCCTTGTGGGGATTCACCGAAAAGTCGAGTTGAGGCGCAGTGCGGGGGTTCAACCCTTCTGCGGAGGCCAGTGCCAGTGCCAATGTCAGCGGCAATGCCAATGCCAACGCGAATGCCAAGCGCTGTCTCTCGTGCATTTGTCTGTTCACTCAGACTGCTCACTCGTAGATGAACCGATGGACCCGCCTGCAACCGTGCCCAAGCGTCCAGTTTTCGCTTAGACCAGACTCCCGCCCCGTCTCGCTTCCCTCGCCAACGACACGAGGTTTACTGTACCTGTACGTTGCTACGGTCGTAGTTACGGTCGCACGACGTACCTGCGAGCAGAGGTTTCGGCTCCGGCTCGGACTCTGAGCTCTTCGGTTCGGACTTAACAACGCGGCAACGGCGGCTCAAGTATCCCCAAGCGTATCCCATCCGTGATGTCCTAGTCTCTTCCGCCCCACTGCAACCAGGTCCGCTCCGGTTCTTCCGGTTCCTACGACCTCGCGCTGGAGCGACCGTCAACCTTCCGCACTCTGGCGCTGCCTCGCTCCCAAGGTGTCTTTTTTTTCGCCTTCCCCACTCTGCAGTCCAGGCTCTCCCCCACTTTGGCCACTCCGAGTTCGCTCCGCTCCGACCCCCCACCCATTTCGGACGACTCGTCTCCGCGGGTGTGGCGCGGCCGAGTAGTCTGGTTTTGACACGTGAATCCCCCGCGAAAGCTGGGCCAGCGGGATCAATTTCGGTCGGATTGGAGAAAAGTCTTTCGGTGTTCGGCTACTCCCCACGTCGCGGCCAGATCGGGTCGATCCCACCCTTCTTCCTCCTCGTCTTACCGTCCTCCACCTTCCTCCCGCTCTCCATCCGTCCTCTTTCCTCACACTCTCCTGTGCACATCCCCATTGTGTATATCACTGCAACGTAACGAAACTCCACATCCAGTCCGTCTCGAGACTCCGGACGGGAACGGGACTGCCAGGACCAGTCCGGGACGACTGACCGTCGACCAAAATACACCCTTCGCATCGACACATCGGTTAAAAACGCGCCTCTCGACGTACCGCAATTCGCGCATTGCGCCTCACGCCCACGTCCACGCCGACTCGCCCGCCCGCCGCGCCCTTCGGACTTGATCACGACCAGTGGCTAGTTTCGGGCTTGTGTGGGACAACGTAGCGGGTCGCCGTTGTCGCCCACCTGGTATATCCGCGTTTACCACGGTCAGTCCAGTCCAGCATTGGCTCTTCCCAGCGCCACGACGTCCCCTCCGCCCAGTTTCCACCCTCGACTTCTCCCGCGCCGTTTGGACCCGTACCCGTACGAATCTCGGACCCAGACCAATCGACGGCCCCTCCCTCGCGCACGACCCCCTCGCCCCCAAACGAAAATTCACCGACAATTGTCTAGGCTCTAGAGCAGGCTTTTCCGAAGAGCCGCGGTGGTTCGGGCATAGCACTCGGTCCGACACGACGACACGATCACTCATCACTCATCATTCACCCACGCCCCTCCTTTGGCCATCCACATTGCTGAGCCTATTCACACAAACCCCCCTGCTTCCTTCCGGCCGTGTCTGTCCGTGGTCACTCGAAACGAACCCGGTCGCATCGCTCCTTCGTTGGCAACGAGTACCTAGTCCCAGTCCCAGTCTCAGTCTCAGTCTCAGTCCTCAGTTCCCAGTCCCCAGCCCCGCCCCTTTCACACCCGGCCCCGCTCCCGACTCGCCGACCTCCCTTTCCACCTCGATGAAAGGATACCTGGACATCTCTTGCTCATAAACCCCCAACCCCTTCACCACCCTTCAGTACCCACGCCTACTTGGTCCCCATCTTTGTCGCCCCACCACATCTCTCGCACAAGATGCTGGTCCAAATGCCCGCCTCCGCGGGCGAGCCCTCGAGATCGAACAGTGTCGGCAAGGCGGCGACGGCGCCGGGCTCGAACTCGGCCTCGGCCTCGGGCTCGCGGAGACAGCTTGTGATGGCATCGTTGGGTAAGTGACAACACGCCGTTTTCGCTTCAGCTCCTATCCGCCACGCCCATTCATCTCGCGACTTGTCCGGGTCTGGATGTTGGTCATGGTTTCGACATCGGCGTCGCTCTTGATTTTCTTGCCTGACGATCTCTGATTGACTGATTGATGGACGATCTCTGACCCGCCTCAGGAACCGTCTTGATCGATGCCTTTGACACGCCGCCCCGCCCATCTGGCACAATTTCAGCCTCTTCCACATCCCGCCCAGTCCTCCGCTCACCCGCATCCTACACCCAACCCACCCTCCCATCCTCACCCGACCCCTGCCCAGATCCGTCCCATGCCACGTCCTCGAGCGTCGCCGCGGCTCAGTCGCACCCATCACTGCCCCCGACCCCTCGCGAATCGCCCCAGGATTCCCCCATCCTCACCTCCATCCCCCCTTCCACACCTGCCTCCTCCTCCTCCTCCTCCTCCTCCACCTTCCCCTTCCCCCCGCCCGCCCCTTCCTTCCACCCACCACGCGTCGCCTTGCCCCGAGCCGACTCGGACCCCTCCAACCTCCGTTCCTCGCCCTCGTCCAACCTCGCACCCGCACCCACCTCCACCGCCCCGCCTTCCGGCGCACTCACACCGCAACTGTCATTCTCCTCCCCACCCCCTTCCCCGGCAGACGTGTACGAGACTCTCGGCGGCGGCGCGCTCTACGCCCTGATCGGCGCGAGGCTGTGGCTCGCAGCGCAGCAACTTGGGACGTTAGTCAATCGCGAGCGGAAGAGGTCGGATGGGTCAGGAGGGGACGTCCCCCAGAGGCTCGAGAGGGACCTCGAGGTGTATGGAGGGGACATGTGGGTCTGGAATGAGGGTGAGGGCACGAGGATGACGCGCGCGAGGATCAGGTACGAAGGGGATGTCAGGCTGTGAGTGTTTCGTCGAGCTTTTTAAGCCCCTCCATCGCGCATCGGCGCTGTCAGCATCTTCGTCCTGCCCCATCTCGCCGCGGATTAGTGCCGCCCCAGTGACCAACTCCTGTCATCTTCCACCCCTCGCCCTCGCCCTCGCCATGCTGACCCTCCGCCAGATACCAACACATCGTCAAAGCGCCGTACCGGTCGCTCTCCTCCCTCCTCCCCACCCCCCTCGCCAACGCCGAATACCTCCACGTCGCGCCCCCATACTCGCCGCAAGATCTGCACGCGCTCCTCGTCGAGCTCGAGGCGCACAACGGCGCACCCACTCAAGCCGACGTCCGCGTCGACATCAGAGTCAACGCGAATCCGGCACCGTCCTGGCGGCCAAAGATCGTCTTCGAGCCAACACCGCCGAGCTGCCATGCGGGTCAGAAGGATTGGTTGGAGAGGATCCTTCGTGGGATCGAGGTGATTTCGTGAGTACCAGGTTGGGTTTAGTCAAGAGTCAGGCGGTGTCGAATCAGGCGGCGTCTCCTTTTCGAGCCTCGAATGTTCAGAGTTGAGCGTTGTCGACGGCACAAGAGGGTTATATCCTCACGCCGTTCCAAACTTTTCTCACCCCATTTGCATTGTATCGACCCCACAGGATCATCCACGCGCTAAGCGCGCTGCTCTTTTGACGAGGATCGCCGACCTGCGATTGGTATTCTGACGCGCGACTTTCGGGATTCGGATCCCGAAATCCTCGCTTGGACTCCCCCACTTTACCCCACTCGTCGTGCCCTTCTTGTCATGTCCACTTGGATACACGCTTTCTTCACATACGCATGTTACAATGCCTGCGATATTTCCCCGGCTGTATCCTGCCTTCATCCCCGACACTCTCGCGACGTGTCCCGTATCCCTCGCTTGCCCCGAACCCCGCTAACCCTCCAGACCCAACCACGAGGAGCTCCTCTCGTTCTACTCCATCCCACCTATCCCACTCGCCGACCCGACCCTGCGCCCGACGATCGAGCGCATCATCTCTCACCTGCTCCACCTCGGCGTCGGCGCCGACGGCCAGGGATCAGTGGTTGTGCGATGCGGGAGACTGGGCGCGGTGGTCGGCACGAGGAAGGCGGGGTTGCGATGGTACCCCGCGTACTGGGCAGGCGAGGACGAGTCGAGGGTGAAAGATGTCACGGGGGGTGAGTGGCACAGCCCGCGTCATGGAGTCGGATCAACGGCTGATCTTTTCCAGCGGGCAATGCCTTCCTCGGAGGCTACATCGCGGGCCTCTCCCACTCTTCGGGAGACCCATACGAAGCCGCCCTCTACGCGACCGTCTCAGCCTCGTTCGTAGTGGAACAGATGGGTCTGCCGGTGCTTCTCACGCCGACAACCACACCCACCGCCGAGCACGGAAACCGGTCCGAGCGGTGGAATGGTGACTCCCCATGGAACAGGCTCGAGGCGTTACGCGCAAGGCTGGACCTGGCGTGAGGGGCGGCGTGGTGTGTGCGGCGTGGTGTTGTCCTGGTCGGGAAACGGGTTCAGTTCGCCAGTTTGCATTCGTTCACCTGTTGGCTTGTCGTTTTACATACACGTCGGATCGGTTTGGGACTTTGTTTCAGTCTTGCAATGTTGACGTTCACGCTCGCGCTCACGCTCACGCCCCCCTACACGTTTGCACTCACGCCATGCTCCTTCCAGTCCCATCCTTTCATCCCATTAATCATACATAATCATCTTCACACTTCACATTGGTTCAAGCAGAACTACAAACACACAATCAATAAATCAATACATACATAGCAGCATGGCATGAGTACCAGTCGTAGTCCGACTCTTGGTTCGTGCTACCCGTCATGTTTCGTCTTGTGGGTGTCCATGTTGAACTTCCGAGCTGTGCGTCTGGGCGCGGAGCTTGCGAGGCGCGGAAGGCGGCAGGCGAGAAGCCGGTTCCAGTGGCTAGGAGTAGGCATTGAGCGAGGACATCACCCGCACAGCACCGAACAGCGTAGCGAGGTGTCTGTCGATACAACTCTCTAGCAAGGGCAGTGTACGAGTACTCCGCAGACGGCCGCGCCGCCATGAGCACTCTTCTGCGCAGAGGGAAGATTTTGCCCCACTGCAAAGCAGTCATGAGCGAGACCACTCGCGGCGTGCCATTTGCCGAGGCGCCGCGGTGGCCGCCGCGGTTGCCGTTGTCGTCGCCGTGTCGCGGTCGCGGTCGCGGTCGTCATGATAGATGGTTACGCCCGAGTTGATCCCTCCGCAAGCGTTTCCTCTCCCTGCTATCCCCTTCCGACTCATCGCACCGCCACCTCTGACACACTCGACGCACTCACGGCGGCCCCGACCCCGACCGCTATTCTCTCCCCTTGCACTTGCTCTTGCTCCAGCCTCTGCTCTGCGCTTTGCCCTTGAGACACCTCGCTTCCACCTTTGCCCTCGCCCTCGCTTCCATCTTTGCCCTCGCCCTCGCTTCCACCTTTGCCCTCGCCCCCGCCCCCGCCCCCAAGCTCCCCCTCGCTCCCGCTCGGAGCGACTCGGCCAGACCAGTACAGCCTCCCCGCGACTTCACGGACCGCCCAGTCGAGGCCCGACGAGAGACCTTCGCCGGTATACGCCGAGCAGGAGTGGATGGACCATCGGTGGGATGAGATGGAACAGAGGGAGAGGGTCTGTGGGAGGGGGGGCGGGTCAGCGCGGGTCTGGCGGAAAGGGGAGAAGAGGATGACGAGAGGAGCAGAGGAGTAGAGCAGAGAAGTAGAAAAGAAGAGGGGAGGAGGAGAGGAGGAGAGGAGGAGAGGAGGAGAGGAGGAGAGGAGGAGAGGCGGAGAGGAGCAGAGGAGCAGAGGAGCAGAGGAGCAGAGGAGCGGATGAACAGAGGAGCAGTGGACAGGGGGAGGGGATTGGGGGAGCGGGGGAGGAGGGAGCAGCCGGTAGGGGGTGGGGTACACGATACGACGAGAGCCCAGTACGGTGTGAAGAGTATCTCGGGAATTGACGGCGATTCGGATGGGGGTTGATTGCGGATTCGTGGGAAGACACGAACTCGACAGATAGGCGAGGCTCGAGTAGAAAGCACGCGCAGGATTGAATAGCACAGATGGCACAGAAAGGCGCAAGAGGGCAAGAAGGTATGGGCGGAAGAGCAAAGTGTTAGAGATGAAAGTCGACACGTGGTGATCAGAGAGATCGAAACTAGCCAGCCGGTCGGGCATACTGCGGAGGACAACAAACCGCACTCACGTCCCTGATCTCCTCCAGAGTCATCGCCCCGGCGAGGTCCTGCTTGTTTGCGAACACCAGGAGCGTGGCTCCTGCCAGTCGCTAGAAGTGGGGTCAGTCGGGGCGTTGATGCGTACAGCTAGCAGCATGTGTCCGTCCAGCGACTTGCGGCTTCGGTGCATCCCTCCGCCGTCACCCTTCCTCTCCGCTCCGACTCTACCCCTGTCCCAACTCCTTCCCCCCCTCCCCCCCTCCCCATCTCTTCTTCTGACATCGTCATCTCGTCGCGCCACCCAACGCTCCTTCAATGATCCAGCACCCCGCTCTCCAGACCACGAGCAGTCGCCCCTCGCGCACTTGCACTCCATATCGACCCACGCGCCCCACTCACCTCCTCGCCCAGCAGCCCCCTCAGTTCCTCTCCACAGTCCGCCATCCGCATCCGATCACTCGAATCCACCACCCACACGACCGCGTCGGTGGATTCGAAGTAGTTGCGCCAGTACGGCCGGAGAGTTTTCTGGCCGCCTACGTCCCCTGCGGACGTTAGTGGTGAGGCGTGCAGGGTACAGTGCGTAGGACGGGTTGGATTGGATTGGATCATGCTCGAAGAGGGCAATGATGTGAGAGACGCGCGGTAGCTCACTGGGTGCGGCTGGGGGATGGGAGACGCGGAGACGGGGAGACGGACAATGTTGGAGCGAAGGACATGTGAAGGGTCCAGTCTCACGAACGGCCCTCGACGATATACGCACAGATGTTCAGCGTGTACCCGCTCCAGATCAGCGTCTTGATATTAAACCCCAGTGTCGGTGAGATCTGGGAGATATCCTCCCCGGCGAGCTTCTTGAGGATCGTCGTCTTCCCGGCGTTATCGAGCCCCCTGGGGGTATCAGCAGATTGTCCGATCCAGCTGCTCCGCTTGCCCTTGCGAAGCTGTTGTGAAGCTCTTGCAGCGGCATGGCACGTCCCGCTCACAGGAAGAGCACGCGCATCTCCTTCGACTTTGCCTTGTTCTTCCGGATGATGGTGAGGAGGCCTAATAGACGGTCTCAGCGGCTGGATCCAAGCTGCAGCAAACCACCTTGCACGCTAGTATGCGCGCAGATGCCTTGCTCACCCATGTCTGCTCGCGCTCGTCTGGTCGCGACTGGAATCGAGACTGTGACTGAGACTGAGACTGGTTCCCGGTGGTAGCACACTCTATGAGGTTGATGAATGACTTTGAAAAGGTATCTATGCACCCGCGCGAACAAAACAGGGCCGCCTGAAACCGAACACCCTCGGCCAAACAGACGTTTCGAGAGCCAAGGTGGCAAGGTGGCAGAAAGCCTCCGAGCAGTCACGACCGATTGCTGCACGTCCCGGGACATCCTTCAACGATGGGCTCACATCCATGCGAAGACTTTGACGTGGAGGCGTACAGAGAGATGCGGCAGCTGGGTGGGTACGAACTTTCCCAGTTCGAAGAGCTTCACGGAAAAGGCATCTAACATCTCGGTGGGGCCTCACAAGCCGAAAATTCATCTGCGAAACACCTTTCGACGACGTGATACATCCACGGCTACACTATCGAACTGCTTTGGCACTTGTGACTGCTGACTGTTGCCTTCTGACTCGTAATGCTGGATACCACGACTGGTTCCTTCTTGCACCGCTGGACTACGCGTCACCGTGCTCAGAGCACCTCTTGCGTCCAGTCCGAGACCTTGGTGAGCTGGGGACATCCCTCGCCGGGAGGCTTGCTGCGGGGTCATCAGCATGATGACAGAGGTGTGCGGTCCGAGTCCGCTTCACTCACCTCGCCTTGGTCTGCACAAAGACCTTGTCGACACCCGCAATCCTCTTATCGAAAGCGCGGTAGAGCTCCTCAAAGTCCTCAATGTCGACCCTGTGGGAGATCATGAACCTCGGATCCAACTTGCCCGGGAGGATATAATCGTTCAGCAGCTCCTCCCAGTAGAGATGCACCGGGGCCTGGCCGTTCCCGATGAATCGGACACCCTTCTCCATGACCGCGCCGATGTTGAAGCCGTTGGTGAACGCCGCGTAGACGCCGATGAGCCCCACGCGACCAAACTTCCGGGACAGCCAGATGGCTTCGTTGGGGGTCTCGCACACGTCGGTCTCGAGCATCACGGCTTTCTGGATCTTGTGGAGCAGGGACTTGGGCTCGTGGAATGTGGTGCAGTCGATGCCGACTGCGTGGGTGTCAGCGAGACGGGAACGGGAGACGCAACTCCTGCGCAAGCCAGGGGCCGGCGGCATCATATACTGTGGAATAGGGGGGATCGGCAGGGCGTACACGCCTGACGCACCGTCCAGACCCTGCGGCTCCCTCTCGTGGATGTGCTTCTTCACGTCGACTTGCTTGAAATCGACCACCTCGACCTTGGGCGAAGCCTTGGACGCCAGCGCGAGACGGTGTGGGATGGTGTCGATCGCATACACCTTCTTGGCGCCCTTGAGCAGCGCAAAGCGGACGGCGCATTGCTAGATCCGATCGCGTCAGCATGCGTCGCCTGGGAACTTGCTCCGGTGAGAGCTCAAGGTGGGCTGCCTCAAGGCGAACTAACGCCGATAGGTCCGAGGCTGCGACTGGTTAGCCACCTCCACCGACGCTTCTCAAGACCGCGGCTTCGATCGACTCACCCCCAAACCGCGACGACGTCGTCTGGGTCAACACGCGTGTCCACGACTGAGTGGTAGGCCGTGGGCAAGACGTCCGTCAGGTCTGGGCGGACATGGTTAGCTTCACCGGGAGGCACAGCCATCAACACAGGCAGGGGCTCACAGAGGACTTGTTCATCTAGCAAGGATACGAGTCAGCTCGATCTCACATGAATCGACGAGGCATTCGCACTCACCTGAAAGACCCTCTGGGACCTTGAGGCAGTTGACCTCGCCAAAGGGCACGCGGGTGTACTCTGCCTGACCGCCGGGGAATCCTCCGGCTGAGCTCGATCAGCGATGATCTGGACCGCATCTTCGGTCACCTCGTCGGAGACAGGCGCGCATCCCTCTGATGAGGTACGGGGCGGGTTCGAAGTCGAGTGCACGAGTCCAGTCCAGACAAGATCGGATCCAGAGGAAAGGCATCCCAGCTCACTCAGGTGGCCATAACCAAAGAACCCAGCATCCCGCTGACCATACATCTGCTCCTGCATGCTCGAGTTGTTGGTGTACTCGCACATCGACGAGTACTTCTTCTTGCAGAACTTGCAAGTCCCGCAGGCGATGTTGAAGGACACGACGACGCGGTCCCCGACTTTGAGGTTGGTGACTTCGGGGCCGACGCGGTCGATGATGCCCCTCAGGGGTCAGCGGAGAGTCCAATTGCTCCAAGCAGAGTTCGCAGTTCGTTGGCGTATGCGAGCGGCCTAGCTCCCAAATGCGCATCGGCTACTGGAACTCGCTCCCGAACTTTGATTGCTACTTCTGCAAACCATCCTCGCCTCGGGGCCATCGGCAACAAATGGACCGCTCATCTCGCCATCCCTCCGACCCCCACCACTCACATAAACTCGTGGCCCAGAATATCGTCCTTCTGCAACCCCAGCATCTCCGAGTGATACAGGTGCAGGTCCGACCCGCAGATCGTCGACCCCGTGACTTTAACAATCACGTCCTTTGGTTCGGTGATGTCCGGGATGGGCATGTCCTTGACGAGGACGCTGTCCTTGCCTTGCCATGTCAGGGCGCGCATCGTGGAGCCGTCGTCACGGGGTTTGTACTTGTTCGTCGTGCGGGCTGCACGGGGCAACGGTCCGATTGCAGAGACAGAGGCAAGGACAAGGACGAGGGCAAGGGTCAGGACAGGACGGCATGGTGGAGCGGGGGCAATGCGTGATCGCAGGACAATCGGGGAGCGACAAGTCATCAAGGACATAGAGGCGTCAGCATCGGTCACGAGCCAGAATTACAGAGGAGCATCCACGACCCACTCTCTACGAAGCCGAGGGCCTCCTGGGCCTTGTTGGTAGCGGTCTGCATGGTGCGGGTTGGGAAGTGTTTTTGTTGTCCAGTGATGAAAGTGAAAGTGGATGTGTGGATGTTGATGTGATCTGCAGAGATGTATTCTGCAATGTTATAGTATCATGTCATCGACTTGTACTCCACCCATGCACCTCCTGCTTCTTGGGCAATCGATCATGCAGCCCAGACGCACCACATAGCCATCATCATACACTGGAACCACCCAGGTACGTCATACTCACGTGTCCATGTGCCTGATTCCCGTGGTCCGGTCCCGATCCCATCGCAAAGCAAAGCATGACTCGAGTGGCACTGGCACGTAGCTTGGCGCTCGCAAGCATGCACGTCCGAGGCGAGAGGGGCAATCAGGGCAGTCCTATGCCAGCCAACACCCTTTGCGAGAGACGGTCAAAAGCTCGGTGTCCGGGGGACGGTCGTCTCGCAGCGCGAAAACGTCCAGCCACAGCGCGAGAAGCCGGACCGTCTCCGCGCGAGTGCACGGTAATGGTGACATGCCTAATTGTTCCGCCCCTTTTGGTTTGTTGCCAGCCTAATCATCGTCTCACCCACTCTTCCGCGCCTTGCCCCCAGGTGCATTTTTGCTTCCGTCCCCTTCCACCCCCGGTCACTGCAGTACCCGGCGCTCTCTCTTTCTGCACCTTTCATAAAACGCACATATACGTCGACCCCCTTGGGCCATCTGACCAGACCTCTTCATTCTCTCCGACCCGCTCCCTCGCTCTCTTGCTCCCACTCACACCATGGCACCCGCACCAAAGAGGAATGCCCGCGTCGTGCTTGCCGAGCGGCCAAAGCGGGGACCTATAACCCCGAAGACCTTCCGGCAGGAAGAGGTCGACCTGCCGGAACTCAAGGACGGGGAGGTGCTCGTGAAAGTGGACTATGTCAGCGTCGTGCGTGCGGATCCATTTTGATCTTCACTTCTGCGGCCGGGCAGAGCGCATGGGCTTCCTTGGTCCGCCGTGGGCGGATTCTCGAGGGGGTCGAGTCAAATGATCGGCCAAGATCTGCGTCCTAGCCAGAGCCAATCCCTTCCCTTCCGCGCGACGCTTCGGTCGGAGTGGGGCTGTCATCAGCTGACCTTGGTCCTACTGCGCAGGACCCGACGATGCGCACCTGGATCAACCCCACGCGGAACTACATGCGCCCGGTAGAGCTGGGCGAGGTCATGCGCGCGGGAGGCATCGGGCGGGTCGTCCTCTCGCGCTCAAAAGGGCTCGTCGAGGGGGATCTGGTGGGTCGTCGTCTTCATTCCTTCTCTCATCTGCGTTCCGCATTCTGGGTTCAGGCTCGTTTCGTTTTATCGTCTCGCCGCTTGTTGTGAAGACTTGATCAACGATTGTTTGGTCTTTGCGTTGTATATCTCAAGACCCTTACCTTCCTCTTCGGTTGTATACAAGTACAGCAGGGTGTTTAATAGTTCCCATTCTGTCTCGCATCGTCCCGCATCGTCCCCGACTATCCTATCGATTTGGGCAAACTCGCCACTTCACCATCCGATCTTCCACTTCGACTTCGAATCGTCTCACTTCGTCCTGTTGTGTTACTCCCATCCCGGTCCCACTCCGACATATGGCCGTCATGTTTCACCCTCCAAGTCATCCCGGACATTGGATAGACCAAATCCGCCCGTGAGCGCAAGATGGTCGACTGATCCCTAGGTGTATGGCACGCTGGGATGGCAAGAATACTGGGTTGGCCAAGCCACCAAGCTTGAGCGGAGGACGTGAGTGGCGTGTGGCGCGTGGTCGTCGTCGACCATGTGGGTCGTCGACCATGTGGTGCTCGGTGCTGACGCGTGAACAGAACGCCCAAGGGAGGGCGCGATGTCGACCACCTCGGGTTGTTTGGCGTGTCAGGTGAGCCGAGCCACACACGTTCACGCGTAGCATAGGCCCCATACTGATTCGGCCCAGGCATGACAGCGTACTTTGTGAGCGGGACTGCACTCCCAACGGGCTTACGGCCTCGTCGCTGACGCCGTCGACAGGGCATGTTCGACATCGGCCGGATCAAGAACGGCGATAACGTCGTTATCTCTGGCGCAGCTGGTTCAGTCGGTTTGGTGGGTCCGCGTCGACTCGCATCAAATTCGTCTGCACCCCCGCTGACGCCCACCGCAGATCGCCACGCAGATCGCCCTCGCCTACCCCAAGTGCCGCGTAACCGCCATCGCCGGATCGGCCTCGAAACTCGAAGCACTACGCAAACTCGGCTGCCACCATACCCTCAACTACAAGGACAAGGACTTTCCCGCGCAGCTAAAGAAAGTCGGTCTCGTGGATTTGTATTTCGACAATGGTGAGTCGAGCCTGCCCGTGCTTCGAGGTCGACTTCGGACTGACGCCCCGGTCCAGTCGGCGGCGCGATTCTCGACTTGGTACTCGCGCAGGTTAACCCGTACGCGCGAATAGTTGCCTGCGGTGCCATTGCGGCGTATAAGTGAGTTGAAGCGGGGATCAACGCCGTCCGACTTCAGCTGACTCGTGACTCTTCCTACCTCACTGCTCACTCCGTCCCATCCCATTTCACGACTGCTTCTCACTCACCTCGCCTTCTTCACCACCTTCCTCACACGCCATCCCACCCCGCACCCAATCATTCGCCCTTCGCAACCCCTTCCACCCCCTCCCAGCTCCGACAAGGCGCTCCCAATCTACAACCTCCCCGTCCTGATCTCCATGAAAGTCCGTATGGAAGGATTCATCGCCCTCGACTACGCCTCGCGCTACCCCGAAGCCCGGACCTACCTGGCCGACCAGCTCCAACGCGGCAACCTCCAATACGAGTATACGATCTTCGAGCCCACATCAAAAGATCGGAGCGGCCTTGGACGGTGCACCGAGGCATTGGAGATGATGTTCAAAGGGGAAAACATTGGCAAGACGTGAGTGCGGCGTAAGGCTTGAGACTCTTCCGGCCCCGGGCACCGACGAGCAGGACAAGTGCTTACGCCACGTCCAGCCTCGTCAAGATCTCGAATGAGGAGATGAGGGGTAAGCTGTAGCTGTGATAAAGACTGGGAATAGGCCGTGCTCGTCCGTTTCGCAACGCATGACGTGGTACCACTCCCTGGCTTCTCGGCTTCCTGGCTTCCCGACTTCTCGCTTCTCGGCTTCGATTTCTCGGCTTTCGAATTCTCGGCTTTGGGCGTCAACTGGCTTTGCATCGTAAAGACAGGGCATCAAGAAGATGGTATAAAAACGAATGTGGCTACGGAACAGGAAGACAAGAAAAGACGATTAGGGCTATACCCGAGCGAAGATATCTATCTGGTTTCGTGAAGTGTGATGAGGGAGGAAGCGGTGGATGGGAGTAGGGGATGTGGGTTGAGGAGGAAGGAGGCTGAGGAGGAAGGAGGCTGAGGAGGAAGGGTAAGCGGAAGGGAAGGGGTAGGAGGGGAAGAGCGATCGAGGGGAGGACGGGAGATGGGGAGTGTGCGTTGTGGAGTGCTGGGGGGAGGAGAGGCTGTGTTTGCGGGAGGAGGGGTGGTGGTGATGATGGTGGTGGTGAGGAGGAGCAGAAGAAATGACAGCGGAGTGATGAGGAGAGGAGGGCTGAGGAGAATGGGGGAGAGGCGCACCAATCAAAACGAACGTCAGCATCCATTTGCTCCATGTGGAGACATGCCGATCCCGAACAATAGGCAGATAGTGCACCGAGGAGCATGGTGTGGGAGCAAGGCATGGAAGGAATGGTGGGAACGGAGGGGAAGGAGAAGCCCGTATCTCATGGATGGTGGTTAAGGAATGCAAAGCATGTGGAGGGATACCAGTCGTTCCAGTCGCATTCTCCAAACCTGTCCAGACCTATGTGTAAGAGGCGTGCTGGTACATGAGATACGATCCATGCACAGGCATAATGGGCATAAAAGGGGATTGGTTGTCTATCTCTACATGATTGGGGGGTTGTGGAACATGGTGATACAAGAGATTCACAGTTTGTCGACTTCCGACACGGGACGGATGGTGAGAGTGCACTGGATGGTACGACACTACGTTGCGGAGCGTTGCGGAGAGTGAGAACCGTGTGCGAATGACGAGAGGTAGTGGCGGCGGTGGCGAGAGAGGCTGCGAGGGTGCGAGGGTGATAGGATGCGAGGGTGATAGGGTGCGAGGGTGCGAGGGTGCGAGGGTGAGAGGGTGCGAGCCAGGAGCCCCTCCAGTCCACGCCCCGTCCTCGACAGGTCCTTCGAGGTGATGCGGTCCCCTCAACTCGGCTCAACCACTCTCGTCATCGGAAACGATGATCGCGTTGTTCCTCCTCGGCACGCGTCGGACGACTTCCGGGCTCGTAGCGATCCTGTTGATCGAGATACCGCGTCAGCCAGTGGCCCGGCCCAGATCCAACAGACAGCCATCTGTATCCTTATTCCCCATTCGTATTCCATTCCCGATCCCATTCCCATCCGCCCTCTCCCAACTCCCATCGAGGTCGCAGTACACATCGAAACGACTAATCAATCACTCACGTCCTTCTCCCAGTGTTGGAGTTCGCCTCCAACGCCCTGACCCTTCTCCTCCTCAGCTCGTCCATCGTGGGCTCATCGGCCTGCGCCGCGTCCTCGTCCTCGTCCTCATCCACATCCCCCGCTTCGTCCATGACCTCCTCAACCTCCTCGCCGTAATCAGTCCCGTCGAGGTCCGAGTCGTCGATGAAGCTGCCTTCGTACTGACTCTGGTCTTCGTCCACACTCATATCCACGTCTTCGCTGGAGTGCCGACGGGCCGCTGTAGTCCGCCGCCGATCCCTCGCCGAGGCCGCCAGGACAGGGACGATGGCTCCGTGCCGTTGTCCGTACGCCCACCGGACCTCATCACCCTCGACCGCGTTGCCGTGGGTGTCCAGATCCGAGTCATCGTCGTAATCCGACGGATGAAAGCTGGGGACCTCGGATCCTTCGTAGTCCTCATCGTAGCTCCCACTGCTGCCGTCGCTCCGCGCGTCGATCGCATCCAGGACGTTCCTCACCGCGTCCGGGATGAGCCTGTCGCGGCCGGGCAGACCGTTCTGATCCTCTCGACGATGTCGCCTCCTCCTATCCGCCGGCATCTCCTCGTCACTCCCAGACAGAGACAGATCCGAGCCGTCGCCATCCGAAACAGCTTCGAGGTCGAAGAGACCGAACCGACGTCGTCGCGGGCCTCCCTCGGCCCTACGCCGTCCTCCGATTGCACCGTCCGCTTCCTCCATGTGATCCTCTTCAACGCTCTCATCATCACCCATGACACTCTCGTCGTCGGACCGCCAATCCCCTTCCCAGATCCCCCCCTCGCTCCCCTCATTCTCAGCCTCACTAAACTCGATCCCGCACGCGCAACAACTCCCGTCCGCCACTTCCCCGCCGCACTCGGGACAGCGGTGCAGGCGCTCATTCTCGTCCCAGATTCGGTAGGTCGATCGTTCCGCCGGGAAGGTGAGCGCCCACGGATCATCGTCGGCGGTCTGCTGTGAAGCAGAAGGGAGTTTCGGGTCGATGCCCAGAGGCTCGAGAATACCGCCGAGATGGAACATGCGAGTGGGACGGCGGAGGATCACGGCGCGGCAGACGTGACACGATTTGGAGTGGTACGAGAGGTCGAGGTCGGACGGGATTGTCGGGGCGGCTTGAGAGCCGCGGGGATCGTGGAGGTAGGCGCCGGGCGTGCGGAACCACATACGAAGGCTGCGGTGTGAGTCTGTGATCAGGCGGGGCGGTGACATGACGTTCAGTGGCGACGGCAAGGCGTGGGCAGGGGTCCAGGGGTGCAGGAGGGAGGAGCGTGTAGCAACAGATGGCGCGGCCATTGGAGACGGGACACGATGAAGAATAAGGATCCAGGCGACTCACCAGTCCTTACACGCTATGTGACCACATGACAGGCTTCGGGGACCAGATTAACTCTGACCAGTACAGCTTCACTCTCCCACTCACATATGCGGGTCATTAAGCGTATCCATGCAAACCCCGCAAGAAACCGCCTCCCTCAACACCTCGCCGGCTTGCTCATGACGGTCCAGCGCCTGGCTCGTCAGTCTCAGTCCGGCACGGTCAGTCGTTTGGAGCAAAACCACGCCGCTCGCCGCACTCACTTCCGACTTGACTTTGATCTCCGCTTTGTGCCTCTCCAGCTCCTTCTCCAGCTCCTCGACCTTCTTCAGCGCCTCGGCCGCCCGCCTCACTTCCTTCTCCTTGGCGTTCTCGAGGTCCTTCACCTTGCTCTTGAGTTTCGCAACCTTCTGGTCCGACTTGTCCTCCTTGATCAGCGCCGGCGCTGGGGGTTGATTCGCCATGGTCGAAACGGCCAGTGGCGAACTGGGAGCTTGGACGTTCATGAGTGATCGCATGATCTCTTCTCGAGAAGACCCCGCCGCCAGTGGTACAGACGAAGATGCAACGCCGACGGGACTCGGGACGGAGGCAGGATTCGCCGGTGTGGAGTCGGGTAACTTCGGCGCGGGGTTGGTGGCGGACACGTCCGAGGTGTTGGTGCCAGGACGGTTACTGCGTCGACGTCGCGTCCTGCTTGATTTCTGAAGGTCTGCAGGAGGGGCGGGAAGACCATCCGTCTTAGCGGTAGGCACGGAGTCTTTTGCGCCTCCTTGTGAGATCCGCTGCTGCTGAACGATAGGAGGTACTGTCTGAGTCGACTTGGACGACGATGAAGACTTCGACTTGGATTTGCCCGAGCCCGAGCCCGAGCCGGACCGGGTCGGTCGGTCGTATGGGGAGGGGTTGCGCTGTGCCGTTGCCTGCTGAGCAGGTTGCGCCGGCGGCATGGCGCGGGAGAGAGGTGGGCGAGGACGAGATGAGCAATGAGAGGATGATGAAGAGGGAGAAGATGATGGGAAGAGTATGTGTGATTGAAATCGTGGTACGCGTACCGGTTAGAGGCACACGACCGGGAGTGATAAGGGGGCGGGGAGGGGGCGGAAGCAATTTGGTACAAAAGAAAAATCCCTCTTTTTAAATCCACGTCATTCAGCCAGGGGGCGCCTGGCTGGGCCGGAAAAGTTGAAGCGTCCTAGGCCAACTCGTCTGCCATCATCCTTTCAATCATTGTTGACTTGTGACCAGCACCCATCATCCATCCCGCTCCTCACCCCTCTTGCTGATTATACTCCACATCGCGCCCACCCATCGCATCAGCTCATCATGGCCCACAAATCACACCGCCAAAAGGCGCTGCAATCGCAGCTCGAGCCTGCGCCCGCCATCTCCCTCGTGACCTCCCAGCCCAAAGCCTCGTCCTCGGCCATGGCAATGGACCTCGACTCGGACGAGGACGAGCTGCTCATCACTTCCACCCCCGCCGCATCCGCCTTGGCCGGACCATCATCACGCTCCGCGACCGTTGGCTCCGCCCTCGCCGGTCCCGAGGCCGCGGCGTCCTCCTCGGGTTTCGCACCGCTCAGCACCGCCGCCCAATCCACCGTCCTCAAGAACGAGTTCCGACGCGTGCCCATCCCCCCGCACAGGATGAGCCCGCTCAAGCGCGAGTGGGTCAACATCTACACGCCCATGGTGGAGATGTTGGGGCTGCAGGTCCGCATGAACGTCAAGCGGAGATGCGTCGAGATGAAGGTGGGTGCGCGCGGGCGCGGACTCGATTGCAAGCATATGGCTAGAAGATATTCCCATTCGCCTCATCCCCGTTCCTGCCTCGTCCCCCATTCGTCTCGCTACCCCTTGAATATGATGTCACATGTCGTCGTTCTGCATCTTTGGGACTTCGCGGTCGAAGGCCTTTACCACTCCGAATCGTTCGAATCGTCTGGATCGCTCGAATGGCTTGGAGCCGTGCTAACTCCCCCAGTCATCCGGCCACACCGTCGACTCGGGAGCCGTCCAGAAGGGCGCAGATTTCGTCAAGGCCTATGCGCTGGGCTTCGAGGTCAACGACGCGCTGGCCCTGCTGAGGCTGGACGACCTCTACCTCGACTCATTCGAGATCAAGGACGTGAAGACGCTGCACGGGGACCATCTCTCGCGAGCCATCGGTGAGTGGCTACATCGGTTTCCCCGTCTTCTCCGTCCCTGTGCGGTACCTCTCTGCGGTTCTCGATGATCCTTATACCTACGATACTGGGGTGTGGGATGAAAGGGATGGACGGGAGGTGCCGAGGCAGTGATAGGTGCGCTAATGCCCCACAGGTCGTATTGCCGGTGAAGGAGGCAAAGTCAAGTTCTCCATCGAGAACGCCAGCCGTACCCGAATAGTCCTCGCTGAGACGTGAGTGTGGCTCGAGGAGGCGTGGTTCCCTACTCGACAGAATCGCTGACCCTCCGCCACGCAGCAATATCCATATCCTCGGCTCGGTGCAGAACATCAAGATCGCACGAGACGCGATTGTTTCGCTCATCCTGGGTTCTCCTCCCGGTAAGTGGTGTGGCTCGCCTGCCTTCTTCGATCGTTTCCCAGCTATCAGTCGATCCACCCACCACACCGCGTCGCAACACCTTCCATTCAGCCTTACTTCTGCTTCTCGTATTTGCTCTGGGATACTTCCGGTCCGCCCCGCGCTTTTCCTTTCCGAGCGCCATTGTTCTACCTCGCCTCTCTCATCTAGCTATCCCCGATATTCATCGTCTCTTACCACGACCGACTCTTCTCCATCCCGTCGCCTCGCATATCCCGGATTGACCCGCTCACACCTCACAGGCAAGGTCTACGCCCACCTGAAGACCGTCGGCGCGAGGATGAAGCAGCGGTTCTAGGCGACGGCGGCGGCGACTGGGACGGTCTTGGGGACATACAGGATGGTGTGGATGGTGTGGATGGTATGGATGTCGTGGGCGTAGTGGTGGGGTGTATGATGGTCGAACATTTCTGTACATTCTGATTTGATTTGCTTGGGGATGATATTTGATAACAGACCGTCGGAGTGCGCGGAATCGGCCGCGTCTGTTCCATGGAGCACGACTGCTGGGGATTTGTTTCCCGCAGAGAGCACGACTGCCGAGGATCTGTTTATCGGATGCTGAGATTGTGAAGTTGATATCATGTCCACTGATCTCGTACCTAAGCGTACGGAATGCCACTGAGCCGGAAAGACTCGGTACTGTGGCCTCCGGCATCTCAAGCACCATTACGAGCCTCGTGACACAGCAAGCCGGAAAGGGAAAGCCGAAGGGACGTCGCAGAAGTAAGGATTGGTGTGCAGTCGTCGGCAAATTTCTCTGGTGAATGCTTAAATCATGAGGCCAGTTTCTTTGACAGGGTCGTGGGCATGTCAGATGCATGCGTCGTCGAGTCAACAAGGAGCGGGGTGAGCTTGAACGGTTACGACCCTGCTGGCCACTGCGTTGCACCCAACTCTCCGCTCTACTCACTCGTACTGCCGCCACACTCGCCCTTCCCTCGACCAATCACCACCACCCTTGTAAATCTGCTTCCGTCCACCACACCCAGTCGCTCACCACACCACACCACTTCTCACTTCTCTCACCTCTCACCTCCTCACCTCGTCTTCCTCTCATCTCCTGGACACCCCCTCGCCGCCATGTCCCTCTTCACCCGCCTCTCCCTCCGCCCCTCGCACTCCCCCGCCACACTCCTCCGGCCATTCTCCACCTCGCCCTTCCTCGCCGCCGCCGCCCGCCCCGGCGCTGCCCAGCACGTCCGCGCCGTACCCCCCGCGGACGTCGTGGCCCATGTTGCGCCCGGACCGGTGACGGAGCATGAGACCTCGGAGGAGATCACGGCGGACACGGTGTCGGGAGCGCCTTGTGAGTGCGAGGCGTGGGCGTGTTGTCGTTGCTTGGATTGTGTACCGCCGAATCTGGGTTGGAGGTGGAATTCGAGATGGACTGGGAGAGGGAGTTGGACAGGTCCAATCCGCGATTCTCGTCGTTGGTCTTTGATCTTTGATCCTTCATCTTGTGTTGTCCGATGTGCAGGCTCGCTGGAAGCTTGACTTGGTCGACTTGGTCTTCGCACCCAACCAGCGTTCCTGTACCGCCCGCCTCGTTTTGTCTCATAACGCACCCACGTCTTTGCCCGCGACGGTCATCATTGCTCGCTACAAAAGGTCGTTCCGAGACACACCACCGTCCTACTTTCCTGCTTTCCTCCCGCCCGTATTTCTCCCTTGACCCCTACCGAAGTCTTTTCCCGCTCGTCTTCGCCGCGTCAATCTCCTCGCTCTTTTCCCGTCCCCTCCGCACTCCCCTCTCACCCCTCTCCCGCTTGGTCCCTCGTCACACCTCTTCCCTGCCCATCCTCCGCTCCACCAAAACCCCTCCGACTCGCTTGCTCGGCACTCGCGCATCTCCTCTCGTTCATCCTCGCCGGGCACGACGCATCTCCCTTCTCCCCTCGTCCGTTCTCGGTCGGCGTTGACGCCCCTCGCCCCCTCGCTCCGCGCTGACGCCGCGCCCCTCGCTAGCCGAACTCCGCTACCGTCCCGTCCGGATCTACCGCCCCACCAAATCGACCATGCAGTCCGCCAAGGGCAAGACGAAGCGGTGGATCCTCGACTGGGACGTCCTCCAGGGTTCGGGGCGGTGGGAGAACCCCCTGATCGGCTGGGCGAGCTCGGCGGATTACATGCAGGGCACCAACCTCGCGTTCAGGACGCGAGAGGCGGCCGTCGCTTTTGTGAGTGGTTTCGGTTTCGGATGTTTTTGACCCGGGTCGAACGGGTGCGGTGGAGGGTAAGCGGACAAGGCATGTGTTTGGGGTGGTGTGCCAAGTAAGGGAGTTGTGGAAGGCATTCTCGGAGGGTGGAGGGTGTGGAAGTGAGAGGGGTTGGAAGTGAAAGGTGCCAGAGTTGGGCGGAGTTGGGCGGAGTCGGACTGATCGGAGGGAGGATGACGGACCGGATGAGCCGAACGAGCCTAAGACCGTCGGTTGCGGAGGGACAGGCAAGGTCGGGTACACCGTTTTTCGGCGATAACGAGGACGGCCGAGCCATGAAGCTCGAGGACGCGCGGGTAGTGGCCCAGCCGGGGAGCTTAGGAGCACTGGTGGGCGGGCGTGTGCGAGCTTCATCGAAGCCGAGACGCATGACGGGATCGATTTGGGGGAGTTGAGGGTGGTCACCACGGCGAGGCCACGATGTGAAGCCAGGGTGCGATGCTGAGCGGAGCGCGGACTGTCTGTCCCTTGTCAAAGCTTGTGTCGTGTCGGAGGTGGTTGGGCTCCAAGAATGCAGGCGGGGGCGCGCAGCGGCTGCTCGCACGATTCCATCTCGGCTTCATTCCGAGACGGGTGTCATCTCCCGACACCTCTGTGCACCGAATGACATCTCCTCGGAAGCCCTTTTCTCGTATCTCGTCAACCTCCAGATACTCCCCCAACCATCCGTTTCCAGAATTCATATCGCATTCTGGAGGCTTGTCTCCCATATCGGATAGAGCTCCAGGATGCTCCACACGCCCCAGCGCGGAGCACTCGCTAATCCCCCGCAGGCCGAGAGGCAGGGATGGGACTACCAAGTCGAAGAGCCAAAGGTCGCCAAGATCCCGCCGAAGAACTACGGTGAGTCGGAGTTGGAGCCGAAGTCGGGTGATGAGTCGGGCGAAAAGTGGGGCGAATCGCCTTGTTTCGAGGGTTCTGTTCATGGTCATTTGGTCCTCTCTGCCGCGTCCCGTGAAGCTGTGGTGCTATGGCCGTATTTGTGCGCTGGCATCAACTTCGTCCCTTACCGTTCCGGAATGGAGGACGGGGTCTTCTCCCCACGTATCGCTCCCTGACCCAGATCACCTCGTGCTGTAGCCTGCAACGCCGCTCTCATCTCCACCCGCTCCGTGCACAGCCGGCCATGGCGCTACCGCATGGTCCGCCATGGTGCCGCCCCCATGTCCTCCGGGAACTCGTTTCCTGCCGCGAGTGCGAGTCTGTTCACCTTGCTGACCCCCCGCGTAGCGAGCAACTACACCCACGTCCCCGGCAAGCTCCGGATCCACCACACAAAGTAGACGCATCTGATGTTTCCGTGAGGATGCACAACATGCCCCAGTGTTTCGCCCGTTTTCACCGTGTATGCGAGCTATTGCAACATCTCGCACAAGGATCGGTCCATATGTATGGTTCTCTTTGCAGTACCTTTCTACCTTCTCTGCCTTGCGGCCTATTTACTTGTCTTTGCGGTCTCTTTACCATTCTGACAAAACAATCCTGCCGACAAGATCCAGCATTGATTCGCAACACAACACAGTCCGGCCCGCCTTGAAGTACACAAGATGTGCAACCCCCCAGATCCCTCATTCTCATTCTCCGCTGACCAGGAAGACCTCCAGTAACCCCGCAGCGCCGTCGCCTCGTCTCACTCATCCTGCGTCGGCATGTCCTCTGCGCGATGCACAGTCTCCGTCTCGGCGATTTCGTACTGCCTGTGCTCGCCTTTGCTGCGAATGTGTCAGTTCCCTTACCACCTAGGGCAATCTTGGTCCTCTGAGAGTGGTGAAGCGATAGAGCGACACGGCGATAGATAGAGTGATGGCGCGATGAAGTGGTGGAGCACTTGTCAAGTGATTGTGTCGTCGACCTACCGGATACCTTCGCAGACTTTCTCGATGACTCCGCCGATATAGTCAAAGTCACTCAACTGGACGGGGGTCAGACTGTGGGATTCAAACGCACTGTTGCCCAACGATGAGGCGGGACGCGTGGAGTTCGGAGAGCTGCTCTGGCACCACCACCACCACCACC
>BCLC01000020.1:287034-362078 GCA_001600855.1 Saitozyma sp. JCM 24511 | reverse complement strand
CCACCACCACCACCACCACCACCACCACCACCACCACCACAACCACGCGACGACAGCCACCAACCGTCGTCTCCCCCCCCCTCTTTCTTCCCGCGCCTCGGTCCGCGGACCGACATTCAAGCACGAGCAGAACGGACTGGGTTGAATGGAAGTTTGAACACCGAAATCGGTCCTCGAGGGGACAACACTCGGCCGCACCTCGTCCCGGGGCCGGGGCTAATCGCGCAGCCTGACTCACCTCGTTCCACACCTGAGCCGAGAACCTGGCCCACCACCTGCCCCCATGCCTATACTACTTCACATCAGCCATGATCTCTCCCCGGACACCCGTAACACCAGTGGAGATTTTTCGAGGTGATGTGCTTCCGCCGCATACACCTCGGAAGAAGGGACCGAGAAAGTGGGACACCACGCACCGCCGCGGCAAAGCAGTTGGCCTCGAAGAAGCCCTCTTCGAAATACTTGAGCTGGTGGAATTGCTCGTCCACGTCCTTCGGGTCGGGCACGGGTGGTAGCGCGACGTTGACCTGGTTTCGGGTTAGCGAGGTTTCGCAACGCCGCGAGGTCAGAATAAGTGAATCAGGTCGAGAGTAACTGTGGTACGACGAAAGTAGAGGGGGTGATCATGGGTGAGAGCGAGAAGTCGAGGCGAATCGTCGGTGTCGCACATCAATGGCGACGGCAGGAACGGGAAGAGACACATAGCGCGGAGGAGACAGCTCACCATTGCGGCAGTGAGACTGTGCTGCGGCAGATCCATCACGATGGTTCCCCACCGTCTGCGCAACCTCTTGCCTCCTCTATTGTGCATCAGCCCACATCGCTCCAACGATGCGCCACATCACCACCGCGACACAGGGGTCAACCCACTCAATCGCCAAGGTATGGCAGTAATCCATGATCCTGTCCTCCCCTCCGATCTCCTTGCGGAACGCAATCGCCGCCGAGATGGACATGAATGGCATCCAGTCCTGCGTGCCCGTCCACTCGTACTACATTGGGTGGAGTTAGCCTGGTCCGAAACAGCTTCGAGGGAAAGAGGCAGCAATGACCGGGCAAGAATCGCTTACCTGCGTGTCGAAGCGCCACGGGCGATGGCCGGGGGAGGGATACCGAGACGATTCGTACCCCGCCGAAGTGGGGAAGGTTGATCGAATGAGGTGTTGGTTCCTGTTGTCTCGTCAGGATGGTCGAACACGCAACAGATCGCCCCGTCCCACGCGGGACTGAGGCCGGGGAAACACAATATGAAGATCAGAAGTAGCTCACCTCTGCGGCACATACATCACCGAAGAACCGCGATGACTGCAACCATCAGCAATAAAGCGAGGCTCACGCTCACCTCATGAGCCACTTGTGGCAGTTCTGCGAGCATCAGCGCAGCTCGAGAGCGCCACGAAGACATGATCCACATACCGCGATCCAGAAGTCGGGGTCAGAGTGCTTGACATTGGTCTTCACTTGGCCAATTGCGTGCGCGGCGTCCACGAGGGAGATGATACCGTATTTCCTGCACAGCGCAACGATGTCTTCCCATGGGTAAACCACGCTTCTCTCGTCAGCATGCAGACTTCTACTTGAACATCGGGGCGGGGCAGGTTTGCTGCAAAGCAAATGCGTGCGAGTGGGATGAAGACTGAGAATGTATCGCTTACCCGGGGTTGCTCGCGATCTGATCGACAATCACCATCCTCACCCGCTCGAAAGCCGTCTTGCCGGCAGGCTTGGCCTGGCCCGAGAAATGAGGTTTCGCGGGCTCGTTCCACTTGTCGATCATCTCAGCAGTACGCGCGAGCACCTCGCTATGATCGCAGGGGAACGTCACGTCGACCACCTCGAGATCGACCTTGGGGTGGCGGTCGCAGATGTATTTGGCGGTCTGTGCGACCGCGCCGTACGTCGTGGAGTCTGCGGGTGCACGAATCAGCTCCAGCGGACAGAGCTTTCCCGAAGAGCATTCCCTCGCGCACAGATTCTGTAGAACTAAGTGGAGACCACTCACATATGACGATCTTGTCGCCCTCTGCCCACTCGATATTGTTGACAATCGTGTTGATCCCATGCGTCGCGTTCGGGACGATGACGCACTCCTCCACCTCCGCACCGATCATCTCGGCCACTTGGCTTCGGACGCCGTTCAGGAGAGGTAGCCAGCTCCGGCGCATGAAGAGGTCCGGGTTGGACTCGCACTGCTCCGAGAGCTTGTGCATCGCGTCGATGACGGGCTTAGGCGGCGAACCGTATGATCCTGAAAAGGGTCAGCGAGTCGATTCTTCTACTTCTCTGAGTTGGCCGTTCGGGGCTCACCGTGGTTGAGGTTCACATCTGCGATGATAATATCAGCAAGGACTTTGTCTGCCGATGACAAGATCATTGGGGATGGGGTGACGCCAGACTTACAGTCTTTGGCGAAGCCCCAGTACTTGAGCATATTGTGCCCAAAGTCCGGCTTCCCTTCCACGGTCCTCCCCTTGATCTTGGATTCCCTCCCATCTTCGTCATCCGTGTCGGGCGTAGTGCTGGGGTCGTAGTCCACGCCCGGCATCGTCTTGAGTGCTCTGGCACGCTCGACCTCGTCAAACTCGTTGGTGTCGAGCGAGAGCCATAGGTGGGCGCGATCCTTGAGGAACTGCTCAAAGCTACAGCTGTTCAGCGGGGAGTAGTGTGGCGCCTCGGTTGTGAAATGGCAGCCCGGCTTCCAGAAGTATCTAAGACGACATCACGCGAGATGACGTCCTTTGGCTAGGAAGGTACGCAGAATGTGGAGCATGCGGGGGCATTTGGGCCAGAATCGTGGTGGACATCACGAAACATTGAGAGGGGCGGATGGGAAGTCGGATGGAAGAGTGGACGTCAGACTCACCTCCAGACGGCTGGCTCAAGCTTGTCGAGGCTGTCCTTCCAAACATACACCCACGCCTCGGTGAGCCCCACCCCCCTCGCGCCTTCGATCTGTCGAATCTCCAATGCCGTCTCCTTGGCCTTATCGTCCTCGACCTGAACATGCACCCAAGAAGTCGAAGACCGGTCTGACGTCCCGTCCTTCGACTCGTCGTCATCCTTGTACAGGTTACCAGCCTCTGCATCGGCAATCCTGCGCTCCTCTTTGTCCGCTTCGGCTCGGTCTTTCGCCTCTGCCCCTTCGCCCGACTGGCCGATGTACTCGTTCTGCGGCTCGCCGTCGTCCGCCGTTCGGACGTTGGCGTTATCATCGCCATCCACGATCCGCGGACGAGAGTCCTGGAGACTCTTGACGTATCGGTCTGCTTCGATGTTGTCAAGTGGGCGGCGAAGAGAGGGATCGAGTATCTCTTCTGGCAGGTCGGAGACGAACGCCGGAGAGGTGAGCGTCTGCACAGGAAGCCTGACACGGGAGTACTCCTGGGAAGATACTCAGCTGTTGCTCTACTCTCGCTCTCGCAACCAGACCAAGTGGTCGTGGATGGGGTGACAAGCTCGACATACCGGCCCCTCAAAGATGTCGAGCGCGTGCATGTCCTCGTACGTGAGACCTTTGACGAGCGTGCCACGGGTGTTGTAGTCCTCAATCAGAAAGATGGTTCCAGGACTGAGAGCATGAGCTCGGCTGCGCACTTCAAGTACAACAACACCTCGGTCGGCGAGTGATAGTTACTCACTCGCCCCGCTCCAGTAGCTCGGTGGTCTGATGTCGTCCCACGACAGCGGGGTAATCCTCATCCTTGACATGGTGCCGAGTGTAGTCCTGTTATCTCAGCAAGGATTTTCCTTCCGCCAACCTGACTTCTAGTCATGTCCAGCGTGATACTCACCGGGAGGAGGGCGTCCTGGAACAAGAGGTTCTCGCACTTGCGTCCCAGGACCCTCGAGAGGATCGAGGGGTGACACAGGGTCCCATAGAAGAAGACTGGACCAGCGTTAGTAGCTGCTCATTGCCGACAAGGTGAACACCTACATTCGTGGGTCCGAGGAGCCTGGCTTGGGTCTGGAACGTTTTGGTTGCCTACGAGAGGGTTCATTGTGCTGTTTCGAGACTGAACAGGTTGTCGGAGAGAGGTGACTGGCGAGAGATAAATCGCCTGGCTGTGTATGTGAGCCATCTCATCTCGAGTCAAGAGAAGCTGCTCGGTCTCATCCGGCATGTATCGACCGTCCACCCCACGGGGTCGTGCCATGATCCGGTTCTCGCGGCGTCCCTTGGCAAAGTAATCCTGATCCTAATCCTTTTAAAGTATCCTATTCCAGATCCTAATGGTGGCGATTGGATTACCAACTCTCAAGGGAAAAGCTTATGTAAGCGTCGGTGTCCTGGTTGACGGTGTGTTGACAAGGAGACGACGCGATTGATCTTTCACCTCGCAATTTATCTTAACATCTCTTGCACCCTTTCCTGTCCTCTCATCTGCACATTGACTATGCTGGGTAATTGATTCCCGCCCACAGCTCGCCGGCCCTTCTTGACCCTTCCCCCCTCTCTAAGACCCTTGTGTCCTCGCTTCCACCCCTCCCCCCGTTCCACAACCATCTGCCTAATCGACAATACCCACCGATCCCGACCTGTTTGCGCCGCCCGGATGTCCGACGACTTTGACTTTGACTTCGATGATGACTCTCTACTCGCCGACAGCAAGTTCCTCCGCGAGGTGGACAACATCGCTGCTCAAGCTGTGTCTCAGCCTCCCGCTCAACGTGCCGCGCCCGGTCGCTCAACATCGCTCCTGAACGCGAACGGCTCTGCGTCGAAGGGATGGACCGGTCCTCAGCGGAGCGTCTCCTCGTCGTCCACCTTCGCGCCGTCCTCAAGGAACTTCCCCCCGGGACCTCACCGACCCGCTGCTCTCTCCTCCTCCAGCTCAACCTCGACTAGTCGTCCGGCACCAGCTCGCGCCCCGCCGATATCCGCTCACCCGCCATCCGACGAATTCGACGATATCCCTCTACCCCTTCCCGCCGACCAGCTGTCCGCCATCGAATCGATCCCCCCGCGTCCTGTCAACCGCCCTCCCTCCATCCCATCCTCTCGCCTCGGTCGTACATCGAGCGGCAGTAACTCCATTGGGTTTCAGACGCACCTGAACTTCCGGAAGGAGAACCAGACGACGAAGGGCAAACGATGGGATCGCACGGCTTTTGCGGAGAGCGGGAGAAGGATCGGTGCAGTAAAGGGCAAGAAGCAGGCCAAGGGGAAGAAGAAGCGGGGCTTTGACGATGAGGACGAAGAGGATACGGAGGACGAAGGAGATTCGGGAGCACCGCTCGTGCCGTACCCCAAACCTCTCGTAGATCCCAGTGAGTGCGAGGGCAGGGCGATATCTCGCGACGAAGCAAGCCCTATCGGTACCTCTGCTTTGCTGATGCGTTTTAGACAAGCCTTACGAATCGCCGTGGCACTTGCCCAACTCGGCGACCATCAAAAAGTATATATACCCCACCAACCGGCCGAAGCGGGAGTACCAGTTCGACATCGTGCGGGCGTGCTTCACGGACAATTGCTTGGTCGCTTTGCCGACAGGTCTCGGCAAAACATTCGTCGCAGGAGTGGTCATGCTGAATTGTGAGTTTGAGTGACACAGCTCCCCCGATCCATCTGTCCACCTTCAGTCTCACTGGGTCCGCTGACTTGCGCAGACTATCGGTGGTTCCCGACTGGCAAGATCGTCTTCCTCGCACCCACGAAGCCGCTTGTGCACCAGCAGATCGAGGCGTGCCAAATGACGTGCGGAATACCCAGCGCAGATGCAGCGGTCATGACCGGAGCGAATGTCAGCGCGAAGGAGCGGGCCAAGCTAGTGAGTGAGCTCGGAGCGATCGACGGGGATGGAGACTGATGCAACTTTATCAGTGGGCGGAACGACGCGTCTTCTATTGCACACCTCAGACGCTGGACAACGATCTCAAAAAAGGGTCAGTCGACCCAAGAGACATCGTCCTTGCAGTGTTCGGTACGTCTCAGGCTCCGTTCCGCATCACGACGCCCCGCTGATCCTCCGCAGACGAAGCGCACAAGGCTTCAGGTTCCTATGCATACACCACCATTCTCGCCTACATCACTGCTCATCATCCCTACTTTCGCGTTCTCGCGCTCACAGCCACCCCTGGAGCCGACGTGCCCCGCATACAGGCCGTGGTGGACGCGCTCCATATCAGCCGCATTGAGATTCGGGAGGCTGAAGCGCCGGAAATCAGAAAGTACATGAATGAAAAGGTTAGCTATGCTTCGGCATGTGGAGTGACCCATAACGCGTCCTTGCTGACGGAGCCAGCGAACGGAGAAGCACTTTGTTGCAATGGGAGAGGTGGTCGAAGACTTCCGAGATCGGTGGGCGGCGTTGATGAAGGTGAGTCGGAACCCTTGATGGTCAGCTGCTGGTGACTGAACACGCCGCCAGCCATATGTGGTCAAGCTAGTCGAGAAGGACATTCTGACCGATCGCGACCTTGATATCAAGCGCCTGAAACCGTTCCGCCTCACCGCGAGGCGCATGGAGATCGCGCGAGATCCTACCTCTGGCCTCAAGTGGTGCCTCGGTAGCTTGCAGTCGCTCGAGCGGATGGCTCGCGCGATGGGACATTTGGTGAGTTCGCATCGGTCCGCCTGAGGTTTGTACTAAGTCACGGCTCCAGCTCGAATTCTCTATCGGGATGTTCCACACTCTGCTGCTAGAGATCTCTGGCGGCCAGACCGCCGACGGCAAGAAGTCGGGCACCAAGGGCGGTGCCAGTGCGATGCGCAACAACTCTGAATTTCGAAAGTTGCTGGGGGATGTCGAGGCGGAGATGAACTGCATCCGGATTGGGAAAGGTGGGAAGACGAAGGCGAGCCGTCATCCCAAGATGGAGAAGGCGCTTGAGTTGGTGCGTCATTGAAGTTATGTCCAGGTACCAGGAGCACGTCCTGATCCCGGATCCGCAGCTGCTGGCGCATTTCGCTCAGGCCGAAGAGGATGAGAAGGTGCACGGGACCAAGAACGATACGCGCGCCATGGTGTTCTGCTCCTTTCGTGACTGCGTTCTCGAGGTTGTCGTAAGTCTCCTCAATCTGATCGTCCTCGATTGCAGTGGCTGATCGGGATTAGGATATGCTGAATGACCATTCACCTGTCCTGCGCGCGACCAAATTTGTCGGCCAGTCGCAGGGCAAGCAAGAGGTTGATAAGGGTTTCAATCAAAAGGAGCAGAAGCGGGTAAGTGAGACGAGTGGTCGATTAGTGGTGGAATGGAGCTGATTTGGTAGACGATCAATGAGTTCAAAGAAGGCAAATTCAATATCCTCGTGTCGACGTCCATTGGCGAGGAAGGACTCGATATCGGCGAAGTAGACTTCGTGGTCATCTATGACATGCCGAAGCAATCCATCAAGCTGGTGAGCCTTATCCACCAGTGATGGTGTTCTCGGTCACGGCTGACAGTCGCTTAGCTACAGCGCATCGGTCGAACAGGTCGCAAGCGGGACGGTCAGGTTCACGTGCTCATGTCCGAGGGACGAGAGGATGCCAACTGGGACACAGCACAAGCGACTCACCGCGAGATCCAGGAAGAAATTCTACATTCGCGCAACCTCGAATTATTCGAGGACGTGGAGCGGCTGCTTCCACCCGGCAAGCTTCCGGAATGTGTCGAGGAGGAGATGCCTGTCGACCCGTGGGATCCAGAGGACCAGAAACTCCGCAAGAAGCTTCCTGCCGCTTCCACAAGGAGTCCCAAGTCCAACTCCAAGACTAAGGGGAAGGAAAAGGAATCAAAACGCCGCGGACACGAGATCCCGGAAGGTGCCCCGGATGGATTCAAGTCGGTCGCCCAGCTGCTTCGCGACGCCGATCGGGCCGTCGGTGATGGTGGCAAGAAGAGTACGGCCAAGGGAAAGAACCGGAAGAGAGCGAGATCGCCGTCGCCCATCCGTTCCGAGGACGAAGAGGTGCAGCAGATGGAGGATGAAGATGACGAGGCGGAGATGGAGTTGCTGTATGGAGGCGTACCCCGAGCGAAGAAGGCCAAGGTCGACTCTGGGCCCAGTGGATCCAGGCGGTCCAGCGCGAAAGTCAGTTCTGGAAAGACCCGGACGAATCGCAAGACCACGATCAAGGCTGCGATCTCACTCTCGAGTGACGACGAGGGGCCCACGAGGCCCAAGCCGAGCGAAGAAGCTCAAAGGCAGGCTGAGAGGGAGGAACTGAATCGCTCCGCCCTCGACTTCTTCAACACTCAGGGACCTCGCAGGCAGAGACCGCCGACGCCGGAGCGTACGCCACCGAGCTCACCGTCGATCCTCAGTTCGCCTCCCCAAGTAAAGGCGAGGAAGCTTCCGATCCTCAAGGCGACTCATCCGCCGTTATCACCCAATACGGACGAGTCGCTCGGGGCGGCTGACAGGCCTCCGGAACAATTGGCGGATCTGACCGCGGAGGACCAGGCCGGTGCGGCGCAAGCGCGTTTGACACCTCGCACAGCGACGGCAGCGGGATTCAGCCAGATTGATCCGATCGATCTCCTATGGGAGGACGACGAATTTGTCCCCTCACCAGCGCCCGCCCCGATGCCATCGCGCCCGTCGTATCCACCGGGATCCGCCCACCCAGCTCCCGTTGCGTCAAATCGATCTAGGACCTTGGGTCTTTCGCGGCCCCGACCAGCGCCCGTCACGCACACGCTTTCGACAGAGATGATGCCCCCGCCGCCTCTTCCGGCTCACCGTCTCTCTTCACCCGCGTCCCACTACAGTCACGGTTCGACTACGCCGGTGATGGACGCGACGCAGTTCCCCATTCGTCGAGCCGGTAGAAGGGGCAGAGTCCTCCTCAGCTCGAGCGAGAGACACAGTGAGGCGATGGAGCTTGATACGGAGTCGCCGCTTGCGCAGCCGGTAAGGCTGCGGAGGAGGAGGGAGGAGGACGAGGCGAGGGTGGCGGCTTCGAGCTCGCCACCACCTGTGAGGGCTGGTAGGGCTGGGAGGCGCAAGCGGGCGGATCCGAGCCGTGTCAAGGAGTTTGTGAGTGGGCAATGATATTCGGCCAACTTCGTGACCTGCCTTATATCTTTGATGATGTCTTTCCTTTTGCTTTCTTGTTTGGCGCAGCTTTGCTAATACAACCCAGCTCGATCTCGACGCAGAGCTCTCGGGCTCTGATTCAGGCGACGAGCCCTCGTCCGACGTCGAATCCGAGTCTGACCGTCTGTTCGCCAATGACTTCCAGCCCACCCAGGCTCCGAGGGGCTACGACCAGCGCGCAGCGTACGTTGCCGGTCTCTCGACCCAGGCCGGGCCGGCGCATGGCCTCAGGTTCGCACATGCCAACAGGGAGAGGGAGGGGTGGATGGGCAAGGCCAGGAAGCCGGTCTATGTCACGGACGACGAGCAAGGGAGCAGTGCATCGGAGAACGAGTACGAGTTGGGGAGCTTTGTTTGTCCAGACGAGGAGGACCTGAGTTTTGCGAGTGAGTCCGTGGCGACAGGGAGCAGCGCAACACAATGAAATACAACGCAACACAACACAACACAACATAAACCACACCTTGACATGGCGCGCAGATCTAGACAAATGGAGTTGACGGACGCTGACCATGAGATTCAGCCCAGAGCGACCCGATGTCGTGCGGATGAGTAGGGAGTGGGGAGTGGGGAGTTGGGTGTTCAGCGGACCCCGAAATGAGTGCCTCGCCTGGCCCGGACGAACCGGTCGTCAAGCGGATCACCACTCTCGATTCTTGGGCATGCCTACACTCGGCACTGGGAGCTTTTCTGTGCTCTTGCAACGGGACGCCGGAACAGGGCGGCTTGACTCGTCCCCGTAAGGTATGCGTTGCCACCAGGAGGCAGTGGGCGCGTGATTCTCGATGGAGGGGGAGGGGAGGTGGCTTTTGACTGCTCGTATTGATTCGCAGCTTGTTCTGTAGCTTTAGCCATACCGGATTTCTTACAATCGCACTGCTGCCATGATGCTAAAGACGGTGCTTGGTGCTTGGGGCTTGGTGAACGCTGTTTGACAAGCACGGCTAGAGCTATCTGTCCACATCCCAATTACGAGTTGGTCGGCACGATCCCCTCGGTAAGATAATAGGAGCGAGAGCAGCTGCACAGCCATACATCCGATACAACGACTGTTCAATCGTCACTTGATTCCGCTTCACTCCGCCTGACCAACTGCGACTTTGGGTGCGGGTGCAGGTGCGGGTGCGGGTGAGACTGGCACCCGCGCCGTCGGCTGGTCTTGATCGTCCCCGTCCCCGTTCCCGTCCTCGCCCTCGTCCTCAACTCGCACTCCCCCTCGGCCTCCCTCTCCGTGCTCTTGCTGCACCTCGCCCCCCTCGCCCGCCTCGCCCACCTCGTAGCTGTGCGCTTCCCCCGGTCCATCCGGCCTGATCTCACCGCTCCCACCGCGGAACGCTGCCGACCCGACCTCGACTCCACCTCGAGGCCTGAGCTCCGAGATGGTCAACCCCCTCGTTCTGGCTTTCGTAGCAGTGGCGAGCGGGCCCTGACGGCCCGAGACCGAGACCGAAGCCGAAACCTCTGGAGGTCCAGGTCCAGGACTACTGGCCGATCTCCTCCTTTGCTCCCTCTCCCTCATCTCCGACTCGTCTTCATCTTGAACGTCGCGGTAGCCTCCTCGCCGCGGAGGATTTCGATGCACCGCATCCCTGTCTTCCTCGAAACCAATGTTGTCCAGCCCAAGCAAACCTTTCCTAATCGGTGCGAAACGGACTTCGGCGACCTCGCTCTCGCCCCCATTCCCGTTTCCGTTTCCGTTTGCACTTCCATTTCCACGGCTCTCCTCAGGCTTCGCCTCGTGCGATGCGACTTCGATATGCCCCAAGCGCAGCAATGTCTCTGGCTCGAGCTGGACGTCGAACAGGTCGAGGATGAAGCGCCGAACGGGCGCTTGATAATGGTTTGTGGAGATGATGCGGAGGGCGCGGTGGAAGAGCGTGATGGATGAGAAGTAACGAGGGTGGCGGGTGCGGATCCTATGACTTCATCAGCACACCGATCACCGATCACGAGCCGGACACCGCCGATGGCGCCGCCACGGTCACGAATGAGACCCGCAAATTCGTCGCACGCAGAAAGCGAGGCCGACACGCGACATGGCCAACATAACCGCAGGAATCCGGAGAGATCCGCAAGGATACAGTCGCAGTGGGTCAAGCTAGGATCTGGCCATGGGCGGGTATCGCAGCACTCACCGCTTGAGGTTGTTCATCGCTCCCGCAGCGAGGACGTAGTTGCTGAGATTCGCAATCGAGTTCATGATCTCCCCCTCGAGCCCCGTGAGCTTGGGCAGCGGCGGTGTGCTCAGAGGCATCTCCATCCTCTCCCACGGCTCGATCTGTCCCGAGCGTCAACACGAGTCGGCACGAGTCGACGTAAATCGGCACAGGTCTCCAACTGCCTGGCCGACCGCACACAGCGCAGAACAATACTGGCTGGGCGCGATACGACCTATGACGGGCACAGTGAGACACTCACCTGGACGAATCGCGAGATATCGTTCGGGAGGCATATCCCCGTGGTGTGGCCCATGGGCGTCCTCGTCGAGACCCAGCCTAGCTCCTCGAGCAGCTCGGCTCCCATGCGCGTGGAGGAGATCAGGCCGAGGACGAAGAAACACGTTCCCTTCATGATGAGGACGGGAGACTGCTCGGCGATCTCAACGATGATCTCCACAATCTCCTCGTCCTCGAGGAACGGCAGCCCGCCTTCGGTGGACCCGATGTTGCCCTGATCACAGATTAGCACACTAGCACCCCGCCTCTCGCTGCCCGGTACCGCTACACCGAGATGCAGAAACTGTTTCAAAGACGCGGCAATCACGTACCAAGGCCCAGAGCACGCTCTTCACATTGGTCAAGATTGCCTGGTCGTTCTCCTCCATACCGTGCAGTCGGACGATCTCCGCAAACTCCGGCACAATCCCCTTTTCTTTGAGATACATGCACCCCTCGGACGTCTTGGTGAGCTCGCCGAAGAAGTGGGTGGGCGCCATGCCGTCGTATTGCCTGAGAGCAGTGTCAGCTCGGATCGAACAGTGACACCGATGCGCCACCGGAGACCAGACCCGGCTCGCAGATCAGGCTCACCAATAATCCTCCACCTGGTCGTTCATGAAAGGGCGCACGGTCCTGGAGACAAACGTCTCCGCCTCGATAACATACAGCATGTTCCTCTCCTGGTCCAACATCAGCTCGGACGACATACGCACGTAGTTATTCCGAGGGGCCTCACCGTCATCCAACTCTCAAGTTCTCGGTCGATGTACTGCGCCTGGAACAGGTACCGGAACCCAATCGACGTCGACACGAAGCTGTCTCAGACATCAGCGACACGCCCTTGCCTTGCACTTGCACATCGACAGACTCACCGCATGAAGAGCGGGTGTCCCACGTCACCGAGATGTTCCAACGTCGGCCTCATCTGCACGACCTTCTCGAGGCACTCCGTATCCGAGCACACCTCCTCGAGGTACATGACCGCCACGTCGCAGACTTCCATCGCCACGTCGTACAGCTGGGTGATCATGAGCTGGAGTGACCAGTCGAGTAGGGAAGGTGCGTCGTGCAGCAGTCTAGCGAGGTGGTGGGTCGCGAATAGCCGAGTCTCTTGCAATGCCGATGTGAGAGCTTTTGAGAGGATGATCCGGGGATGGGAATCTCTGAGACGGTATTAGCATTGCCGATATGGAGAGGAACATGGGGGCGGGCAGAGGCCTTGCCTCGCTGGACTCCACTCACAGGCTGTAGTCAAAGCATTCGATAGCCATGCGAGTGATGTCCTCTCGACTTCGCTGCTCGCTCAGATGATAGAACGAGTTGAAGAACTTGAACTTCTCCAACAGCCTGTTCCGCGTCAGCCATTCTGCAGCCTGGACACTGCAAGCTTCAGCCGCCGTGACCCACTTGATACCCTCTCGATGTTTGCTCAGCACACCAAGCATCTCGAAGTAGCCGTACGACAATGAGTTCTCCAATCTGTCAGGCGCCAACACCGCATAGCTCGCCAACGGTTGCTGCTTCGCATCAGCAAGGCGCGGTCCAAGGATAACAAAAGCGGTCGGGCACTGACATGCTCGATCTCGAAGAAACAATCGGAAAGCTGGCGCAAGAGCTTGTCCTCGGACACGAACTTGATGCCTTCCGGACTGACGAGCATGGTCGACAACAACGAACACGCGAGCTTGACCCATTTATGATTGGGCTGTAGTCATTTCTCATCAGCGACTCTCCCGCTAGCCACTGGTTGTCCGGAGAAGCGCCCGTCGAACATACCCGAGTCCGTTTGATACTGGAGAACCGATTGTTGAGTGGGTGGTAGAATGAGAACAGCCGACGGATGAACTTGGTCGCTTTGATGGTCTCCTCGAGGCGCTTCGAGTTGAGTAGCGGACCCTCCACGAGATCGACAATGAGGTCGTAGTTCCACTTGGTGTGGTCTCGACCGAGCAGGACCTGCCAAAGTCAGCCGGAGCGACACAGGCTCGGTGAGTCGGTATCGCTTACACCGGTATCCACGATCATCTGCTGGAACTGCTTGTCCTCGACCTGCAGACCCAGGCGTAGTTTGACAGACTGGACCTGCCTCTGTCCGCGCTGCAAAGGATCGTGCGCGGCGTTGGACCTGTCCGCAATCTCAGCTGGTACGTTCTGGCTAGGTGCTCTGGATCATTTGGACTCACCCTGACCTATCTCGCCTGCCTTGCTGCTTGTTCGCCCTCGTCTGATTACGGTTCAAGCTGTCGATGGAAGATAACGCCGACAACGCCTGATGTCGATCATTGGCATTGGAGAACTCTGTGGCTCCGAGGAAAAGTCGGGGCAATGCCTAGGTGTGGGTCAGGACCGGATCTCTTGCCGAGCACGGGCGACGCCCTCACCTGGAGTTGAGCGGCGAAACGAAGCGGGAGGATACGATTGGCCATCTGCAGTAACTCGCCGAGGAGTAGCGTTGCCTTGCGATTGAGGGCACCCGAGTTCTCCTGGATGATAGCGACCAGAGCCTGTTATACATGAGCATTGACTGGAGCATCATGGGCGAGAGACCCACTTCAAGCAGACCCGACTCGATGAAGATGGCCAATAACAGCGCGATGAAGTGGTCCACCAGGTTGAGCGGCTGCAGGTTATCGTCCTCGTCCACCTCCTCCTGAAGTTGCTGTGACATCGCCTCTTGAGTGCGGTTATACACTACAACAGGATCAGCACCGTGTCCCCGTCGCTGGAACGACTCACTTGTGAGACGCTTGCCCTCGAGAAATGCATTCATGAACGGCGGAGCTTTGATTCGCAAGCAAGAGAAGAACAAGTCGAGGATCGCATCCTGCGCGGATCAGCGCTCCACTTCTTCAGGCCAGTCACTTAGCCGGGCTCACCCTCATTTCCGTCACGGGGATGTGCAGCGAGCTGATCAACGACTTGATGGCCCGGCAGTCATCCATACAGAGGTACAATAGACCTGTTGAATCCTCAGCTACGCCGCGCGACGGATGTTCGCCGACAACACTCACCAGGCCATGAGCCGAGCAGCATGCTGACGTTCCGTACCGACCACTGGAGCTTGTCCATGTGCTTCCCCATTTGACGCTGTGATACCTTGCCATATTCCTCTGTCAATCCGACCAGCACGGTCTGCGCGACGTACACGTCAACTCCCGTTCCAGGGCTGGGACATAGATGTCGTCGAGATGAAGCTCACCTCAAGGTCCGAGCCCGGGATGAGGAGATGTCGCGTGGATGGCTGATTGGTGAGGTAGAGTAACATCCCTGTCATTGCTGGACCCAACTCGGTCGGACCGTCTTTGAAGGCCAGCAGAACAGTCCTGAACGCATCGGATTGCACAAGCCGTCCCAAATCCAGAATACCTGGAAGTGGTGTCAGTTCGTCTTCCGATTCTACCCACCGATTCGACCCCATGTCCAGACGCACCGATCTCGACGAGCGTCTCCATGCAGACAATCCGCATCGCGTCATCCGGATTCTCCGCCGCGCTGACGACGGCCCGTACCAGCCCATCGGTGAGTGGCACCCTGCACGCCAGCAGCTGCACAACGTGGCCCGGTGGCACAGCTCTTGCCGAGCCATGTCTCGAGTGAGTCGGTCGCACGCGAGGAGGGGATGTGTGATAGCGCAGCGAAGCGGTTCGGTGCGACCGAGTCGGTGGGGGGAGGGTGATCACGGCGCGCAAGAGGCGGAGGGCTTGTTCGCGTTCGTGTACGGCTTTTGCGTCGCGGGCGAACGATCTGTGTTCGTCAGCAAGGTAAATCCATCAAGTCCGGTGATCAATCGTTCGAGGACACGGTTGACAAAAACTCCTCACCGGATGATGATCCATTCGAGACCCGCTAGAAGCATCTTGCCCCATGTATCCCTATCCAGCAGAAACCGCAGGGCTCGATACGCTGCTGCTCTTCTCCTCGACGTGGCCTCGTCCGCCAGAAAGGGCAGCACGCTGTCGATGCAATCAGTGTCGACACTCTTGGCAGCAGCACAGGTCGAATGAATTGCACTCACGACTGCACGACCTCCTCGGTATTCAACAGCGCCTTTAGCCCATCCGACTTCTTGAGCGTATCTGCCAGGCGATTCAGACAACCCCACACCTCATCTCCTGGCTCCGTATCCCGTCCCTTTGCCTTCCCCTGTACCGGCATCGCGAGTTCCTTCAATCTCCTCAGGATCGACGTCACAGCCTCCAGGAGCACCATGGTATTCTCGTCTTCCACGTGAAGCATCATTTCCCCGGGCGAGCTCAGCCCGCTCCGGCTGCGCGAGGAATCGAATCTTGTCGGGCCGTCCGAGCTGGTTACGTCGCTCTCACCGCCTGTGCTCCTGCTTCGTGCCCGTCCGGAGCTGGAAAACAAAGAGGGCGAGCCACCGTGTCGGGAAGGGGTGCCCTGTGCCGACGGACCGGCAGCGGCGACGGCAGCAGCGGCGGCAGCGGGGGAGTCGAAGTACTCCCGTTCTCGGTCGGGCGTGAGGGCGGAGCCATGGCGAGAAGGTCGGGGTCGGGATGAGAGGAAAGA
This sequence comes from Saitozyma sp. JCM 24511, assembly GCA_001600855.1. Lineage (NCBI taxonomy): Eukaryota > Fungi > Basidiomycota > Tremellomycetes > Tremellales > Trimorphomycetaceae > Saitozyma > Saitozyma sp. JCM 24511. Next base: position 346,088 of record BCLC01000020.1, on the reverse strand, counting down.
CGAGGATCCAAGGGATTGGCCGAGAGACGAAGTGGAGGCATAGCCGTTGAGCTTGGGTTGTGGACGGCGGCGAGGCCGTTGGGGTGTGCCTGCGGGTACATGGTGCATTAGCGCTGACTCCCATAGGTCAGAGGCATAGCGACCCGACCTACCCCCTCGCAAGCGCTCAAGCGTCGCCTCGAGCTCCTTGATCCGTTCATTGGCTGCTTCGAGCTGGGCCGTGATCCGGTCTTTGACCTGGTCCGGTTCACCGCCGTCCCCTCCTCCACCCCTCTGCTCAATGACCTTTGTGACCCATCAGCTCCGAAAGTGCATGCTCGGGCGTGTTGAGTCAGGGGCGTGTGCGCCGTATCACTCACATCGAGCATCTTCTCCGCGCCGTATTGAACCCTCCGCTCAATGGCGAGCTTGTTCATCACGCTGTCGACCTGGCGGAATCAGTATGCATCACACGGCTCACGCACAGCGCCGTGGGAAACGGGGACTGAGACAGCGCGACGGCGCGACAGGGCGATCATACGAGCCTCATGCGTTCACAGCACGTCGGTTGGTGAGGGCAGGGGGGATCGACATGAACAGTGGAAGCGCGCCGACTCACCGTCTCCCCCTCATCATCCATCTTTGAGACCTCATCGTCGATCCCTTGCGCTCCATAACTCCTGCTCGACTCGAAACTCGGTCGTGGACCATAAACCGCCGCCATCCCGCTCGCCCGCTCTCTCTCAGTTCGCAGATCGCGCACAGAGGTTCCAGGTGATTTACACGGAATGGGCGATTTCCCTGGCCAATGCACAGGCGGTGACTAGTAGTTGTGCGTCCTCGCCATGTCCTCAAGTGAGCGATTGGTCGCTGGTCGTCAAGACGTTCGTCGGTCCCAAAGGTAGCGACAAGAGGAGGACGAAGAGCAAAGCGGCTTGGGTCGTGTGGTCAAGCTGTCGGTCGCAAGTCGTGAGTGCCTGGTCGATCTCGTAAGTTGTCTTGGTCGTGCGTTACAGTCTGTCTGAGGCAGGGAGCAAGAGTGGGTAAACGCGATGTGATACAAGACAAAGTCATCACTCTCCCCCTCGCCATCATCGTCAAGGCCGTCAACACCCCTTGGACGGCGGTGTCGGTGTTGGAAGCGGGATCAAACCAACCATCCGATCACATGACCCAATGGCTCCAAGTGCTTTGGTGGCCGGAGCACCAGTGAGGCATCGTGCGTCGTGCATCGTGCTTTGTCGCGTTGTCGCTCATCTGTGATACATAAGGCAGCGTAGCAAGGTATGATATGATACTTCTCGTCACCTGCCAAAGCTAAGCGTAGGGTACTCTTGTGTATGTATGCAGAAACTCGTATGCTCTCGCCGTACTCTTCTTTCTTTTTCTTCACACGACCCACCCCAACCCGCCCGTTTCCGTGATATATGACAAAGATAAACCAAAGCATAGGTAAGGATAAGAGCTCAAATGCAGGTGTATGTGTAGGGAATGGTCGGGGCAGGAGTCTATGTGACGAGGAATCGGAGCAAGACGTTGGGCTAACGCAGACGCGAACGCAGACGGCCGACGGATGGTGAGACAGAGAAGAAAAGGATAAGTCTGGTAGATGGCGATGCATGATGATGTGAGATCATGAAGGATAGGTCGTGATAGATGGGTAGATAAACCGTCGAGGTGTGAGATGCGGGTTTCAGTCGTCGTCGTATGTATCACGTCACGTCTCGTCGCGTCGCGGGTCGGCATCGGCGGCGTCGAGGCCTGCTCGGGGGTGAGGTGAGAGTGGTCGGAATCGCGGGAGATGGCGTTGGCGTCTAGTTGCGTTTTTTTGCTGGCGTCTTGAGGGTCTTTGTGGGGGTCTTGAAGGTCTTGAGTCTTGGGTCTTGGAAACAATGCAGGATGGATTGATTATGCGCAATGATAAAACAAAAGGAAAGTCCGGGGCGTTGACTCGGGCCGTTATGAGAACATGCTGGTGAGCTTATTGGTGAGACTTCGGTATCGGGGTGCGTGTCGTCGCGTCGCGTCGCATTCGCGTCCTAGTTGCTCAACCGGCGCATGGCACGGGCCGGCAATGTGAGCTCGCCCACCGTGGGAAGCGGGTGGAGGACGGAGCGAGGGTGGACGTAATGAGGAAGGGCGTGCTGTCCGTGGTGAACAGCGACGACGGCGGGGTTGACCTGCTTCGCAGCGAGAGCGAGGTCGGCGGCCGATGCCGAAGTGCCAAAGACAGGAGGAGCGATGTTCTCCTTGGCCGAAACCGACCCGGCGTGGACGACGGTAGGGGCGGTGGAAGTGAAGGGGTAGCCACCGTCGTGGACGTGAACGGGGGTGATGGGAGTGAGGGGCTCGTCCCCGGCATCCGATGAGGAGCACGAGATGGAACCGGTGGAGGGAGACGCGGCAACCCATGATCCGCGCTTGCCGGGCCAACCCGAGGGCGCGAGGCCTGGTGTGGAGAGGGCAGAAACGGGAGTGGCGGGGGTCTCGGGGTTGTACGAGAATCTTCGGCCCGAGAGGTACCATTCTCGGCAGATGGTGGAGCATCGTCCGTAGTAGGTGGGTGCGTACTTGCGGATGACAATCTCCGACACCTGCTCGAGCTTCTCGCCAAAGTGCTTGTCGATCGCGAACGCAACTCGGACAGCGACATTCTCGGGGCGGTTGGAAGGCTGCGAGGCACGAGTCAGACCATGCCACACCACGAGGGACAACACGGCACGGAGGAAAAGGGATAGGGTGAAGACGACTTGGAAACCCGCCTCACCTTTCTGGCCTTTCCGCACATGAACCTCGCGAGCATGAGGGCACCGTTGGCAACGTCGCTCGAGCGAATGCCGACAAACTCGCGGTGGAAGAGGGTGATCTCCATGAGGAACCTGGCCAGGTGCTGGACCTTTGCCTCCTCGTGGTTCTCACCAGTGGTGAAGGTGCGGAGCCAGGCCTCGGCGGTGGGGTGACCGATGATCCATCCGACTGTGGAAAGGACGTGGTGCTCCATCTGGATAAAGGCTGACTCGTCGTATGCCTTGCAGCACATGTCGGCGAGCTCCTTGACCAGTGGGACCTTGTCCTTGCCGTCCTCAAACTTTGCAGCGATCCACAGAGCGGCGCACCCGACGAGCTGGTAGTGCTTCTTGTAGACTACCCGTTTCGAGACGTATCGGTCGACAATGTTCATGGCGAGGTAGAGCACTTCAGGCCGCAGTCGGAATTGCTGGTGGACCTCGATGAGAAAGTCGATGAGGTAGGGGCGCATGAACCATTGCAGTTCGGGTTGCATGTCCATGAGGTTGGCGTCGGCGATAGTGGCAGTCTGTAAGGGGAGACATCAGCTTGAGAGACGCAACGCGGGGAGACCACACGAGCCACTCACGTCCATCTCGTGCATGTACGCCATGATCTCCTCCTGGTAGTCCTCCTCAAAGTAAGGCCCTTCCTCGATCCGCCGAGGCTGCGCGTTGGACATACTGCCGTGGCTTGATGAACCAACGTTGGCTGGGGCCTTGCCCTTGGGCTCAGGCTGGTGGGCGGTGGGCGAAACGGAGCGCTTTCGAGGCTGCTGACCGTAGATGGAGGGGCGGGCGGGTTTGGCGACTTGTGCTGGTGGCATGGTGGTGGTGCTGAAATGGAGAGTGTGTAAAAGGCTAGGTAAAGTCGGCGGGTGCGTAGAGGACAGTGGCACGGTTGATGTTGGGAATCTTGACGTGCCGGATGGTGTATTGAACTTGCTGTGCGTTGGCGTGCAGGGGTATCACGCGATGCGACTGCAGGTGGAACAAACCGGGGATAGTGGGTAGTTATAACGTGTCCGTAAGAAGTAGTCGGCGAGATATCGTTCGAGGTGATGGTCGCGCCGTGTCGGGGAATCGTGGCGGTCGAGTGATCGTGCGTGGGTTGAGGAATGTGGACAGGCGAGTGTCGATACAGGACGAGAGGTTGAGAGAGAGGGCAAGTCGACAAAGAATCAGATGAAGCAATACAGCGTGAGCGCGTGATCCCTCTTCGTGTCGTGTCGCCAGGAAACCGTGTCGAATCGATGAGTGACCTCTCTACAGTCCAGAGGACGAGACGAGGACTCGAATCGATTGAAAGAGAGGGGAAAGGAATGCGTTTGGCCGCTCTTTTGAGTGACGGGCGGAGCGAGGGGAAAGGACGAACGACAGGAGAAGGAGGGGAAAGAACGTTCTGCCGAGTCGATCTATACAGAACTCATCAAGAGGAAGATATAGAGAAGTGAGAGAGTGTGAGTACGCGCGAGTGAGCGGAAGCAACAAGCGAGAAAGAAGGAGGAGGGGGAATGAGAGTTGCTAGCCTGGTCTTTAAAGTCAGAGCCTAGGCGAAGCGTCAAGGGAGGTGTGGTAGGGGGGTGAGAGGAGGTGCAACGCCAAAGGGTGATAGGAAATGTGAGCGAGTGTGGGGTGGTGGGTCAACGACGAGGAATGTGTCGCAACGCCTAACGCCAACGCCAGGGTTGGTTACCAGCGTGGTTGTGCGTCGACGTGCGTGGGTTTCGGGGGAAATGGTCAAAGATTGTGATGCGTGACGCACGACCTCGGTCTTAGCCTGAGGCTGAGGCTGAGGGGGTGGATGGGTAGGACAGGTGCTGGTCGGCTTGACGCCGCAGCACACCAAAAGTAGGGCGCGATCAACGTCCCAAGGGATGGGAAAATAACACGCAGTGAAAGCATCGCCAGCCCCAGCCTCAGAAGCCAGCCCAAAAGACGAGCGCGATTGAAAGGGTTCAATCTGAAGGGCCAAGTGGCCGTGGCCTACGCACACCTCCGTCTCGCTCGTTTGCGAAACGGCGCCAGGGTCGTACCGATGGGCGATGCCGTACCGTCGTACACACCAGCCCAACGAGAAACCCGACCTCTTCGACCTGTCACGCCGGCGTGACGTTAAAAGCCCCTCCGACGAGTTTTGGCTTCACTTCACCCCACCCCCGCCCCCTAGCCTTCCGGACCAAACTCAACCCTGTCATGGCTGCACGGGCGGGGCGGTACGCGACCGACCGTCCGGCAGAGCATGTCGGGTGAAAGGTGGCGCCCCAGCCCCTAGGGTCGCCCAGAAAACTCCCCCACCTCACGCCCAGCGAAACGCAAACGAGATCGAAAGATAAAAACCGCCCACCAAATGCCGGCAGGGCAGCCCGACCGGGAACCTGTGCACGGCCAAGTCCCGGTTGGGCGCCAGAGCCAGCAGGTGCGCCAATGACGAAGGACCAGGGCAACCGCAACGCCGAGGGAAGCACAAAAGCACAGAAGCAGATGCAAGCGATCGCGAAACCAAGAATTCAGGAAAACCGATGCGAATCTCAGCGTGCCAAACTCACCCTATGGAAGAATATCCCTTGGCAGGCGACCTGGGAGAATCGCGAAGGCAGACGTACGCTCGGCAGCAACGTGCCAGCCTTTGGAATCGCGAGCGGGGGTCGATTGGGCGCCGTCTGGTGTGTGGCGGCCGTTCCAGGGTTAGTTACCGTTTGGCGTTTTCTAGGCCCTGTGACTTGTGAGCTGCTGTAACTCGTATATCACTATCGCGCTCGCGATGTTAATGCGCGATTAGGCTCGGGCTAGGTCCCGGACTAGTCTTTTCAATACAAGGCCCGGTCGCCCACCCCTCAACTACAATCCAAAATCCAAAGGTCCACAAGGCGAAATTTCTGCGAGACCTGACCTCCCCACCCTCAGCCACGCTGACGGCGAGTGCGCCCGCGTCCCACCTATAACTCTCCGCGCCATGTTATTCGTGCCTGTTCAACACCACCAAGATTCCTGAAATGATCGACGAACCTCTCGCCCCGGCCATAGCAAACCCATGACCGGCCAAGCTGACGCGGTGGAGATCCCTCAACCACCGGTCGCACCGGCCCCAGCCAGTGCCGCCCCTCCGCCTATCACGCACAGACGGGGGCGAGATGGTGGCTTCGTGTCGTGATGTGCTCCAACCAACCCATGGAACCACACGTCCACCATCTCGTCTTCATGAACCCAACATCACGTCCAACGTCCTCCTCCATCCTCTCGACCGGGCCGGGATGTCCGTCGGCGTCTCCCGGGCGGCAGACTCCGGCCCAGCCAGAGATCGAACCGGGACGACGAAGAGGAGGGTTAAAGTTGACTCGCGAGGCACGATCGGAGAAAGTGGGTGAATGAAGCTCGATGCCACATGAAGAACTGCAAGCCTGGGCCCTCTTCCCACTTCCCGTTGCTGTAATGGTCGGCGACCGGTATCGCAGCAGGGGAAGAGGGAAGGATAGAGGGCAATGAACGGACCAAAGTCCTCCGTCCTTCAACCTTGTCGCCAGGCAATGAGATATGATGGACAAGGGGAGGACGATCGTGTCGATCATCGCGGTACCCGAAGAGGCACCGTAATGTCGATGTCGATGCCTAGGAAAGTAGCTCCATTGCCTCACCGCCAGACTCCACTCCGACCTCTGCCACGAGCGACATAGCGTGAAGGAGACCGGTAGCACCAGCTCCACCCGCAGCCACGAACCGGCTAAATGCGGACCAAGAGGTGATGTCGAGAACAAAAGCAGGAGATCGACCGACGTCAAGGGGAAGGTTGGGAAGAGCTTGAGCGTAGAAACGCTCCGCTCAACACCGGACCCCGGCTCCACCTGCGGCACCGAATAGGCTTCTGCCGCAAGCTCGGCAGCGCCCGTCTTCCGCCTATTGTTCCGTCGACGCCGCACGTTTCAAGACGTCGAAGACAACCCTCCACTTGGCCTCACCTCCGCCACGGCGGGGTTTTTGGCTCCACTGCGACTGCGAAAAATGGAGTGTGGACAACACGAGACAGAGTCCCAGCCCGGAAAGCTGGCGTGCTTGGGAACAGATAAGCACGACTCACGAGGTTTGAATTATGTGATCGTACTATCTCCGCGGCAAATACGAAGCGAGGATGTCCGATGACTGGCGGATTCGGATTGTCAAATGCCTACAGGAGGAGGTCAGCTTCGGCGGAGGGAAATCGACAAAGAGCCTGGATATACGAGTGAGCCCCAGTTGGATGCGGATAAGCCAGGGGGAGTGGTCCGACTGCAAGACGTCAGCTGTCGGCGGGAGCGAGACTCCTGGCCAGGGGCTGGGGAATAGGATCATCGCCACGGGCAGGAGAAGGAGAAGTAACTGAACTGTCGCTCGAACTTACTTGCGCGTGTGCTGGCTGAGTCGGTCTCCGTGGTGAAGCCACTGATACTCCTTGGACTGAGAAGCCCGAACTTGGTGGGGTCAGCGACGATTGTAACGTCGAGGCGGGTACTGTGGGTGCGGTTAAAGAAGTAAGAGGAAGGTCAATCTTGGTCAGAGAGTGAGAGATACGTGGACGCGATGGGGAGATTGGAAGGAGGGGTGTCGCGCGGATGAGTCCTTCTTTATCACTGATCCCCTCTCGGCGATGCTCGTCTGTCCTCCCCCGCCACCGCGGCCCAGACAAACACCCAGATGGACGAGGCACCTCCCCCACTCACTCAAGTTTCACCGGGTTGCCGCTATCGAGTTTCTGGTATTGCGCTGTCAACTTCGCGAGCTCGTCGATCACGACGATGAAACAGGGCGAGCCGGTAAGATTGGCGTCGTTGTGTAGTGGGTGTTGAGTTGTGTGGAGTGGTGGTGGTGCCGTGCCGTGGTGTAGAGCCCGGAGACGTGAATCGGTGTAGATGAGATGCGAGGGGAAGCTCCAAGGCGATGATGATGGAGGGGAATGGGACGGGACGGGCTGTGTCGATTGCTTGTGTTGTGTACGGAGAAAGCTCGTGTGGAGTGTACAGATGCTTGTGCTGGTGTATGCGGGATGTTCGGTTCCTCTCCTGTGGTACGGGTATTGTCAGCCGCTCGTCCTCACCGGGACGTGTACACCGTGTGCACCTGGCGTCGCCGACTGGCCGAGAGGAGTAGGTTGGCGACGACACGGAGGGGGAGGGTAGGATACATGTCGGAGATATGATTGGGACGAGGACGGGGAGGAGGATGTATGGGTGAGGATGCACGAGGAAGTGGAGAAGACGAGGGGTGGATAGGGGATAGCGGTGCTGCGGCAGTACAGTACGAGTAAGGTGCTTACCCCTGGACGTTAGGAAGTGAAAAGGCTTTTTTGTCTCTTGCCGGGGCTCTTGTGTGTCGGCGCTTGGATATGTATGTGTGCGAGCGCTCTGGCTGAAACCGAGACGGGGACAGTGATGCGAGTTGCTGAATGCGAACCTTTTTGGGGCGGAGAGGGACAGAGGATAGAGGCAATGTAGGCCGAGAAGAGGTGCGAGAGAGCAGAAATGTTGTCGCGAGGAAAGGAAAGAGGATGGAGAAGGATTTTGAATGAATGAGAGTGAAGCGAATGATCAGGCGGCCTGCTGGTCGAGAAGCTCTGTATGGCCGGTCGTCCAGGGAAGTCGAGCCGCAAACGGGGGTGCAAGGTAGGTACAGTGACTGTCACTGTGACCGATCTGATCAGGCAGGGTACCGTGTAGGGTTGGCGTTGTTGGCGTCGGCGTCGACGTCGAGATCGGCCTGGTCGGGCTGGTACGAGCGAATGATTGCGAGAAGGGGCTGTCACGCCGATTCGCTTCCAAGCGCAGCGGTCTGGTCGGGCGTTGGTTGGCGTTGCTGGCTGGATCGTTACCGTTGGGTGATCAGGAGTGGTAGCTGTGTGAGTGTTAGAAGGGATGATTGGTGATTGGTGATTGTGACGGTGACGGTGACCGATGGGTGACAAGGGTCCATGACCTTTCAATTGTTCCAAAGGACACTGACTGAACCTTGCCGTACCTCACTCGCATCGACGACCGAGCATCGACTCTCATTCTCGTTTCAACGCCGCTCCGCTCCTTCTGAAGCGAGCACTGAGCGCGGGGCTGTGCGATGGGCAGAAACCTAGTACGGGTTGGCAATACAGCATGCGAGTCCACATGCTCGCTCGCCTTCGTGTTCATGCAGTGGTAACTCATGGCGAGTGGGAGGTGGTATGTGCAGTGCAGGGTGGTGTGTGTGCGCGGACGCTCTGGGCTGGGCGGTGGTGCAGTCTCGGTGTTGTGTTTCGTGTTTCAGGTTGCCGTCCACCATCAATCTCCCCCCTCATCCCTTCGACACCGGTCCTATCATTTCGTCGCCCTATCCTGAGCCGCGCATACATGTACGTCTGCCTCCCATCTGTTCTTGGCCCGTTTAGACCCCGTCGTAAGCTGGTGAAACAGATACGAGGCTCGAGAACACGTCGTCAGAAGACGATGTTTGTTCTGTTGACTGGGACCGTGCGGACCGCCACACACCTCGCTCGGGCCCTGGGCCATTCCATGCCGTCGCTTTCGAGATCCTACCAGTCCGTCTCAAAATACCAAGCTCGCCTCCCGAGCAAGCTCGGAAATCCGAAAGCGCCCCTCTTTACAAGTCCAGTGCATACAGTAGACCTCGAAACATCTCCGCGCAACCCGAGCGGGCCGAGCTGCGTCGTGCAGCCATCGCGGAAAGGTGCTCGCAAGTCGGTTTCCGGGTCCAAATGAGGGGCCACTCAAGAACTCAGTTTTTCGGAGAAAGAAACTGTATCTGTGCGCTCTCAGCAGGGCTGTGCGGCATCGGTACCGTAACTGCAAGTGGGAAGCGATGGAATGTTGTACTCGTCAGTACGAGTAAATCGGCGGCCTGCTCAGAGGCGCGACGAGTACTATGCACGAGGTCCATCCCTGTGTCCTGCGGTTCAACGATCACGAGTACTTGTCCTCAGAGTCGACAGTGCGGTGAGAGCGAGGTCATGGCGATGGCTGCCGTTGCCGGCGCCGCCCTGGCCGCCTGGCCAGGCAGAAGGGCGATCAATGATGAGTCCAACGCCGGGTCAGGGGGATCGACCAGGTTCGTCGCCATCACCATCACTATCATCACCATCACCACCATCAACATCATCGCAATTACCCCCGCGACCGTCCCGTTTCGTCGCCGAGCTACAACCGCCACGTCCGTCCCTTCGCCCCTTGATAACATCGCCACGTCCGTCCGTCTGTGCATTCGAGGTCCGATGCTATGTTCCGCGCCACTTCGGGTCACCGACTGCTTCACCGCTCTGGAAGCAGTGCACTGCTGTGCATGCAAGTCCTGCTGTGCTGGTACACGTCGCAGCGTCGCAGCTATGTGTGCTGCAGTGTAGTGTGCAAGCGCATACTCGTCGGACGCGCCGCGTTTTGACTTTGCACACCGCACCGTATGGTACGGCGCGTTGTGCGTTGTGCGTTGTGCGCTTGCGCTTACTCGCTCCTCGCAACATTTACGTCCGGTCTCACCGTTCTGTCCCACGCGATAAGACAAGTGGGTGTCTGTCGTGTCGTGTGGGATGGATGGGATGGGGTTCACCGGATGGCTTTGATGGCTTTCTCGTGATGATGCAGCATACTCGCACTGTGCTATCGGACATTTAAGACTTTGGTGGTGAGACATGGCTTCACGCAGAGGCGACATGCTCAGTCTCCATGGCGCCGCCACACCGTGTCGCCGACGAGTGGGCCACCGGTGGCAGGGTGGCTTTCGTTCCCAGGGCGGACAGGCAGGGTAGTTGTCGTCGTCGTCCCTGTCCAGAACGAGATTTCAGACTTCTCCCCCACTCTGAGCATTTGGGAACTGAGAATGAGAATTCTAGAGACTGAACATTTCGAATTCGGTGTGACCGTTTAGCGGTGTACTGATCCAGGACCGACCGTTTCACCATCAGTCGTCGTTACACCTTTGAAGCCGAATGACTTCCAGGACATCAGGACGGCGGACGTCCAGGACATGACCCAGGACATATCAGCACAGGTCCTCACGATCACTGTGCACCGTGCACACGACCTGCAGGAGATACTTACCGCACGTAGCACTTCGGCCCATCCATCCGAACTCGTACCGAGTCACCGAATGAGTTCCCTGCCAGTCGCATCATTCCCATTCCCATCACGCGAGCAAGCGAGACTGCGAGCGAGCACAAGCTTGAGCTTGAGCAAGAGCGTGATGTCCGAAGTGTCCGTCACGCCGAAGCGATCAGGTAGCGGTCAGGTAGCACCAGCATCAGCATCAGCGTCGGCGTGACTTTCCCATCCGACACCGCACACCGCGGACCGCACATTGCGATGTAGGGCCGAAAGATGCGCTGCCCCCTCTGTCTCGCAAGTGTCTCTGGTACCTGCACTACTCGCGCTCGCACGGAGATGCAGGTGCTCCGTGCTCGAAAGTCAGGTTACGAACCGACGAGGTCACTCGATGAGCGGGTCTCACGCATGCATCGACGACCAGCTCAGAGCTTTCCAGTTCACCAGTCGGAGCTGTAAAGAGTCCGATGTCAATTGGTCCAGCGGCGTCGAGCGAGCATTGTGGCGCCTTCCCGCTGCGCCAAGATCATACTGGCGCACCACCGATCGAGCCTCTGTTCGTCTGGCCACGGCCATCTCGCAGCGTCGCCGTCAATCCAGGCGCATGCTTCTTGGCCCGCCGTCAGACATTCTGCACCCGACCACGCCTCACATCACTCCGTCACAAGCAGCGATCCCCGCCTCGCAGCATTGCATCGGCCGTCCCGAAGCTCATTGAGCAGGAGCAATTGTTCGACGCGGAGAAGCCGAGCCGACAGCACTACGGCTCTGGTCCAAGATCAGGTTACAGTATCTCGTACATACGGTACTTACGGTAACTCGTACATAGGCACCCTACAGCCGCGGCGATCCTGCGCCTTGCTCACGTACTCATCGCCTTGTGCTGCGGGTGCTTCGACGTGTTAACGGTTTGGATCAATCCCAGCGTTCCATCAGGCTGATGAGTGACGTTCGATGATGACAGCGGCGCCTTGAAACTCTCCGATCATCCCGATGTGATGAGGAGTCCGGGAATGCAGGAGGCCGAAGAGAGATCATGAGATCATGAAGGCGCAGAGGTCGAAGTAGAGCCGGCAGCATAGAAGCAGGGGCAGATCTCAGGCATCTCAGGCGACCTCTGTCAACTTCTCGCTGGGAACCAAGGGATTTCTTGATGACCTGAGGCCGCCCCTGAGTTTTCTAGAACACGCAAAATTAAAAGAAACGCGAAAACGAAACGCGCGTCGGTTTTCGCGGCGAGGTCCCAGACCACGCTGTACCGTGAACCGTCACCATGCCTACCCCGGGTTTCCGGTTTTTGCGGGGACCCGTCGACAAGGCCGGGGGCAAGGGACAAGGGGATGGGGTTGTAACGGTGCAGTGATGTGGTACGGGTATGTGGTACGGTATGAATACAGTATGTGTTACCGACGTGCCTCCGTGGCGGGAGTCGTGGGAGTGGGAATCGGGAACTGGATACACCATACAGTATCGATACCGGGGTGGCGGGCGTTGGATTTGTTGTTGATCGTGTGAAGCCGGTTGAGGGGAGTGGGGCAACTTTGAGCAGTGGACAGTCGTGACGCCGTGAACAGTGGGGTAGTCACTGCTGTTACGGGCACGGGTTCGCAGCTTCAAACGCAGAGGCAGTGAGCGAGCTGTTACGGACCGCAGCTCATCTCGATTGCCACATCGGAGTCACCCGGCATGTCACCCCCGACAGGAGCCCGGCGTCTGATCCGCTTCCCGTCTGCCACGCCCACAAGCAGGATGTGACGGCGTCCCGACTTGGTCGCATCACTAGAGACAATGTATCCTTCTGGGGTTGATCTTCGCAACCGACACGAACGCACGAAGTGCGTGTCCAAGTGTCGATCGCCAGGGCTATACCACGTCTCGCCCATGCGACTATGCGACAAGACACGGCACGGCACGGTACATCGCTGTAATCGCATCCTTCAAGTCAAGTGCTAGACATGATCCGCCGCACGGTGCTGCCGTGCGGCGTGACCGATACGCCCACCCCGAACTTAGTTTCCCGAGCTGGTCCTAGCATCAGCATTGCATTCCCACGCGATCCCGTCGTGCGTGGTGCGCCGTGCGTGGTGCTTGGTTTTCGGCGATACCTTGATACGCTGTACCTCGTGTAGATCGCAGAACGTTAGTCGACGTCGTTACCGGCACCAACAGTAGCTCATCCTGTACCTCGGCTCGACCCCGTATCCGGATCGTACCCGTCACGACGCCGTGATGGATTGGCGTCGCCGTTCCAGCAAGTCGTACGGTAGTGCATTTGATAAGCCGTGATGTGATCTGATCGACCTAGCGGTCTCATGACCTGATCTCGCAGCCGCAGTGCGCATGCCCGGGTCAGAGGTGACTACCCTCACCCCGCCATCTTCTGTCGGAAGCAGACTAATTGCACGAGGACCTCGTTTCATCGTGGTCATCTTTCTCGGGCCCGAGGATGCCCTGCGTCGATGCGATGCGATGGTTCCTGCACTTTTCCCGCCCTGGCCTGTCGTGTCCTGACGAGTCGAATATTCCCATCTGTCCAAGTTCCGTTCCAACCACTGCTAGCGGGACTTTGTGACTCCATCTCGAGCTCCGAGGGCGGTAACGGCTGTGAAAGCAGGGCCTGCGCCGGTGTAATCGAGCACTGACCGCCCAAGATGGAACAAAATCGGTGCCAGAAAAACGGTACCGCCGATGGAAACCCTGATGCAATAAGGGTCGATCAGTGTCCCGGTGTCCTGGTTCCCAGCGAGGTAGGGGGTTGGGTAGGTAAGCAGGTACTGCTGGCCTCCTCGTTTCCTTATGCTTTCCCTTATATCGCACCCGCGGAGTAGAGTATGTATTGTAGTAGTATGAATTAACAAGGAAGAAGCGCTTCATTAGTACGTCAAGCGTGAGCGTGAAGCGTGGCGTGGCGTGACCAGGACCGGCACCGGACCAGTTACAGAGGTCGACCCTGCCCCCCACCCTTCGACCTGAATTCGCGTACTGATGCAAAACCCATGCGTGTACCCATGCGTCGCAGCGTCGTCGCTGTGGCCTTCGCCGCGGATCTGCGGACCTGCAGGGTGGGTGGATTGGGATTGGAACCATTCGGATTCCGGTGTACGGCGAAGGGGAAGGCAGAGGCGAAGGGGCAAGACCGCTCGCTCTTCGGATGACGACACTGCGACACCTTCCACGACGGTGCCATGCATTGGCCATGCGGTGGATTCCGGTAACGCGGTTCGCGATTGGGACGAGGGTGGGGTGGGATTGGTCCGGATCGCATCTCGCGAGGGCCAGGGCCGGCGGGACCCATGGGTCCCATGGGTTTCATGAAACTCGAGGTGTGCTCGATGCATAGGGACATGGCCTACTGGGACTCTCGCAACGTCGCCGTGTCGCAGTACCGTGACTCCGTGACCCGCCGGCAGTACAACCTCCTCCAGCATCGTTGCAAGGGAATGAAAAACTGCGATGTGCTATCCGTTCCATCCCAGTGCCCTACGCGGGGTTACACCGCCGCTCGTCTCTCCTCATCTTCGGTTGGGTACCGGACTCCTGTCTGGCATTCCACGCCTGCAGGGCTACGAGGTCTAGGCCGGACCATTCAAGGATCCATACAGCTGACCAGCCACGCAGCCATTCGGCCATGCAAGGGATCATGATCCTGGTCACTCCGTCTCAACTTTGCTCCGCGCAGGAAGACATGGCACCCTGTGGAATTGGCACTCCAATACATGTCCTGTGGTTCGGCTCGGATGTGCTAGCATCGTGTATCGTGTGAGGTGCAGTGCGCAGTGTGCTGCAGCCTACAGCTTTGCGTAGCCGGCCAGGGCGTAGACCTCGAACCGAAGTCCCTCCCAGTGGGCAATTGTATCCTGCAGGAACCACTCGAAGATCCTGGACCACGCCAAAAGCCTCCGCCAAGCGACTCCCTGGAGGAGAGTATTCCTACTTGGATACATGAGAAAATTGGAGAACATCGCTCGTAGCTACGTCCCCGATTGAGGATTCCCTGGTCATACATGTACATACCCGGCGCACCGGCACCCCGGAGTCATCCAACGATACGAGTACTCGACGACTTTGCGTCGTCTCGAGATCTCGATGTCAGCTACGACGCCGGTGCACCGGTGCCTGCACTCAACGGGATGCCTGCACTCAACGTGATACTGTAACACTGTACAGTATCGGAAGGACCGGTTCGCATAGTCGCACGTTATGCAACTTGCGACCCTACCAGGGGTGATTCTGCGCCGAGTGGCATCGCCATGACCGTCAGCGACTCAATGTGGCATGCTCGGGACCTTCGGACGCACATTCCACTTGATTCCCATGACCCGGCGAACCCCCAACCTTCTCGAGGGGTACGCAGCGAGCTGCGTACGAGGGATCTACATCCCGGGTCAATGTCAATGTGTTCTTCACCCGGATCCCACGTTCATGGTGGGGCACGGATGCATGGATGCACGTTTCGCAAGGAGACCGTTGCGGGCCCGTCTCCTTGGAGACTGGCGTGGCTCGATGAGCGGGAGATAGATGGCTGCGATTGTTGGGGTGGGTTGGGACCAGTTCGTTGCGGCCTGCAAGGATGGAGTTGGCACTGCCTGGCGATCTGAAAGTTTAACACTGCTGACACGGTGAACTTCACCACAGGTCCAAAGTATGACCGCAGCTCCCGGTGAGTCAGCGTTCGTGACGATGTTGCACCTTGCACACGGGGTCGTGTCGTCTCGGCGGCAATGGCCAAGGTGGGTGGCTCGGTAGCCTAGGCGGACCGCGAAACGAGAGAGACGATTACAACTTCTCCAGTCGGTGCTCAGTGTCATTCTCCACAGAAGATCCATCGCCCTCGACCTTCTGATGGAGGCCAGGTCGGGATCCATGCGTTCTAGATAATGAGCCAGAAAAGTGGCCGAAAACAGATTTGCGGACAGCGAAGTTGTCTCAGCTGCTCGGTCCTGCTTCTCGATTCCGGGACGACGCACCACCTTCGCCTCACGATCGGTACACCCGCGGAAAGCAGGGTGCTCTCCCCCCTTGTCCCCCTCTTCGTGACCACGCCGAGCACGAGCGACTCGGCGTGTTTCACACAGATCGACAGGAGCTCTTCCACGGTTTCGAGCAGAAGGTCGGGTTGGGTTCACGGATTCCTCGGGGTCCAGAGATCTGCTCCTCGAGGTGAGCAGTACTTGTACTGTAGAAGCGGGCCGAGTCCGCCACTTGCCCCCGTCCACGACTTCTGACCAAGTTCGTCGCTGGTCGCGTAGTATCGCTGTTGGCACTGGCGGTGACTCGGGACGTGGATCTGATTGGGGTATCGGGGTAGTCTGACCGATGTACATACATATAGAACTTGCACAAGTGAGAGTACAGTCCTCCTGCAGCCACGAGCTCGCCGCGCCCATCATCGTGCGTCGAGTCTCGTTTAGTCCAAGTCCGACTTCCGGAGAGGCTTCCGCAGTGCAAAGCTCCGAGGACCTGCGTCCGTAGATGGGCATGGGCCTCGGATACGTATCGCACTCCCAGCATCTGTGCTCGAGAAGATCGAGGTGGCTCGGTGCGCCGCGACGAAGAGCTGCTGGCGCTGCTTCATAGTATGTTCGCAGTTATCTCGCCGCCTCACGGGGGCGGGTTTCGGCCACTCTGTCTCGCCGGCTTGATAGGTCTATCAAAGTATCACGTGTCGGAACTTGCAGTGCTCTCCGACTCGAGAGCTCGTGACCTTGCCCAAACTCGGCGCTTGCATGCGCAAAGGTTCCGCCACGAAAGTCGGGATGCGACCACGCTCATGCTCATCCTGACGCACGCCGAGACGATTTTCGGCCAGTGCCAGTGTGGTCTCCCGACCTCGTCAAGCTGTTTCTCCACCGATCAGTCCCCTTCTCAAGGTTAGTGTGGTTGGTACAAGGTTGGTCCCTCCTGACTCGTTCTGGCGCTTGAGCGCCAGAATACCCTACCGAATCGCATTGCACCGCACCGCGTCGCATCGCATCGCGTTGTTGGACGGTCGCACAGCTAGCGTCTGCATCACGCCCGTTGTCGTTGCCGTCGCCGTCGCCGTCGTTGTCGCCGCCACCTGTCTCTCCCTCCCTCTCGGCACATTACGATCGGATCTCTCATCCGTGCTAAAATGCTGCTCAGTGCTTACTACTCGATTGCCTGCATTGCCCTCCGAGCTTCTCGGAAAACGCGTCGTGATTGCGAGTAAGAGTGGGCGAGGGTCTCGGTGTCTCAGTTGCGTCACAGTCACGGCTGCTAACGAACTATGTATTTGAAGACTTCCGGGACGACTTCTGATCCTGCACCAGTACGCGATGTACACCTACACGGGCTGCGTCGGGTGTACCTTTCCACCACTCAAATGTGTCTGTGTCGAGCTTAAACCCCTTCGGAGTCGAGGACCGCACATGAATGTAATGATGAAATGATGAAATCGGTCGCGCGATCGAGGATCGAGTGACGAGAATTCGGGGGAAACGCACTAGCGTCCCATTCCGTTGGTCCCACCTGGACACGAACACCTGAACGCCTGAATATTCTCCTCGTCCGTCCCTGGTCCATCCATCCGGAGGGAACCGGAAGACGGAGAATGAGAATGAGAATGAGTCTGGTAAAGTAGTTACCGTAGTGGTCCTAGAGCAATCTCGTGCTAGTGCGGCCCAAGTGCCAAGTGCGAAGGTCCAGTTTCCAGAGTCCAGTGTCCATCAGTTGAGCCGTGAGCCCGATCGTCCTGCAGGTTAAGCCGCACTACTTGTACTCGTTGCTCGCCCGAGCCTCGGTGGGTCGGGTGAGAGCGGGAAGCTAGCTATGCTCAAGGTAATCATTACGGGGGACGCGCCGGCGCAGCTGGTACGGTACGTATGTACCAGTACTCATACACCGGCACATGTACAAGCACTCATTCAAAGCAAAAATGAAGCCACGCAAGCAGTATACTATCCGCCCAGGCTCTCCAGCAGACGTCTGATCTGATGGATCGCATAGGCATAGGGATCATGCGACGTCTGATGGACGAAATGAGCCTGTAGCGCAGCGCCAAGACGTCGAGTGCACTTGTGCCCGTACACTTGTGCTGCACCTCGACAGATGCGCGCGGCCATTGTGAGACATGCCCGGGAGTCTTCGTACCACGTCTGTTCGTGGCCGTACGATCACAAGTGAGTAGGGTGCAGGGTGAGTTCGTGGCGTGCTCGTAGTGTACTTGCACAAGTATACGCGTCACGGGCGACTAAGAGTACTGTACTCGAGTACTGTACCACACCTTCCCACGCTCGTGTGACGCATCTGAGACATGAGACATGGACTGAACCCTTCGACTCGACGTGACAACCCCCGTTGCACATTGGCTTTCCCCTTGCAATAGCTAGATTCTCATGTCATGACTGCGCTGTACAAGTAGGTGAGATCAGTCTGAGTCTCGGACCGTGTGAGTAAGGCGTAGCGTCAATTGAGCTTCTTATACCGAGCTTGTAGGTCGTCGCATGGGCGAGTCGGGTCCACTTGGTTGTGGCTGTCCACCGACATCGGCTCCGGAGCGGTGTACGGGTGCAGGTTCTCCGTACGAGTATGAGCACGAGAGTATCAGTCCGCCTCGCGTCCTGTCAGCGATCCACACACTGACTTCTGCACCGGGATGCAAAGGCAACAGCATCTGGATCCAAGCCCAAGCAACACCTGTCATCCCGTTGATCCCGCAGGTTGCGATGAACCAACACGATGCATCGAGAACGTACTTGAACCCATCTATTTCCGAATCGGATGCGTCCACCGTGTGCGGGAGGACGCATCGCCGAGACAAACACAATCCGTCCGCGATCGCGACGACGCCGCAGAGCCATTCCATCCTCTGAGAGACGCAGCGCCGAATTGACTCCTTCCCCTTGGACTTCCCAACCAGGCGCTCAACGCTAACACGCTTCGGTTCAACGAGTCACGCCCCAACCACCTTGATCCCGGCCCTCGCCTCCGCGGCAACTCCCAGAGCCCTCACCCAATCGCCGGCCTCCTTCGTCTCCTTGCTGACCTTCCCACCCTCCTTCCCACCCTCGTTGCCCTCATGTTCGTGCGCAACGACTCTCCCGAGCTCTCCCAAAACCCTCTCAACCTCGCCCTTGAGCACCACCGCGACTCTGCGACCCCACTCCTCGGCAGCTCCAAAGCCAGACAGCACCTGCTTCTCAAACTCTGCCCTGGACCAGCCGTAGACCTCGGCTGGGGTCTTGAGCCTGAGTTCGACGAGCCCGAGCTTCTCGTCCGTGATACGGATGTGCGATAGCGCCGCGTTGGCCTGCCTGTGAAGGACCGCAAACAGGACCACGGCGGGGAGATCCTCGAGCGCGTCGTCCAGAGCCTCCTCCGACTCGTCGTCGATGTCGTCACGAACCCGACGGAGACTGCCGAGGATCCGAGCCGGACCGTGCGGCCCGCCCATCGCCGCAGAAGCAAGGCGGAAAGAAGTGAGGGCCTCGAGAGCCTCGTGCAGGGCCTCGCGAGCGAGATGCTCCGTCGCGTGCGGGTCGGACGGAGGAGTCGAGTTTGGCGGCTGAACAAGCCCGTTCGCAAGGCGCTTCACGAGCGCTTCGAAAGACATGAGCGCGTGGGTCATGCCGTCGAGCTTGCTACGAGGCGGGCTCGGCGGTCTCGAAGCGGATCGCGAAGGAAGGATGGAAAGCCCGTTGGTAAGTTTGGCGGTCACGCCGCCGAGTCCAGCTGCGCCGTAGTGGGTGGTCGCAGTGGGGGCATGGCCGTCCTTCTCCTTGGAAAGGTTGTGGAGTGCTTTGGAGACACTTCCGGGGGACGGGGGACGTCCGCCAGGAGCGGTCAAATCCTTTTCGGAGATGATGCACATGCCCTTCCACACGACTGCGACGACCACACCGGTGATCCAGCCTTCGCCGTCATCCGCGCAAGGCGCAGCGACGTATTCGAGAGCCTTGCGCGCACCGTCGACACGGGCAGCAAAGTGCTGAAGGCAGGTCGGGATGGCTAGGGATCGAGGGTGTCCTCCGCCAGAGACTTCTTTGACGAGCCGCGAGCTGGGCTGCATACTGTTCTCCCTAGAGACCGGGACGTTGGGACCGGTCGGCGCGGGGATGGAAGCGAGTCCCACGACCTTGCCGCCGGGAGGCGAGGTGCCTTCGGTCCGAGAGATACTCGCGACGAGATCGCGCTTGAGACCGAGCAGGATCGGCTGGTTGACCTTGCCGACGACGAGGTCGAGCTTGTCCATCACGGGCCGGAGCGTTTCGCTGACAAACTTGGGCCATTTGCCAGTCTCGAGCGTCTGTTCGAGCACCTCGCACGTCTCCCACGCGGCGTGGGCGACCGAGACAGCAAAGTGTTGAACAGGGTTGAGTGGGGAGGCAGAGGGGGAGTGTGCGGTGAGGTTGAGGGGCGAGCCGAAGCTCGCGTCGGTGAGTGCTGGGAGTAGGAGGGACTCGAGTCGGGTCGCGTAGATCGACAGAGAGCGGACAGCGGTGCGGAGCACGGCGCGGATGAGGTACGCATCCGAAGGTGGGTACGGGAGCTCCCTGATATTTGTCAGCGCGGACTTTCGAGTGGAATGGGATGATCACACTCACTTGACGACACTTTCCCCGACGTTCCACCCCGCACCCTTGCGAAAACCCTTCTTGGCTTTGAAATCGACACCGAGGCAAGCCTTGTTGACCGACTCGTTGAGCCTGAGGCCCAAGACGTCCATGTAACCTCCCTGCGGGGCGGCGACATCGGAGTGTACCGCTGCGGGAGGCAGCGGCGCGGCGGCAGCCCACGGCGTGGTCGGCCTGCTTCCGGGAGGGGAAGTGCCCTTCTTGGCGCCGATAGGCTGCGAAGGGCTAATCGTCACGACGGCGCCAGCTCCATTCGGAGCTTGGTTGATCTGGAGACCAGCGACTTTGTCGGTGATCTGCCTGGAGAGAGAGCGGGCGCGTGTCCGGGGATCCGCGGCGCCAGACGGCTGAGATGGGTGACCCGTGGCCGTCGAGGTGGTGACCTGTGTGGTGGGGCCGGGTGGGGCGGGAGAAGCTGGCCTCGAAGGGCGGTTGAGGATAGGGAGAGTGCGGAGGGCGTTCATTTTGGTAGCGCGAGGATTGGGGGGCGTAGAGGAAAATTACAGATGAGGCGATAGAGGGGCGAGGCGAGATAGGACTGGCGAAGAGGGTGGAGTGCTTGTTGACTGATTTGACGATTCCGATCGCTTCGGAACGGAATCGTGCAGGTTTGTGTCGACGTCGACCAAATTATCCCATTGAGGGCGAGCTGAAGTATTTCTTGAGACTGCTGATTGACAGAGCGTTTGCGATCACCGGGTGCAAGAGGTGCCCGGCTACGGTTGGAGTGGTGTGGGTCTGAGTCAAATTACGGGGGCTTCTCGCCCGAGTCGAGCAGGGTTAGGATCAGGGGTGGGAGGCGAAGGAGACGGCGAGCGCTGGTAAGGCTGTTGAGGGCGGCGCGTGACGTTTGCGAGTTGACGAGGAGATATGAGGAGGACATGCGGAGCGGGGGCGACGGGCGGCAGGACATGACGACCGAGGAGCAAGTCAAGACGAGGCGGATGGAAGAACGTGTGATGTTGAAAATTTCGGGTGTTGAATGTCATCGAAAGGAGGGTGAGAGGGAGATTGAAGCAGAGGCCGCGCCGTGGGTTGCAGCAGTTCCGTTTCATGGGGGAGCCAAGAACGAGGGAACCGACGGGCATCATGGTGAAAGGAATGATCAGCGGTCGTTGGGCGAGGTTGAAAAGGAGAGATGAGCGAGGAGATATTTGTCAGCGCTGTTCTCTGCCATGCGGAACCTTCACGACGAGGGAGCGAGGACGGGACAACGAGTCGAGTCATGTGTGGATGTGAATGGGACTGGTGCGGAGCGGCCGACGCCACCCTCCTCATCGTCATCCGCGAAAATCGTCAAAACACGTTTGCCGCTGACTGCTTGTTCCCACATGCTCCCGCCAGACTTCCGGTGATACTCTACTTCCTCCCACTCGACGAGGACAGAGCGAGGAGGCGACAAGGACTGGTTCTGGGTAGGTGAACAGAGGACGACCCGACTCACCCTCGTGCGTCGCCCCTTGGGATATGCTGGATTAAGCCACTATCAGGAAGTTTGAACTTCTTCATCGAGCGATGTGCACAGGTAAGTCCGCTGTGCGAGGTGTGTTTCTGGGTTGAAGTGAGGTGTGTAGCGAGCGATGTGCTGCTGCTATTGAGTGCTGAGACCGGGTGGTCGTTGGTGGTGATGACAAGTAAGTGAATGAGAAGAAGGAAGGGAAAAGGGAGGAAAGAAAAGGGCAGGGAGTGAGTTAGGGGGGTTGAGACACCGACCGGGGCGATTGGACTGGGCCGGGGCGGGGCGCGGGCGAAAAACTCTTTTTTGGAGAGCCCGTGACGCGGGTGTGGCACCAACCGGGGCTTGGCACAGCTGACGGCGAATGAGCATTGAGGGATTTTGCTGTGGGCCGATTATTACTCCTGAGCAGTGTCATTGCGTCACAGCGTCGCATCGTCGCATGCATCTGACACTGTGCAGACGGTGCAGTAGAAGTCTCGCCGAAGTGAACAGCCGTGGAAGAACCACGAGAGAGAGAGGACAAGTTACTTGTGGTGCGGGTGCTTCGGATAAACACCTCGTTCGCTTACTCCACGTCATTTGATTCCGCCCCTCCTCCCTGTGTGATCTTATAATATACGTGTAACCCATTGGTATTAACCCTATTAGGTCGTATGCATTACTTAAGCTGGGCAATTACTGATTCGCCAACCACTTTAAGCCGCTCCCTCGTTTCTCCGGCTAAGCCCCGCTCGACTGACTCGTCCGGTCCGATCCCGGAGTGAACCGGCAGAACAGCGACAGCAGCGACGTAGCAAAGCCCGACTCAACCGAACACCACAACCACCACCACAACGTCTTTCCATTCCTGTCCGCAGCTCATCACCCCTTCTACACCTCACCAAAACAGTCCGTCTGCATCGCAAAATGCTTACCGCATCCGCCAGACACGCCCTCTCCCGCCCGGCCTTTGCGCCGTCGACTCTGTGTGCCCGCAGAGCTGTCAGCGCTTGGGCAAAGGTACCTGCGGGGTGAGTGGGTCGTGTACGATCGAGTCGGGTCGTTCTTCCGGTCAATGATTCAGCGGGACTGCTGTGGACGGGAGAACAGAGAGGGGGAGAACAGAGTGTGCTGGTATACGCACAGACTCCAAGGTCGTCGGCGGCAGAGCGGCGTGGTGCGGGGTCGACTTCCTGATCGAAACCTCCACGTCTGAGGGAAGCGCGTTTTGAGAGACAGACGCTGGATTCCTGCTTCGGACTACGTGCTCCATTTGCAGCCTCGACCATTTGGCAGCTTCTCTCGTGTCCCGCGACTCGCTCAAGACCGCTGACACCCATGTAGACCTCCCGACCCGATTCTCGGTACGTCCAGCCTCAACCTCCCAGTCGTCAGCCATGAAGGCTCGGCGGAGACGACGCGGCGACGCGGCGACAAGGACGCCGACCTCCACCGACATTACGATCAGAGAGCCGTGGCTGATCGTACCAGGTGTCACCGAGAAGTTCAAGGCCGACAAGTCGCCGAAGAAGATCAACCTCGGTGTGGGAGCCTATGTGCGTTGACGACAAGTCCATTCCCTTCCGGGCGGACCGCCCCGTCCGGAGTGGTGGATGCTCTACAGCGCGCCACGGCGAAAGTCAGGACAAACGCTGATTGACTCGCAGCGCGACGGCAACGGAAAGCCCTACGTGCTCCCTACTGTTCTCAAGGCCGAGGAGATCGTCTTCAACG
Organism: Saitozyma sp. JCM 24511; assembly: GCA_001600855.1. Lineage (NCBI taxonomy): Eukaryota > Fungi > Basidiomycota > Tremellomycetes > Tremellales > Trimorphomycetaceae > Saitozyma > Saitozyma sp. JCM 24511. The sequence goes on along the minus strand of BCLC01000020.1, from coordinate 322,510 downwards.
CCAAGCTCGACAAGGAGTACCTCCCCATCACGGTGGGTCAACAAGAGTCCTGTTTACTGTAGGGAAAGCCGTGCTGACGACCCAACCCTCAGGGCCTCGCTTCGTTCACCAAGCTCGCGGCGGAGCTGGCTTACGGCAAGGACTCGAAGCCGCTCGTCGAGGACCGCGTGGGTGCCGTTTCATGGTCCTGACTTGCCCCTCCGACGCAGGAGGTATCACCTCTGCGCTTCCCACACTTTTGTTCGCGGCTCTGCTGCTGATCCCACTGTCGCCCCTTTCATTTGGGATCCCTGCGCTCAAGTCCCGCTGATCCGTTGCAGCTCGCCATCACCCAGTCCATCTCCGGCACAGGCGCCCTCCGCATCGGTACCGCCTTCCTCGCGCGCTTCTACCCCGGCGCGAAGGCCATCTACCTCCCCACCCCGACATGGGGCAACCACATCCCGATCGCAAAGGACTCGGGTCTCGAGGTGAAGCAGTACAAGTGGGTACCGGCTTGACAGTTGGCACGTAGAACGGCAGCTGCTGCCGCTGGTCGCGTGCCATGAGAAGCCACCCGCTCTGCGGAAAGGAACATCCGGGATACGGGTGCAATGGCGATGTGCGGCGGTCTGACGGACGCAGGTACTTCAACAAGGAGACTGTCGGTCTTGACTTTGAGGGCATGAAGGCGGACATCAAGGTGGGTTTTGATGCTCATGATCGTGAATCGTGCTCGGTATAGCTAATGATGCGTTTAGGCCGCTCCGGAGGGCTCGATCGTACGCTGACTTTTCCTTCGCCGCATACGTTCAGACTGACGTCGCTTCCAGATCATGCTGCACGCCTGTGCTCACGTGCGTGTCTTCTCCCTCACCTTTTCAGCAACCTCACTTTCCCACTTACCAGTCGTCGCCGTATCGCCTTAGGCGTCACGTCGTCAGATCACCCCGCTGACAGATGCAGAACCCTACCGGTATCGACCCTACCGAGGCTCAGTGGAAGGAGCTCTCCGAGATCGTCAAGGAGAAGAAGCACTTCCCGTTCTTTGACATGGTGCGTGTGGCCTCCCTGCGAGTGCCGAGCTTGATCAGCTCATGAGCTGATTCGTCTCGCCGCCGTGGGATTCTCGCTGACGCTTTGTCCAGGCTTACCAGGGCTTCGCGTCGGGTGATATCCTCAAGGACGCCTTCGCCGTCCGATACTTTGTTGAGCAGGGCCACCAGCTCCTCCTCAGCCAGTCCTTTGCCAAGGTCAGTTGGCAAGGATTTCGCCTTCGATCCTCGCTGCTCTCGGAGACCCGCGCACGGGCTCCGAAAGCGGTTTGCGATACGGTCGACCAATCCGTCGTGCTGGTACTGACGAAGTTAGAACATGGGTCTCTACGGCGAGCGCGTCGGTGCCGTCTCGTTCGTCTGCGCCGACAAGGAGGAGAAGGCGAGGGTCGACTCGCAGCTCAAGATCATCGTCAGGCCGTTGTACTCGAACCCGCCTGTCCAGTGAGTGCGGCGGTGTCGCATGTCGGATGTCGCGTCCACACACACACACGTGTCGTCGCCTCTGGCGATGCCAGCTATGGCGAAAGGCTTCAAGGAAGCCAAAGAACGAATGGGGATCACGAAGAAGTGTTCATGAGCCGGTGCTGATGAGCGTAGCGGTGCGCGTCTTGTCAGCACGATCCTGAGCTCACCCGAGCTGTACGACGAGTGGTGAGTACGACTCTGGGTAGAGCTGCAGCCCAGTCTCCACTTGCATAGCAGTCATTACCTTCATTCCTGTTTCTTTACTCTGCTCGACGACCCTCGCTATGCTCCACCACTCTCGCTATCTGCTTCCTTGCATTCACTCCTTCCCTCGCCCTTCGTTCACCCCTACCCTACCGCTCACAAACTCACTCTCCCACACACTGACCTTTGCGCTCGCTGCGCTCGCTGACCCCCGCAGGCTCGTCGAAGTCAAGGGCATGGCCGACCGGATCATCGCCATGCGTTCCAAGCTCTACGACACGCTCGTCCGCCTCGACACCCCCGGCGAGTGGGGACACATCAAGTCCCAGATCGGCATGTTCTCTTACACCGGTCTCAAGCCCGAGCAGGTTGATGCCCTCGCCGAGAAGGCGCATGTGTACCTCACCAGGGACGGACGGATCAGCATGGCGGGTCTGAACGACTCGAACGTCGAGGTGAGTCGGGGTCGCTGCGAGTTTGAGGGTATGGGTATGACGATACGCCAACCACATCTGTTGGTGTTTGGGATTGAACGTGCGGGCTCGGCTCGCGCTTTCGTGAGGAGAAGAGAGAGGGGGGAGGGGAAAGGGGAAGAAGGCAAAGGGACGGGGCCAAGCGACCAATTGCTCGGAAAGCCCGGATGGACCGGATGGACCGGCTGGACCACAACCAACGAAGAGTCGTGCTCACGCCGCCGCAGTACTTCGCCGAGAGCGTCAGCAAGGCCGTCAAGGGCACGCTTTAGATGATCCACCTAGAGAAGACCACCGCGGATCGAGTGATTGGAGGGCAACATCATCGGCATGGAACGACTGGGGTGTGATAAGCGTGGAAAACACCGGATACGCAAGGTGAAAATGCAGATTCGGATCGGATTGCGGATCATCGGAGGAACGATATCGACGTTGGAGTCCGATGGAAATCGGATGGAAATCGGATGGAATCGGGGCGCGCCTATCTTAACCACATGTTTGCGCATGCAGCTGCATATGTTGGGGAAGACCATCGGGGAGACCATTAGTTGTGGGGCTATGGGCCATGACAAATGCGATATGACGAAGGCGACGAGTATATGCGGTACAATCTGACACATATGATGTGGATACAACGAGGCCAAGCAATTGTGGGGAGCAGCCACAGTCGGACATCATCCGTCCGTAGGCTGACATCGAGAATGGGTACGCGGTCCAATGCAAGAACCAGAAGCGCGGTGGTGTTGTGGTGTGGTGATGTGGTGGTGACGGTGTCAATGCTGCGGTACTGCGGTGCTGTGTCGGTGTGGTCGGTGCTATCGCAGCTTCGCGCGCTTGGCTGCTACCATAGGCCCACTAGCTGGCCGGAAGTTGCTACTAGACGGTAATCTTGGTGCAGCAAGACTTGGCGGGAGACTAAACGCGGCGGTCAGATCGATTCCGACTCAACGATGTCCGATGTCGGTCCCTTTCCCCAATCCCGCTCAAAACCGCGGGACGGGGCAGCGGGACAGTCATAATCGCAGCAAGTGGGAGAGCCAGAGCCACTCACGATCCCATCTTCGCGTCACCGTTGTCCTCGTGCGTGACCCTTCTCTGGGGGTAGGTGATTGAGCTCCCGTCGAACACGCTCCTGGACACATCAGTAACGCCCACACCACCACATCATCACACCACCAGACCACCGGAAACCAGATCAACACATCCATCCCTACAGCTCAAAGCCGGGATGATCGTGCCCACGCCCGCACGCGGGCCCACCCCCCGTCATTGCACTCACTTGACATTCACACCCCCTTCCTCGAGGAACCACGGATGCGCCAGCGCCTCGCGCGCGGTGATCCGCTTGGCGGGATCCCACTCGAACAGCTTGCAGAGGAGGTCGTACCCCTGCGTCGAGCCTGAGCGGGAGGAGTACCAGTTTGGCAAAGGATTGGGCGTGGGATACCTGCGCAGCTGCGTTAGCCCGATGTTCACGTCAAGGAAAGGCGGGGAGCGGTCTCGGGGGAGGACATAGGCCTAAGACCAAGACCGTGCGTGTGCGCGTGAGGCGTGTGAGCGGATCATGGTGTTGGTGTTGGTGTTGGTGTTGGTGTTGGTGTTGAGAGGATACGCCTTGTGGGAAACCGACCCGGCCCACTCACGGTCCAGTGGTGAGATATGTCTTCCATTCCGGCATGTGGACGATACCAGGCCATTGCTCCGCTAAGCGAGGGACCTTGTCAGCTCGGAAACACTCCGTAGAAACCGGTCCCGAGCCCGATTGAAACAACTTCGCGGCTCGCTCACGTTTCACCGGCCCCAACACCTCGCAGATCTTGCCCATCTGGTCTCGCTGGAATGGTAGCGTCTTCTTGCTATCCAGCTTTGCCTCGTCGCCCTTGAAGATCGGCCGGAGGGAGAGGAGTTCCGCGTAAATACACCCGATAGCCCACATATCTGCGATTTCATCAGCTCAGATCGGCATACCATACACATTACCCCACGATCAGGGCGGATAATGTAGCCAGACAAAGCTACGTGGACGCGCACTCACCGACTGCAGCGGTGTAGTGCTTCGCACCAAGGATAAGTTCTGGTGCACGATACCAAATCGTCACGACCACTTTATCCCCTCCAAACAACCCTCCTTGGGCGAGAGGTTTGTGCCACAGGCGGGCGAGACCGAGATCACCGATCTTGACGACGCCAGCGGACGAGACGAGGATGTTCGCGGGCTTCAGATCACGATGGAGGACAAAGCTGGAGTGGAGAAAGTGCACGCCGGTGAGGAGTTGGTGGAGCAGTCGGCGGAGGGTGGGAGAGGGTATAGGCGTCCGGGCGGTCTGGGAGTGATGGTGGATGATTTGCTACCTAGAGTCAGTGTCGCGTTCCCGTGCTGTCGTGCAGTGTGGGCCAGAAGGGGATTGGTAGGTTGGCCAGACCAAGAGAGGACAGGAAAGGACAGGACAGAACATTACACTCACGAGGAAGTCGTGCTCGGCGTATTCAAATACCATGTAGATCGCCTTGTCTTCCAGTATCACCTCGCGGAGAGAGACCAGATTGCGGTGATGCAGTTCCCGATTGAGCTGGTCCTGCGTCAGCGCATCCTTCCTTCGTTGCGTTGACCTGATACCACAAAAACCGATGATGCCAGAGTACCGTCGTCGTCGTTGGCCGCGGCACTTTAAACCGCTGGCACCCACCATGATCTCTCTTGCTCCACTCTGACTGATCCCAGCGTACGTCTGCACATCCCCCTCTTTGTCCGGCTTGAACTTCTTGATCGCAAACACATCTCCCTCCTTCGCCGGGAGGTCCCCCGGACGCATACACATCTCGGGGTTATTCAGCGCCACTTCACCCCCCGAGGTACGATTCAGCGGCGATGCTGCGGGCGCCCTTGCGCGGTCGCGCGAGGCTGAGGAGGCGGCTACCGCCGAGGTGGTAGCGGACGGAGAGAGGGATTTGGCGGAGCTAGGAGAAAGGGTGGATGTTGGTGCGGGCTGTTTGCCCGGAGGGAGAGAGAGGGCGGCGCGCTGTTGTGAGGATAATTGCGGTTTGCGCTTTGGAGGTGGGAGGAGGACGGCTTTGTAGACTCGGCCGTAGGTTCCTGAGGGGGTCAGCGGTCTGGGCGGGCTACGGATAGACGGTAGTCCATGAGAGGTTTGGCGGATGAAAGCGGATGGGCTGCGAGGATACGCGAATTGAAGGGTAAGGGTTGGGGCATGACGCCTACCCGAGGAGATGAAGCCGAGAATCTTGTACGTTTTCAACACGCTGCGAGGGTCAGCGAGGAGGGTCCCGTAAAAGTCAGAGCTCGCTATAGGAGCTCGCCGTGGAGGTCCATCCTCACTCACGTCCGTCTCTCCCTGTCCCGCTTCGCCCGATACGCATGCATCGGGTCTACCATCCCCCCCGGTAGGCCACTTCCGAAGGTGGCCATGTCGCACGACCCCGAGTGTCGGAGATCAAACCTCGCCTCGGCGGAAATGGAACGATCAAGGGGCGGCGTTGGCGGGTGGCTGGGGCTCGGGAGGGTCTCGAGGAGGCAAGGCAGCGCGATGATACGCAACTATATGTCTACTGCCGTGTATTTGGCGTGGAATGACGGGTTGTCGAGGACAGTGAGCAGGAGAGGGAGGAAGAGAAGCGCAATCAAGAAGGTCGAGCGAGGTGCGAGGTGCATTGGGGTGATGTCGGTCCGGAGACGGGTTTGAATCACGTGACACTGTTGCCACGTGGCCTATGGCGCCTGATTTTCTTTTTGCTTTCCCACGGTCATGTACCCGCCCCGCCCGCCTCCATCTTGCCAACACAAACAATCACCATCCTTTTCTCTCCTCACGTCCTTCCACTTCGTTAACAACATCCCAACATCCTTCCTCGCACCGTCACAACAACACCTTTCAGCTCATAGACAAGCTCTACTACAACATCTTCCCCGGCCTCAGCGCCACCTCTCCACCCCATCATGTCGTTAGCCGCCCGATCCCCCTCGGCCCGCAAATCCCTCTCGTTGCAGGAGTACAACATCAACAACCTCGACAACGTCACTCTCCCAATCACCAACGCCGCTCTCAAGCCCAAGAAGCGTGCCGCCGTGAGCATGGGTGGCGAGGCTCTCATGGGGTCGATCAAGAGTAGCGAGGGGCCATTGAGCCCGGCAACAAGGGCAAAGAACATGGTGGGTTGGTTGACGGTCTATCTTCCGAGCCGTCCAAGCCGTCCGAGCCTCGTAGCCTGGTCTGGTACTCTTGTCTTTGAGACAGACTGATGCGTGGATGTAGCGACCAAGGAAATCAATCCTCAAGTCTTTGTCCAGTCGAACTCTCGCTCAAGACGAAAACAACACCGATATGACGCTCTCGCACCAGTATGCGCACACCATTGCGTTCTCCGCGCCGGTGAGGGAGGAACCGGAGAAGAATCGCCGGGTCAGCTTTGCGCCCAATATGCACGTCCGATACCTCGAGTATGTCACTTCGTATATGTTCCTCTGCTTCTACAGATCGGTTGATCGCTCGACCGCTAACGCTGTTGTAGGTTCCGAGGAGCCGAGGCACCCCAACCCATCATGCTCCCTCCCAACACGTTTGGCCCGGCGCCCACTGGTCCACGACCGTCGGCCGGGAACCATGTTCGCCGAGCGTCCATCCAGAATATCGCCTCGATATCGAACCCCGTGACATTCATTGGAGAAGGCGAGGAGGAAGGCGAAGCTTCGATGGATCTTGATACCGCCTCGGAGTCGTCTTCGCACGAGGACGAAGGCGTGGAGATGGGCGGACCGCGACGGTTCGATGGTTCGAACGGTCGATTCTCCTTTGGTGGCGGCGGCGCTGAAGGGGATGACGAGGATGCGGAGGGCGAGGACGACATGGACATGACCCAAGTTGTCTACGGCGGTATCGCCCGGAGATCGTCCATGGCCGCAAGCGACGCGGACTTTGATGTGGAGGACGAGTCTCAAATCGGCGTATCAGACGACGAGAAGACTATGGACTTCACCCTTGCCATCGGCGGTGTCCTGCCCAATGCAGCGCCCTTGAGCGCTTCGACCCTCCGTAATTCTGTCGGATACAGTCTTCCTGAATCGCCCAACTCGGCCGGCGCTCGTCTCCACCCTGGCCAATTGATGGAAGGAGAGGTTGACATGAGCATGGACGAAACCATCGCTATCGGGGGAATTATCGAGGCCGACGCCAGTCTCAGCTCGGGTGCAAGCGGGGATGACACCATCGCCAACAGGGAGAAGACGATGACTTTCTCATTCAACACGCGCCAGCATGACGAAGACGGAATGGACATGACTGTCGCTGGAGGCGGTATCGTCGGGTTTCCCAGCATGTCTCCTGCCCGAGCCACGTACTCGCAATCTACCGCTCGGTCGCCGGCTTCCAGCTCCTCCCGAGCCGCTTACGGGACTCCTCGATTCGCTCAACCGACGGCATCATCGGCACAGAAGTCCAAGACGTCCGAAAAGCGCAACGTATTTGCGCCATCGCCTTCGCCGTTCAAGTGTACCCCTCACAAAGGGGGCATGGACGCTGCGGGTGATGTTGCCAAGCGTCTCAGCTTTGGGTCGACCACCTCCTCGGGCGGTAGGAAGCGTGTCCGGGAAGATGGCGACGAGGCACATTCCTCCCCGGCCAAGCGAGGTCGTGCGTCCATCGCCGAGGAAGTCTTTGGCGCCCCGCCGTCAGCCATGGGTACCGGTACCCCTCGCAAAGCAATGTCACCCCACAAATCCCCTCGGAAGTCAATCGGCCACCGAACCTCCACTTCCAATCCTGGCAAGAGCCCAGCCAAGAGTCCGATGCTCCGTCGCGTGCTCGGCCTGCCCGTCGAAGGGCAAGACAGACAAGACGAGCAGGACGAGTGGGACTCACCACCCACGATCACCCTTGCGGCATTCCTGGAGATGGCGGGAGTGCAGTTCATGGAAGGTCTTCCGGGTCTCACGAGGCGGCGTAGCAGCGTGGCCAAGGGTTTACTCTCCTCGAGTACTTACGGCAACGGAGGTGAGTATCTTCAACCCCGCACAGTGCCCAGCTCATTCCTTCAGATCGCGACTTTGCACTGCACGAGTACACCACCGCGCAGATTCAGAGCGTCTTCCTCAACATGTACACATGGGTGAGTGGTCTCCTGTGGCACAAGGGTGCCTGCTGACGATCACAGGCCGCCAACAAGATGAAGGACGATATCCGCGAGGGCCAAGCCCAGCTCGATGCCACAGAGACCGACTGCAGTGTACACAATCCGCCTGTCATCCGTGAATACCTCTCCGCGACGGATGAGGACAAGCAGCTGTTCGAGATGACTTTCAAGGCCTTCAAGGCCAACACGCAGCTCAAGGCCAGGGAGAGGTGGTACGACTGGAAGATGGGACTCATGCAACGGGTCGGTCCGGATGTCGAGGAGATGCTCAAGGGGATGCACGAGGTGGGTCGTTTCGGGCGCGACACCTGGCTAGGTTGAAGCGATTGTTGGGTGTGGTGCTGACGAGTTCCCACAGGACAAGGACAGGCTCGATGATATGGAGGAACAGGTCACGACGCTCCTGCCGGAACTTCAGGAGAGGTACGCGGCGCTCCAAATCGAGCTGGAGAAAGAGCGTCAGCTCGTGGCAGAGCTGGACCAGTGCGATCAGTCAGAGCTCGCCGAGTACCGCGCAGCGATCTCCGAGCAAAAGTAAGCGTCTTGTCTTATCGGTCCGAAATAGGATTAGTTGACAGATCTCGCTGACGACCTCGACAGCACGCAGATCGTGGGCTTCTCGTCCGAGCTGCAAGACTCGGCCGCCCAGCTCGAGAAGCTCGAGGCGAACCTGGAAGGTCTCCGCGCCAAGAAGGCCGAAGCGATCGCCGCGATTCAGGTTGCGAAAAGCAAGTGCGACCAGTACACCAAGAGTGACGTTTTCAGACTACAAGGTGCGCCCCGAATTCCTGTTGGACTCCTCATAAGCATGAAGTGATGCGTTACATGTCGCTGATACCTGGGAAGAGGAGTACACCTCGATTCAGTCCCTTCACCTCTGGCGACCCACCCGCGCCACCGATGACACCTTCATTTTCGAGTACGATGCCGAGATCCGTCTGTCGTTCGCTGGCAACGACCATCTGCCCGACTTCACCTCGGCGGAGGTCGAGATGTTGCCCCAGGAAGCGGGCGTTGACGTCGGCCGTGCAAGGGGCCCAATGGAGAGGAAGGATCTGACCGAGACGCTGTTCCGGGTGTTCCAGTTGGCTGTGAGGCGACTTGCGAAGAGCAAAGGGAAGAAGACGTTGTCGTCGGTACGTCATGGCTCCTCATACGGCTTTCAAAGGGCGAGCCTGGCAATGCTAACACCTCGCCCAGTTCGTTCAGCGTGTCGGACAACTATGGACAGCAGCCCAGCGGGTCCGCCAAGAGCTCCGCTACGTCGTGCTCTTCTACCCTACCGCCTACCGCTTCGACGAGTCCTCCCGAAAAGCCATCGCGAGCGTTCGGCTCATGCTCCCGAGTGCGAAGTCGAGGGTGGAGCTCGAGTTCATGATCACGCCAGAGACGCTGGGTGACTGGCCGGAGAGCGCGGCAGGGATCGAAGTTGGAGCGAGGACCATCTACGGGAACGCAGAGTGAGTGAAAAGAGGCGAGAGCTCAAACCCACTATCCTCGGATGTCTGGGATGTGGGCGCAGGCTCATGCGGGGGTGGAGGTGGTGTTCAAGGTTGTGGTGCTGATGCGGTGTAGTGCCGAGGTGTTAGTCCGTGCAGCGAAGGCGACGGTGGAGCTGGCTTGCGAGGACGGATACCTCGGAGTGCTCTTGCAGAGCTGTCTGGACTCGGCGAGCCAGTACACGGACTAAAACACTGCGATGTGTAGGAGGCTTTAAGGACAAACGAGGGTGATCTGCCGGGGTTGTGGTGTTGTGCAGGTTGTTTGCTTCCGCATATATTGTTCATGATGGATTGATACCCGAGTCTGATATGGAAGACGTCATGATGGCGAGTACTAAACACCGCTAACACCTGAGATGCTTCGCGATGAAATCTTGTTGAAAGACGGTCGAAGGTTTTATGCCGTCGTCGTGCCCTACTCCTGGCACCGAGACCCTCTCGTACTGCATCCCAGCTTGGTCCAAGTCGGCCGCGATCCCGTCGATGATCTCGGGCCGACTGGGCGTCAAGGCGTCTCTCCTCCCGGTGTCTTTCTCTCCTAGCAGGATCTGCACCTTGGTCTGAGCTCTTGCCAATGCGGCATGCGAGACGCTGATCCCGAATAGATTGTTGGTGTTGCCGCAACCAGCTGGCCAGGGCGCAGAGTCGATCCGAGTGAGTGAGCCGGGGGCACCGATGGCGATGGCTCGAAGGCGTTCGGGATGGAGATACCAGAAGCGATAGGAGGCCTACAGTAGGGTCCGTCAATATGATATCCGGTCTTGGTCTAGGATAAGAGCCGCGCCACGAGAAGGGGTGTCACACAGATGGCAGGTCAGCGATTGAGGACTCACTTGGCCTCCGGCCGAGTAGCCCGCCAGGCAAAAGCGGTCGGTCTCGATGAACCCCCATTCTCTGGATGCGGTTTCGACCATATCGAGGAGAAGGAGGTCGTATCGGACCGGGTTTGATGGATCGGGGTCCTTCATGTACTTGTAGTAATCGGCAAATTCGTCATCCTTCGCAAACGTGAGCTCCAATACTGTATCAAGGCCACTGCGAAGCGAAGACGTATTGCCACTCACTCCCCTGAAGGAGTACGGAAACATCGGCGACAGGACCACACATTGATGATTCTCGGCCCATTCGCTCCAGTCGTCTCTCAGGCTTTGGCCGTTTAGGCCGGCATGATGGATGAGGACGACTAGAGGGAACGTCGAATCGAAATTTCCGATGCTCTCGCCCTTGTAGAGCCGTTCGACGGGGTGCGTAGAGGGTATGTAGAGGCAGAAAGAGGCTCGGGGATCGGCTTCGCAGGAGAAGACGGCGGTACGACCTTTGGAGTATAACAGGTATCGGCTCTGAGGAGGTTGGGTCAGGAGACGGCTGCCCGGATTGACGCCCGATACTGGAAGAGAGGAAGTCATCACAGCCATGGTAAAGCGATTTGTGCTGTATGTATACAGTACACTGTAGTTGGGGCGACGTATGAGGGCAAACAAGTGGAGTGAAAAAGAATACAGGACTCGTACAGCAAGGAGGCGAAAACAAGTGGCTCGCTTTATCTCGGAACGTTCCTCGACCTTTCCAGCTACAGGTCATCATCCTGTGAGTCTACTCCGAGCATTCAATTCACGGCCGACGAACCAGGTAGCTCGTTACGACCCCGTCCCCTCCCCGACGGTGTCCGAGGCTCCGCATTGCGCCATCGGTCTATGGGCAACCCCGGTTCCCGCCCCGCTCGAGTGGCGTAGGCGCAGAGACAGCTCCTGCTCCTTGGACCAATGCCGCCATATCCGGGGGCCGAACAGTCCCCGCCAAGACTTACGGATTGTCATTGTCCTCGCGAGGGAGTCACCCGACGCCGGACAGGGGCACCAAATCGCGCCCCTGCATCCTGACATGACATACATAAATACCCCACGGCTGTCTTCCCTGCGATAAGCTACCACCCGATCCGAATCTGGCTCTCAACAGCCCCGCAGTGAATCAGCACAAATCATGTCCCAGGCCCTCGCACCCTCTGCCAGCCTCGTCGTTCCAGATGTCAAGGAGAAGGGCATCGTTTAGTGAGGGGGAGGGCCGCTTGAGGCACTGAGGTGTAATCCGCCATCTCAATCGATCCATCGTCACAATTGAAGCCCATCTTTGTGCAGTTTGTTACGACCCAGTGACACTCGAAGCACTCGAGGGGGTGCCGATGGCATCCCACTCGGAGTCAGACCCGTCCTCGACCGAAGGCGGTGGTGGTCTGGTCCGGAGCGGGACGCTGATACCATGGTGATCGCCATCCTGCTCAGCCTGGGTGGCACAGGTGACAGATTGATCGTTTGGCTCATCAGGACTCTCAGTCGGGGGTTGCGCCGAATTTTGGCCCGGATGAACGGTCCATTCGACAGTCACTCGACCTTTATACCCTTCGCCATCATATTCGGCAGTGGAAACCTGGCCTTCTTCGGAGTATTTGGTTGCCGCGATAACACCCTCCATGTTGGCCGATGCGGTCGGAGATCCCAAGAGTTCGGTGGTCACCTTGGCCCACGAGGAACCTGCCTTGGGGGATTCAGACGGATCCTGCTGCTTCTGTCTCACCAGCGCCTGCAACAGTCCCAGCGTGAGAGTCTGCTTGCGATCGGAAGAACCGTCGTCGCCCCAGATCTCCCCTTGGAAGTCGGCTCGGTAGCTTTTCGTGCTCGAACGCTGAGCATTGTGGAACCTTTTCGGCCCAACCTGTGAGCGACTAAGCGGACCGGAAACACGAGTGCCGAAAGCGCCGGTGGTGAAGATGAGATTGTCTTTGCCGAGCACATTGATCTTGTTGGCGAAGTTTGTCACGAGGACTTGTGTGCCATCAACCACCTCGCCGTCTTGCGTAACGACGAGACTGCCCACATTCATGGGTATCAAATCCACCGGGAGCTCGATGACGATCCCCGAGTTGGCGGTCACACTGTTGCTGCTGCCTCCGACGACAATCACATTCCGGTCTCCTTGGAGAGTGAATTCCGACGAGGAGCCGGCCACCACGCATCTCTTCACACTCGGCGGAACACGCACCTTAGTGGAGAATGCGTTGGAGAGGCATACCCTGGTGTGCTCTGGTGAGAGCTCCACCGTGGTGCCGGAGGCCGTTATGGTGCAGACAGGCTCCCAAAAGTCATCAGCAGTATATGTGACCGCAAACTTGTCCACGACGTCTCCAGGATATTCGAAACCGTCCGGTTCGCCTTGTTCAATCGTGAACGTCTTGTCCTGCCACTCGAAACCCATGCAGCCGGTCAAGATGCTTGGATATCGGACTCGGTCATGTAGCGCAACGCTGGGTTCCTGATGAAAAGAACGAAGGCGGAGGTTCAGCTTGGTATTGTCATAAGTAGCTTCGGCGGTGTCACTCATGATGTTCAACTGGTGTAGATGGGGTGTTGGTTGGGGGAACAACGAGGAAAAATGTGCGAGCACGGTACTGGTCTTGACTGACCAGGTATGGGCGATTATGCATTGGGTGAGATCCGTGAGAGGAAGATATACTCCATGTACTGCATAGATAACGAGAACGTGACCAATGCTCTTCTTTTCATCAGCTTTCGGCCAAGGAGCAGTGCTTCATCAGCGCGTGAACCATCACCGCGCGGAAATTGTACTGTATCGCAATGATGTAGCGTCTTCTCACCGAGGAAGCCGAAGGTACTCTTCTCACGCTCCCTGCTCCTTGTGCATCCATCAACATGACCAATCAGAAGGGTCACGCCTTCCCTCAATTTCGCTTGCGCGTGAGCTGCCCGGAATTTGGCTCTCTTTCCTCCTAACGCAAAAAGGCAAAGCGACGCAGTGAAGTTGGACTCCTCATGTCCTATCGAGTTCTCCTGAGTCATGATCGTATGTATCGGCTGAACAGGGGCGTGGCAATAGCTACACCGCGGGAGGGCATGGGGGTGGGTCAACGATTGGGAAATGGGGGTCCATCTTATGGTCCTCGCTGCTCGTACACGGCAAATAATGTACACCGAAACCTTGCGGTCGCCAGAAAACCACTGCACTCGTCAACTCGCATCTAACATCTCACATCTCGCATCTCAATGGACAAGTCAATCAGGTGTCAAAACGATCTTTCCTGCCCTTGTTGAAAGCCGACGATACTCAGTCGCTTTCGGGGGTCCCAACGACTTGATAGTCCGATTCAGTGTCCGATCTGTCTTCAACGTAAGCTTGCCTCAACGGAAGCTGGATGCTGGGGCCATCCTGCTCAGCTATCATGGAACCATCAGTTTCAGCTTGATCAAGGACGGGCGGCTGATCAGGATCCTCTGTGGATGGTTTCTCAGCGACCTCGAAGTTAGGGACGTGGACGGTCCACTCCACAGTCACGTCTCCTTTGTACCGGATCCCGTCAAAGTCGGCAACGGCCACATCGCTCCCTTCTGAATACCTGGTCACCGAGAGCAACTGCTGGAATTCGTCCGATGCGGTTGGCTGTTGAGTGCTCAACATATCAGTGGCTTCCTGAGCCCACGAGGAGCCTTCCTCGGGGGCCACAGAGGGATCCCGCTGCATATGAGCGACGAGCGCTCCCGCTAGTCCCAGCGTGAGGGCACGTTTGTGCTTGGAAGAACCTTCAGGCTCCCAGATCTCGCCAGTGAACCCGGCTCGGAGATTGTTGGTGAGTCCAACATTGTAGAAAGCTCCCGGTCCTACCGCAGAGCTACCAAGCGAACGAGAGACAGAAGTGCCAAAAGCTCCGGTGGTAAAGACGAGACTGTCTTCGCCGAGCACATTGATCGTGCTGCCAAAGCCCTGCGCGAAGACCTGTGTGCCATCAAAAACTTCGCCTTCCTGCGTAACAACGAGACTGCCCCCATCCATCATGGGTATCATGCCTTTGGGCAAGTCGATGACGGTCCCCGATTTTGCAGTCACCGTGTTGCTCGAGCCTCCAACGACGATCACATTCCGGTCTCCCTTGAGAGTGATTGTCGACGAGGAGCCAGTCACCACACATTTCTTCACGCTGGGCGGAACAGAGACGGTACTGGAAAACGCTTGTACGAAGCATACCTTGGTGCGCTCTGACAGGTCCACGGTACAGCTGGAACCTGATATGGTGCACACAGGCTCCCACAAATCATCCGCACCTACTGTTTGCGAAAAGCGGTGGATGCGGTCTCCGGGTCGCTCGAGATCGTCCAACTTGCCTAGCTCCACAGTGAACTCCTTGCCTCGCCACCTGAAGCCCTTGGGGCTGGTCATGATGCTCAGGTCGGTGACAGGGGTCGTCCGACGGTCGATCTGCTCGTTGCGAAAAGAGCGCAGGACGAGGCTCACCTTGAGTGGGTCCGCCGCGGATTCGACGCTGGAACTCATGATGTTTGATTACGGGAGTGGTCGGTCTTGTGCCGTAAGCAGCAATACGGGCGAATGCACGAATGTGAGTACGAGTATGAGTGCGTGAACTGCGTATAAAGCTGGTGGCAGACACTGTATGTCTTGGGTTTGATTGGATTGGACGCCGTGAGAGGGGGAGATAGATATATGCGACGAGAGCGCGCCTCGCTCCCTACCCTCTTCTTTTCAGCGCGGTACGGTCAAGGGAGCTGTTGGAGCCGCACTCACGTCATGCCGCCCGGTCTCGCACTACTATAGGGTCTTCTCACCGAGGAAGCGTTTTTATAAAGCCTTCTCACGTTCTCACGACAACCATCACCATCACCTAATAGTCACCCATCAGATAACCTGCGCCTTCCCTCATCTTCCCTTGCGCCCGCCCCACCCGACGCAAAGGAGAGGTAGCACGCCAACCTGCAAAGGGAGTGACATGTATTCTGGCATTGACAGTATTCCTACGGTACACGTATCTCTGCATGCAGACACAGCTGCACAAGTCGTCTCTTTGCAGAATGTAACAGCACAAGTACAGTACGACTCGTAACAAGGTCATCGTCATGCCGTGTCTACCCACGCACACACGCACGCACATACTCACACACATACGCTTCACGTTGATCGTAAGCCGCTGCCATTCCGCATCAGAGTCTCACCGTCGCAACACTTGCCGGTCCACGACGCAGCATAGAATGGAGAGACAGTACCGAGGACTGTCCTGTTGTAAGATAACCAATGCATAAGAGAACGAGACATGAACGAGCGAGCGAATTGAAAAGTTTCGAGCGAGGGGCTTCGAGCGAGTACATGATCAAGTCTCCCGACATGATACTCGAGTCAATGCGAGTTCAGTGGACCACTACTGATCCCCAGCGACGCTCATGGTGCCTTCTGGGGTAGACACGTGGTCGAACTCGGTATCAGAGTCATCCTCGACTGCGGGCTGTCTGTACGGGAGCGACGTCGTGACAGGTTCCGCAACGTTGTCCATCACTTCCATCGCGTCCTCAGGGCGAGCTTCGGTGGTCGCGTCGTCCTTGCCAACGGTACGAGCGGACCAGTCAATTGTCAGCGTCATAGGGTGGTCCTCGTGTCTCAGCTCTGCCGAGGAGAGATCGTCTCGAACAGAGATGATGGGCTTGACACCGAATTTCTCCAGTTCGACCCTACTACTCTCAGTCGCGTACTTGGTGGCTTCCTCCGCCCCCAACGCTCCCTCGGACGTCGAGGCAGCACCCAATTTCTGACGGAGCTTGGCTTCCAGGAGCCCCAGAGTGAGGTCCACTCTCGTATCTTCAGAGTCATCACCACCTGATAGCTCAGCGTGAAAGTTGAAGCGAGGCGCATCCCTTCTTTCATAAGCGAAGAAGCTTCCAGGACCAACAGAAGGGTGCCCTTCAAACCACTCAGACGTCTGGTGATAGTCACCCGACACGAGAATGAGGTTGTCGGTACCTTCCACGTCAATGCGGTTGTACGAGCCCGCCACGAAGACCTGGGTGCCTTTCAGTTCTTTCGAGGTTTTGGATGCAACGACGCTGTCGGGTCCGGCGACGGCGAGGTCAGCGTCCATATCGGTACCGGACGGAGCTCCACCCAACTTCCTGACATCGAGGTAGTTGTAGCTATGGATGGGTATGAAGTTGCTTGGTACCCTGATCACGTCCCCCTTGCTGCTGGCGTTGTTTTCATCGCTCTCGCTTTCCTGGCTACCCTCGCCGTCCTGGCTGCCCTCCCCGTCGTCGTCATTCTCGCTGTGCTCGTCCGTCTGGCTCTCATCGTCCGACTCACAGTCCTCATAATTGATCGGGTTTACCGTGTTGCGCTCACCCCAGAGGAAGATCACATTTTCATCTCCCTCCACGGTGATAGTGTTTCGATCGGAGCTCACGATGACTGCTTGTACTCCTGACGGTACCCGGACATTGTTGTACTCACCGCTAATGTGGTAGACTTTGGTCCTGTCCTTTGAGAGTGTCACGTCGTTCCGCTCACCCTGGATGGTACAGAAAGACGCCTTCAAGTCTTTGGCTTTAATAGTTGACCTGTCACCAAAGACCGTCTTGCCCGGGCCGGTCCCATGGTTCCACTCCAGTAGATCCACAATATACTCCCCCTCGGGTTCTCCCCACGAGAAGCCTCGGGGACCGTGCAGAGTACTCGAATCCTTTGAGGAGCGTCGAAGCATGACCGACGACATCTCCGAGGGTTGCTCCTCGAGCTTGAGCGTGGCATTCCCGTAGGAGGCTTCCGTGGCGGCGCTCATGTTGATCTGAAGTTGTACTTGTATGAACTTTGACACTGCAGATGGGAGGGATTACGAACCTAAACGATTCGAGAGAGTGAGAACGCAGGGATACGGTATACTGTATGATACAACATCAATTTCGTCCGCACCTTGCACTCTATTTATAAGCGTACGGTTCAAGTACGAGTGATGAGCACGGCGACCCTTCCCTTTCACCGAAGTCCTGCCAAAGGAGCCGTTCACAGTGCACTCAACACGGCACTGACCGAGGAAGCGCGCTGATAAGAAACCCCTCACGATCCCTTCAGTGGACGGCACATCCTTTCATCTTGACCCATCGGCTTCCGACTGTTCGCACGCCTTGCCCCCGTTCGTAGCGAGGAGCCTCTGCTTCGAGCCATAAGGCGTGATCGCCCCGTGGCTGAGCATTGGCCAAAGGAGGGGCCGCCTTCTGCGTGCGAGTAGTCACACTGATCTGTGAGAGTCGTGATCGCCCGTGGAACCGTTTAGTCATCCTGAATGTCCGCGGCCCGCCACGCCCACTGAAAGTACGAGTACAGTACAATTTCTAGCAGGACCCGCGGCTCAAAACATCACCATGATACTCGTGATCGTGCATAGAGCTGCAAGCGGTACTTGTGCCGTGCCCACACGTAGGCCGTATCTATCCCCTCATGCCGTCTACACCAGACTCCCGCCCTCGGGGTTCGGAGGTCTGCATAGACCCTAAGCATCATCCTGGCCCTCAGCAGGGCCAGCTTCCTGCAACTCCCAGTTCACCTTCACCTCGACACGCGGTCCGCGGTCGCCCCCTGAAACAGAGACCACTCGCGTTGAACCTTGCCAAGACTCCGATCTCGCCCGCCAGACGTTCTGGACATTCTGAAAGGCGCCTGTCGCTTCCTGCTGTTGAAGAGCGTTCATGGCGTAGATTTACCGAACGACTCTGGTGGACGACTCGTCCTCACCCGGTCCGGGAAGGACAAGGAGAATGCCAGTCCAGCGGTGAACTCCTCGGCGAGCATTTTGTCCGCCTGAGCTGTCCGAGAGATGAACGTCATCATCCGCTCCCCCACGGAACCCGAGTCGCCGTTACTCAGAGGAGCGTGAGCGTGTTCCACGACATCGCATACCCCCCGAAACTCGTGGGAGTGAACCGCAGTACCGGAAGGCCTGGAAATACTGGCGAGGTAGGTCGCCGGACTCGAGAGATTCGTCGTTGAGTCGGACGGCTCGATTTGGAAGCTGGAGGACGAGGTTGGCGCAGTGTTGGTTGGCTGTTGGTCGCCATTCATCATGGAGCTCATCTTTGTATCTGTTCTTGAACGTGCGTGCTGTGCGTACGCGGTTCCAGTTCGTGAGGGTTGATGTAGTTTTCGTAAGTGCGTGCAGTCGGACTTGGCTTACAATACCAGGCAAGACTTTGAAGTTCCGCGTTTCCTGCCCTCCTTTCTCGCGCCATGTAGACACTGACCACCTTTGCACTCGCTCACCGGAGCTCGAACACGGAGACGCAGATTGTCGAACGTTTCTCGTTTACAGTCACGGGAAGACGGGGGCGAAGACCGACAGCCTTCAACGCGCTGGTGGATCCCAGGCGTGGAGATTGATTTGGGGACCAGGGGACAATCTCCCCTGGCAAAGCGCGGGCCGCCTCTGGAGGCGAAGACTGTAAGGTCCGTCTTGCACCTCGATATATGTACATGACACAAAAAGGGTAGTATGCAGATATGTAATCTTCCCGGGCCTCGTTCCACTCCTGCCCTACTCGTCCGAGATCTGCAGGACGTCAGCAAAGAACTAGATCGACCAGCCGTCGAGTGCGGTGGGTAGCCCGACACATGACTCACCTTTGGCGCAAGGAAGAACTGCAGGGTTCCCTGCTCAAAGTCGAATTGAACGAGCAGGGGAACGTCGTTGGACATGTTGAGGGAGACCTCACGGGCGAGGGGAGCGGATTTGGCAAAGTTGGAGAGATACTTCAGGGAGAAGGTGAGAGAAACCTGCTTCTCGAGGATGATGGAGACGCCGACGTCCTCGTCGGAAGAGACGGCTTTGGACTTCTTGGCGGTCTGGCGGGATCAGTACAGTTGTCCAGAGGTCCACACAAGAAGATCGTAGGCTCACCTTGGCCTTGCCGTTGGCGGCCTTGCGCTTCTTCGGTCGGTCCTCGTCGTCCACCTCGTCCTCTGTGACTTGTCAGAAAGACATTCCAGACCGTATCATGGGCGTGTCATAGCCAGGATCCCGCGCTCACCTCCCTCTTCGTCGACGTCGGGCTTGCGGTCCTCTTCTTCCTCCTCTTCCTCCTCCTCCTCGTCCGGATCCCTCTTCACGTTCTTGCTGCTGCCTCCGCCCCGCTCCGTGCCCGCCGACTGCTTGAGCAGGACACTGCCCGAGCCGACCTCGCCCTCGGACGAGAATCGGACGCCCTCCTTGCTCGCCTCGATCTTGACGCTCTCGCCCAGCGCGGCGAGGTCACGGCAGATCCGCTGGAACTCGGCCGAAGACATGGTGATGGTCGCGTCGTACTGCGTGTCGGGGATACCGAGGTGCTCCTGGTCGATGTCCATGAGCTTCATCTCGTACTCTCCAACCCGGTCCTCCTCTACACGGTGGTCAGCGACCGCCAAATCACAAGTATGACACATCACAGTGACCTCGCGCCGGACTCACTGGGCGACTCGAACACCAGGCCGAGAGAGTCGGCGTCGTCGGCAGCCTTGAGGGTGACGACGTCGTTGTCCTTCGCACACTTCAGGATCTTGGTGAGCGAGGTGAGCTACGAGGCGTCAGTAGATCCTCAAAAAGGCTGTGGCCGAACTCGGACAGCACGACACATCCCGTCACTCACGTTCACACCCAGGGGCATGTTGCGGTCACATCGGTACGCCTCGAACTGATCCGCGAGGAGCTTGAGGGAGACCAAGGCGACGTGCGAGTTGTCCATCGCTTGCAGGGCCTATAGGCGACACGCATCACGCGTCAGATGGCTCTCCTCCACACTGATATCGCATCGCGCACGAGATCGTGCACGCTAGTCGGCGCGGCGCCGACGCGCCGAACGAAGACGACTCACAATTCCTTCGTCGGTACAGTCGAGGTTGCCGTCAGTGACGAGCTCCTTGATCGCTACGAGTAGTCAGCGATGCGTGTCCCCTACTACAGAGCAGCGCGGGCTGGCCTCGTCCGGGCAGGCGTGGGATGGCTGTCATGAAGCGGAAGTCAAACTCACCGTCAAGGAGCTTTTTGAGGACCGAAGCCTGTTTGACGCGAGCCTCGAGCATTTTGTGGATCGTTCACGAGGTGTCTGATGAGAGGATGACGGGGTGGATGTGGATGGGAGGAAGATGTTGACAGTGGATGAGATCGGAGGAGAGGAAAGAAAGTCTTTGAAGACGGGATGGCTCCCGCTCGTCTCAATGACGCGTCAAGCGAGCGCGTCGCGTGCAGAAGGGGGGTGACTGGACTGGGATGGAATTGATAAGTTTAATTCCGCTCATTATGATGACGTGTATATGCAACACCTTGTTTTGATGCCGTCACGTCAGCGCCCGTGCCTTGAGACCGTGGCACCGCTCACCGCTTACAACCCACCAACCACAACCCACAACCCACAACCCACAACCCACAACCCACTCTCATATCCACCTCTCTTCCAGGTGTCTACTCTCCCATACACCTTCGCCAGCTTCCTCGACCCGTCCTCTCCCTTGTCCCCGACCTTCCTTGTCTGGCCGCCTCCTGCCAGTCTCAAGCCTGCACAGCAACCCTTTCTTCGCCCGCTCGACCGCGCTCCCAGCAACTGCGCGCCATGAGCACGTTTAACTGTCTCCCCGTGAGCTCGACCGCTATCCTGCCTCCCTCAGCGCCTTGACGCCAGAGCGTCTCAGCGTCGAGACCCTTCATAGAAGCAGACCTAACCTCACGCGCCGTAGCTCCACGAGACGCTCAACCTCTACGTCTCGCCCACGTCGTACGTCTTCGAGCCCGCGTCTTCATCCCTCGCCACGCATGGCGTCGACGGCCCGACGCTTGTCAACGAGAAGGATGTGAGGGAGAGCTTGTTCGTGGACCGCAAGACGGGTCGTATGGCTCTGAACGGTGAGTAGCCGCATGTGCGCGCTGGGAGTTACGTTCCTCGCTGTTGGGGAGCTTGCGCGTCATTGCGTACCTCACTGCTGATCCCTGCACAGAGTCAACGGAGATTCCTTTTGGGAGAGAGAAGGTCATCACCTGCTACGGCATCCTCGGTGTCCTAAGTCTCGCCACGAGTGAGTCTATCATGTCTTATATGGCTATGCCAGGTGCACAGCAGCTGAAACGCCCGCCTCTTAGCCGACTTCCTCCTCATCATCACCTCGCGAACGCCATCATGCCGTCTCCTCTCCCAGCCCATCTACCTCGCTACCGACTTCCGACTCCTCCCTCTGTCTCCCCTCTCCACCTCGTCCACCATCCTCGAGCACCCCGTCGAGAAGGAGCTCATCTCGCTGGTGGAGCAGGGTCTCAAGTCGGCAAAGCTCTGGTTCTCTTACGGCCTCGACCTGACGAACACCCTTCAGAGACAGAAGGAGGCGGAGAGTCGCGGGGAGGGACCGGGCAAGCTGCCGCTCTGGAAGAGGGCGGATGACAGGTTCTTCTGGAACCGATACTTGATGAGCAAGATGACAGACCTCACGGAGAATGGCGGTGTGGATGTGAGTCCGGCTCGGATCCATTCATGTGTGGCGGCGCTGACTGCTTTAGCTGAGCCGCTTCATCCTTCCTGTCATCTACGGTTGTGAGTTTGACTCTGTCCCTGTTGCTGTCATGCCCAAGATTGCGACTGATGAAACAGCTGTGGAGCTTCGATCCTCGTCAATCAACAACCGTGAACTCTTGTTCCTCCTTGTCTCGCGACGGAGTCGGCACCGCGCCGGCACCCGATACTTTTCCCGAGGTATCGACACCGCCGGAAACACCTCAAACTTCAACGAGTCGGAGCAGATCATCCTTCTCGATCCGTTGCCCCAGAATGGCGAGCCCGTCCGCCGTGGTCGAGTCGACGGAAGGGAGAAATTGAGCTTCGTGCAGACCCGAGGAAGCGTCCCGATCTTCTGGGCCGAGGTGAACAACCTTCGTTACAAGCCCGACTTGCAGGTTATGGACATTCCAGAGACGGTGAGTATGCGCCCGCCCAATCCATGTAGGCCAGCGAATGCTCATACGGTCAGGTCAATGCCCTTCAGAGCCACATCCGCCACCTCATATCGTACTATGGCAACGTCTACCTCGTCAATCTCGTCAATCACAAAGGTTACGAGCTTCCCGTCAAAGACGCGTTCGAGCGCGACATGGTCGCCGCAGCCTCCTCGGACCCTGCCATCACCAACAACGCTCACTACGTCTACTTCGACTTCCACACCGAGTGCAGCAAGATGCGTTTCGATCGTGTGTCCGTCCTCATCGACCGACTGGGACCGGCGCTTGACGCGATGGGATACTTCCACTCGGTCTCCCCAGCCGCTGTGGGCTTTGAGAAGCCCGGGGACACGCAGATTCTGTCGGAGCAGAAGGGGGTGATTCGGAGCAACTGCATGGACTGCCTGGACAGGACCAACGTCACGCAGTCGGCGCTGGGCAGGTGGGCGGCCAACAAGCAGCTCCGCGACGCTGGCGTGCTCAGCATCAAGGAGAGTGTCGAGGATCATGATGAGTTCATGAGCATGTTCAGAAATGGTGAGCTGCAGCATCAGCTGCGGTGGTTCCTTGGCTATGCTCATTGCTGACGCTGCCGCAGTTTGGGCCGACCACGGCGATATCATCTCGAAGGCTTACGCCGGTACCGGGGCTCTAAAGTCCGACTACACCAGGACGGGCAAGAGGACACGAGAGGGTTTGCTCCAAGATGGCGTCAATGGGGCTGTGCGATACATCCGCAACAACTTCTTTGACGGGGACCGTCAGGTGAGTTGGCTACTCTGCAGCGTGCACGCACTTCTGGAGCATGTCGCTGATAGGGCAGGATGCGTTCGACATTCTGACCGGCGCCTGGGTCGCCAAGAAGGGCGGCATCCCTCCGTTGACAGACACTAGGCCATTGATCATGCGCTCAGTGAGCCTTTTCGCTTTAAACGCCGAGAAAGGCGCCTGACCGCTGTAGATGCCTTACGTCTTTGGCTTTGCGCTGACCATGATCGCCGCGGCGCTCACACTTCCTCGGACATCTGGTACGTCTCCTCCGTGGCGAACCCTTCGAGAGATGGCTGACTTGGCGATTAGAGTTGTCCATCGCCTCGTTCCTCTTCCTGTGGATCTTCCTTGCCCTGATCTCGGGCTCGTACATCTGGGGCAACGTAAGTGCACCTGATCGATCCAGCATTGTTCCTGGCGACAAGTCCCGACCATGCTGATGACCGCATACCAGGGCACGTCGTTCGTCTCGTGGCCTCGCCTGAACCCGCCTATCGAGATTCTGTCTTACGCAGGTCCTGGTGCCCGTTCGGGCAAGCGCGGCAGAGGTCTGACCTTCACCAACATGATTCCCTTCAGCAAGGCCCAGAGGGCGGTCAGTATCCCAGCGAGGGCCAAGGCGGGAGAGCTGGAGATGGGCAGGAAGAAGGGTGCTTTGATCGATTGAGCGGGTTGCGGCTTTGGGTTGCGGGTTTCTGATCCGCGCCAGGAGACGTTTGCGATTGATGGGGCGCGGGGTCGGTATGATATTACTTCTAGACTTTTCATATGCAGCAATACGTGTCACCTGTAGTGTTCATGACAGTCCAGCGGCGATTTTGTGACATTTACACTGAAGGAGGTTGATCAGCCCCACGACGGCGAGTTTTACGTACGAGTACTGCGTATGTACAGCCCTGGTACATCTCCGTGGCGCTACTCATCGGGGTTGTGTACTGAGTTCAAGTACAGTATGAGTACAAGTACAGTACATACAGTACAGGCCAAGTGGCTGCGGGAAGTACAGAAACTGGCGGTTGCATACGTGAAACATCCGGGACGAGCACTCATCGCCCTTCACAGACGGAAGAGTCGTGGTCTTTTCCGTACTTTTCAAAGGCGCTTGTACTGGTACTCGTACTGTACACAGTCATGTATCTGTACAGTACTTGTTGCACAAGTACATCGTACTATACTGGTACAGTACATGTGCCCCTCGGCGTGCTCACCTGAAATTCAACCTGGGGGGCGATGCGATCGGCCGGCGTTCGACGGACTGTCACCCACCCCACACATTGCTACGACCCTTCAGTAGGCCTCACTAAAGTACGCCAGTTATCCGTAGCATAAGATGSGGGGGGGGGGGGGGGGGGGGGGGGGGGGGGGGGGATGGGGTTGGCCTCCGCTGATTCACAGCACTCGTACCGTACTGCATCTCAAGGTATGATCCATATCCTGCACAGCTTACTCCCGAGCCTCATGTCCAAAAAATCATCACCGACTGCCACCGATCGCCCATACCATGTCCCGGTCCGGTGCAGCACAGTACTGTATAGGCTTTTCGCTCCACTCTTGACTGCACGATCGAGCGGTGCTCGGCGGTGCTTGGCTGTCACCGATCCGCGAATTCAGAGTCCTCAGACCGCTGCCAAGCCCGGAAGAGGCCACGCGTTCACGTCCACGCTGTCGGCGCTAACGAGATACACCACTGTGCCCTTGACAGTGCTTTCACCAACGTCAACACTGCCAAGATCACCGTCGGCTGACATCGCGTCCGGGACCGAGTCGGGGTCGGGGGCGAAGTAGACATTATTGATGTAGAAATCCTCGTTCTCGAAAGCCAAACTCCTCCAATGGTTGGCAGAGTGCGAGCATCTCACCGTCCTCTCCTCGGACAGACGAATCTGGATCTGGGTGCCATCATCGGGTCTGTCATGTGGCTGGTGTTCATGCTGCGTCCAAAATTGAACGTCCTCGATGACGGGCAAGGACGAGTGGTGGCAGAAAAACTCTTCGTTTATTGATCCGTCCTTCAGGCCGGTAACAAGGCGGAAGTCGGTATCCCTGTCGAAAGTGATCACGCACGAGTCACAAGTGCCAGTACTCTGAGGTTCGTTGTCGACGGCGACATACCCCCGGAAAGCCCACCAGCTGCCGTCGACAGGTCGGTCGCCCTCACGAGGTTCAAGTAAGAGCACCCCATCACACTCCCTCAGATCCCCGTCGTCGGTGTTCCATGGCGCGTCGTTAAGATCCGCAATTATCTCGACGTACCGGATCTGACGTGGTCCGAGTTCTTCCAAGTAGCTCCCACGGGACGGCGTGAATGCCTTGGCCTCGGGAAGCTCGTGTACTTGCTGCGAGACGAGTGAAAAGTCCCACTCGTACTTGTCTCTGGTGAGGACGGGGAGCGTCTCAACCACATCTCCGGGGACGGATTGACCGGCGTCGTGCGAAACTGAGAACTCTTTGCGGTCTCCGGGCATCTTTCGGAGGGTGACAGACTCGGCAAAGAACCGCACCCCTCGTGCGCTCGGCACGGATGTAACGTCGGACATCTCTTTGTCTCTTTGTCAAGTCAACAGCAGGCAGAAAGTCAGGCAGGTTATCAGCGAACACGGTGGCGTTTAAGAGGCAAGGAAGCGAGGATCCAGAGATATGTTTCGCCCTCCTTAACTACTGTAACTCCAGTCGAGACTTACGTCCACTTCCGATCGCTGACTGTATCTGCTCGTCGCCCGTCGCTTCCAATAAAGGACGAATAAAGGATGCTCAATACAGGGTGTCACAAGGCAGAAGGCCCCCACGCTCTCCTCGCGCTCCCTCATCCGTCCACTTCCGGCCTTCGACTGTACGAGTACAGTATCTGCCCGTCGCCCGACGCTTCCAATAAAGGATGCTCAATGGGGGTGTCACAAGGCAGAAGGCCGCCACGCTGTCCTCGCGCTCCCTTCCCCCCCGGTAAGAGCAGGTCGTAATCATCGCTCATGCAGACCCTTTCTGATATGAAGGACGCCGTCATGCACCATCTTACCGGTGCAATTTGGTTTACGAAGTCGTCACATTGTCACAAAACGCCACGATGTCGAAATGCCTTCACTGTACGAGTGCAGTACTCGTTTGTCGCGCACCAAAAACACAGGTCAGAGCTCCTGGACTTCCTACTGTCCTCGCACGTACCATGAGATGCATATCGAGAGCCTGGGCTCTCTTGATAGGCAGTCTCAACCCACACCCCATAACTGTCATCTACACATTCGCTCGGAGAATTCGCACGCTCAACACCTCGTCACAAGCTGCGCAAGTCGCTGTTACCGAATCCACGATCGAGCCTCGTTCGTGGATGCACGAGCAGGCTTTAGACGCTGGTGGGGTCCGGACGACGCGACGCCTTGATGAACTCAGTGTACGGACCGACGAGATATACCGCCGTACCCTTTACGCTGCCTTGACCATGGTCACCACTCGCACTACCGTCATTGGCGCCGGACTTTACGTCTGCCGTCGAGTCTCGGTCCGCGGCGAACCACACACTTTCAAATCGGATGTCGTCATCTGCCTTGTCCTTCCAGTCCAAGCTCCGCCAGTGGTTGGCAGAGTGCGAACATCTCACCGTCCTGTCCGAGGACAATCGGAATTCGATCAGGATGTCTTGGTCCGGCTTGTCCGGGGGGTTCTCCCCCTCCATGACCCAATGATGAACGTGGTCGAGAACGGGAAAGTTGGAGAGGGAGTCGTTGACGTCTTCGAGCCATCGATCCTTGTCTTTCGATCCGGTACAGAGGCGGAACTGGGTCTCATGGCCAAATGTAATGGCGCAAGAGTTGCCTCCGGGGTCATCTTCAATGTGCACACCCCCATGGAAGGCCCACCAGCTGCCATCGACGGACCGCGCGCCTGGGCGGGGCTCAGTCAAGAGAACCCCGTCCACGTGTTTGAGGTACTGGGTTTGATTGGCCCATGGCGCATGGTCCGGGTCCGTGACCGTCATCTCCATGTACCGGATCTGACGGCCTAGTCCGTCTATGGATCCCGCTCCGAGCTCTGGCAAGTAGCCCCAGGGGACGGCATGAATGCCTTGGTGCAATCGTCCTCTGTCACCTTCCCCCGCCTGGAGGCTAGAGTGAAGTCCCAGTGGGACTTGTCCCTGGTAAGGACTGGGAGTGTCCCAATCACATCGCCAGAGACGACTTGGCCATTTCCGTTCCCCTCTCCCGTGGAGAAGATCAAATCACCGTCGTTCTCCGACAGGGTGAGGGCCTCGGTGAAGAACCACACTCCTCGTTCGCTTGGGACGGACGTGGCGTCGCTCATGTCTGTATGCGATGACGATAGGCAAGCAAGTGAGTCAGGCAGATGGCTCTGCAGATATACTGTGCGAGTAATTGCAATGTTGCAACCGGGTCGACGGGGGAAGAAGTAAGCAGTGGCGATGAGGGATGGCAAGAGCGACGACTGGTTCCTCGCTATATACCTATACCGGTACTGTATGTTGCTTTGGGAGGTCGGCCAATTTCACACTCTACGTCGCTCTCAAACAGGATGGGTGTGTGAGCTCGGGAAATTTCGAGGCCTGCTATCCTGTCTTCGCTCAATGGAGCGAGCCTCTGAGCCACGCTCCAACGTTCACATGGTCGGCCAGTTTCAGTTCGGTACCACCATATCTCCGAGTCGGAAAGGCTGACTTGCACAATCGTCGTGACATGGTTTTTCCGTGCGCTTCTGGTCTGATCCTTTCAACATTCATTCGGAGGTCGGAACTCGGGACTCGGGCGGGACTCGAGACTCGACTCGACAGCAGCACCATCACTCGCTTGCGCAACTATTGTAGGGTATTGCGCACATCTTGGCAAAGGCTCGAGGCTGGACCGGGAGGCTTCCCTCGAATCCTCGTCCAGACGATCAGACGTAGACCTCGCTTACACATATCCTACGGTACGAGGACACGCGCTGCAACGCTTGCGCGTTCTCATGATCTGCCGTGTGCTCCCATGACAAAGCGGTTGTTACGCGAGCCTTCCTTTTCGCGGGAAGGCTCATTCGCGAGACGCGTTGACCTCAATTACCCGCACATCTCACACTGTCTACGCAGGCGCAAGGCATCGTGGACCACCCTTTCTACCACGAATCCGGCTCTCGCCTCTGGTCAGGCAACGAAAGAAACGAGGACTGTGCCTGCGACGCAGTGTCCCCGTCAAGACAACCATCCAGCTGCAGCCCCCTCGAGCCCCAGTCTTCCAGTTTCTCGTTCGGTGCGCCTATTGTATTGGATTGACGGTCTCAGACGACCGTGCGGGCGACGCATTGACGTACAGCACAATATCATATCATATCATGCCGTCACCCTTCGATACGCTTTAGTCTACAATATCCCTGCAATGTCATGTAGCGAGAAGATACAGATGAAAATCCATCGACCGCATGTCGGGCCTAAGTCCAAGATCCATTGGCCCACCTGACGAGAGGCACCGTAAAGTCCAACGAATCGCCGTCCTCAGACCACTACTCGAGTAAGCACCACTCTCACTAGCTGCGTGGAGTCGACCCCGACCCTGGCGAGGTCGAATTCGCGACTCACTGCAATCCGGAAGAAATGATCCAGTCCCAGATCCAGCCCCAGCGCCTGCATCGATACATTACCCACAGTGGTATTCGCGAGACGAAGCACGTCGTCGACGAGGAGCGAGATGCCCGTGATGTTCTCTGCGCGGAGGGTGTTGTTGAGTGCTGTCCACGAGAGGATGTCGGTGGTGTTCGAGGGGATGAGCGTGGGCAGGGGCGTGTTGGCAGCGGCGTCACCGAGTAGCTGGGACGTATCAGCATAAGCTACTGCGATTTCCGTCCGTAATCATCACGCGTGAGACGCCAGGAAGCTGAACTCGGAGAAGAAGTAGGATCTCAAAAGCAAGTGGGTCGATGGAGACTGGTATTCGAGGCGCACTGAACCTGTATTCGGAGCGCCGCCGGGCGCACTCACCGAGGTAGTCTGCTCGATGATACTCGCCCATCCCCACCTCCCGACTCCATCGAGGAAAAGACCGAGCATGAACGCCTGACCAAAGACGCTCACGCGGTTCGGGAGGCTCAGGACGGGGATCGCGGCGAGGGCGTAGAGGTAGTGGTGGATCCGGAGGGTGTAGTTGGGGATACACGCGAGGACGATGAGGAGCGGTACGAGCGGGAGATAGCTACGGTGCATCAGGGTGTGGCCTCGACCGGAGCAATGTGGATCCGAGTTGTGGATCCATAGAGAAAGGGGGTTATGCGTGAATGCTCAGGAGGAGGCTGGAAGAGAGTAGTAGACACTGTAGGAGGTTGGAAGAGACTAGAGGAGAGTGGAGGAGACTGGGGATTAAGCGAAAAGGACGGAACCCCTTGGACGCACCGAACGAGATAGTACTGCAGCAGGCCGAACTTGCGCATGTCCCAAGCCTGGAACAACACGACGACGACCACCATACAGATAATCACGACCAGCGCGATCACCCCGCCCGGGTCAAGCGTCCCGTAGCCGAGCCGACTGATAGGCAACCGAGCGAAGATCGTCGAGTTTTCCACGCCGATCCAGAACCCCAATCCCTGCCATAATGCCAGCTCGAACGGTAGTTCCGCAAAAGCAGAGATCGTCCGCTTGAAAGAGACCCGGTACGCCCAGTAGCCCGTGAAGAGCACTGGTAAGAGGCCTGAGAAGACCCATTCCCAATCTGGAGGGGCGTAGGCCGGGTCGGAGAAGAAGACGATCTGGCCGTATCCCAGTATGAGGAGGGTGGAGAAGAGTACCGGAGGTGAGGGGAGGAGGAATAATGTGACAAGGAACAGCATGAGGGCGTTGAAAGCGGAGACGATCGGGTGGAGGTCAAGACAACCAGGGGTGGAGAGACGAGTGAGGGTGAATGCGCCGGGGAAGCCCGGGGAGAAGGGAACAGAGGTGAGGCCGGAAGCTGTCGAGCCGGTAAAGTTGGACGAGCCGGCGGGGTATGGGAGGGTTTGGACGGCGACACACCCGCCCAGAGTCCGGGAGATGAGCGAGGAGTGTATCGCGGCGGCACAGATCCAAGAGTCGGCCCTGATTCCGGTCAGAGGGAGTCTAGCCAAAGTGTCGGCATTGTTTCGTGCTCACCGATATACCCCAGACTCGTCGCCTCCACCAATGAGGAGCGGTACCCCATTCACCTTGACATCGCCGACCCATCGCGGGTTGCCCAGCGTCGTCTCCGCACATCCTCCTAGGCATCTTACGTTCTGACTGACCAACTCGGAGGCACACGCCGTGGCGTTCACCCCGCACGTATCGGGCGGCCAGTCGTTCCACAATGCCGAGGTGCAGTCGGCGATCTCGGGGGAGTTTGGGAAGAAGTATTGTTGTCGAATCAGCAGGATGTTGGCGGTGCACCAGAGGAGTAAGGCGGGTACGAGGAGATAGCGGAGGTGGAAGCGGCGCGAGAGGGTGTATATCGGCGGGTCGGTGGAGAAGTGGTACGAGGTTCGGGGGAGGACACAGGACAGGGAGATGGAAGGGCTCGGACGAGGGAGCTCGTCGTCCGGCGTGGGTCTCGCGGGGCCTAGGACGGTGCGGAAGAAGCGAGCAAGTCGTCGGCGGATGGAATTAGGGGGGCCGAGCAGGCCAGCCGGTGGTCTCATGGTGCAAGAAGGGACACCGAGGGCGAGGACATGGCTCGGAGGATAGCTCGGCGAGGGTTGCAGAGAGGAGCGGACGGTTGCGATGAACGTTGGTTCGATCCTCTGTGTCCTGGTCCCGGCAGTGGTTCTGAGCTGTTTTGGAAGGATGGATGAGACAGGAAGGAGGTGAACCAAGTGGGAGGGATTTGTCTCTGAAAAGAGGGCCAAGAATAGTTGGACGCCGCGGGGTGCGCAGATGTGGAGGTGGGTTGTCAGCCAGCAGCATCCATACTTTGTGCCAGCGTCAGCTCTGTCTGTCGGTGTCACTTTCAATGCATCGTCCCGCTACGCCATTGTCATCCCAACCATGCCATGCATGCATTCCCCGACTCTGCTCACCCATGCTCTCGCCAGCAGCATCGCCCATCGCCCCCCGTCACTGAGATCTGTTTACAACTTGGTTGGTGGGTCGGCGGGATCAAAAGTCACGTGATCGCCACGTCCCCAAAGTAAAGTCAAACGGTGCACCCACACCCACCCACCATCGTCCCACTAGGTTTCCATCTCACGTCGAACATCTCACCTCTCCCTTCTCAACTCGCATCCCTGTAGTGCAGCACTCACACGTCAGGAAAACAGCGCCCAAACGCGCATAGATATTGTACCCGTGCGCATCCTCATCGCTCCATACTCGCTCCGCTCCGCCGCCATGTCCACCAAGTCCACCTCCGCCCCGCTCGACCTCGAGGGTATCCTCGCCCGCCTCGAGCCCCACGCGAAGGAGCTCGGCGGGCTGGTCGTTCTGATCTCTTTCCTCGCGCTGTGGCTGCTCAACCAGGGTGAGTGCGGCGTACAGGGAACGCAGGCTACTCGCGAATGCATAATGGCTGGGTGACGTCGGGACCGTTGCTGAGCTCCCGTATAGGCTCGTCTAAGCCCCGCAAGGTCATTGACCCGGTCGAGTGGAGGTCGTTCAAGCTTGTCCAGAAGGATCATCTCTCGCACAACACCGCACGGTGAGTGATTCGTCTATCTCGAGGAGGAAGAGAGGGAGAAAAGAGAGGCGGGCAGGTAAAGCGGATGATGAACTGGGGGGTTGTGGGTGGGGGTTGTAGGAGTCCTGCGTTGCGAGAAGACATCTGTCGAGAAAGGTGGCCTGCCGGGCCAGAGCAACTCTCAGAGCCAGAGCCAGCGCCGATTCCGTTTCATTTCCATTCTCAGTCCCAAGACCGGTCCCAGTCCCGATTGTCGCTCTTGTTGTCGGGCATGCACGTGACGTTTATCCCCCGCTAATGCCCGGCGCTCCTCTCAGATACCGCTTCGCCCTGCCCCGACCTACCGACTCGCTCGGTCTCCCTGTCGGACAGCACATCTCCGTCATGGCCGAGATCGACGGGAACAAGGTGATCCGGTCGTACACCCCCACGACATTGGACAACGACAAGGGGCATTTTGACCTGGTCGTGAAGGTGAGTGCGGCGTGGCAACAGCGGGCCTCATGCAGCTTGAAAGTTGCCCGCTCGTGGTTCGTGGTTCTACGGGCTGGCGGGGGCGGATCTGTAGACTTGGAGAGTTGGAGACTTGTGGATTTGCGGATTTGACGACGAGTGCTGATCCGCCGCGCGCAGACTTACGAGAAGGGAAACATCTCGAGATACCTCTCGTTGCTCACCATTGGCCAGGAGGTCAAGGTGAAGGGTCCGAAGGGGAAGTTCCACTACCAGTGAGTACGGCGGCGTCGACGTCTTTGTAGGCGGCATCACATCAGAGTCCTCGGGTCCTCGGGCCTAGTTCTGGGAGGGACGACATCTAACAATGGATCCGCCCCATCACGGGCGACGACTGCGCCCGTACTTGTTGTGACCAGCGCTCATGGCGCAGACGAAACCTCGTTCCCCACCTCGTGATGATCGCCGGCGGAACCGGTCTTACGCCGATGTACCAGATCATCCGTTCCTCCCTCCAGGACCCGAAGGACAAGACCGAGCTCGCCCTGATCTACGCCAACGTCGAGGAGGATGATATCTGTGGGTGCCTCGGAGATCAGAGACGACAGAGAGGACTGAGAGGAAGAGAGGACGAGAGGATGAGAGCGGGCCATGCAAGTCGCACAGCGCTGACGTGGTAGTGATGCGCAAGGAGCTCGAGGAGATGAGGGACAACTCCAACGGTCGTTTCAAGCTTTTCGTGAGTGCGATCGGACTCCGTCTCACCGAACCGGTTCCGGCCCCGCTGATACCCCCGCCTCAGTACTGCCTCAACAAACCCCCCGCGGGCTGGACCGGCGGCGTCGGCTTCGTCACCCAGGAGATGATCGAGAAGTTCATGCCGCCCGGAGGCGTCGGATCGCCAGTGCACGGAGAGGGACACAAGGTGTTGATGTGTGGTCCGCCGCCAATGATCAACGCGATGAAGTGAGTCATCAGCGGGGATTACCTGCGTGTTGCAATTCTCTTGTCGCGTTTTCTTTTCTTCTCTGCAAGCGACGCAAGCGACGAGGTTGCTGTGGAAGCGGAGAGGGGGATGGGGGACTAGGGCCAGGCCTCGGCGCATCCGCGTTGGGTGCTGGTATCACAGAACCAAGGTATCTGCGCAGCGCACTGCACCTACCCCACCTGCAAAACTGTGCGGAGACAGCGACCGTGTCCGCTGTCCATGTGTCACTTCTTCATGCCCCACTCTTCACCCGTCAAGCCTCCCCTCCATCTCGAAACATTTAGGTTGGCCGCGATCTACCCAAGCGCCTTCGTCTCTCTCCGGCCACCGTTCCCCATCTTGTCATGCGATAATCCGCTGACCACTCGCAGAGCCCACCTCGCCAAGATCGGTTACCCCGCCCCACGCTCGCTCTCCAAGCTCGAGGATCAGGTGTTCCTCTTCTAACCGGGTACCAACATCGGGGCGGGGACATTTCCCGCGTAACGACATCGGGGCGGCGGGACACTTCCGTGGTGATGCAGGAGCAACACGGAAGCGAGGACTGAGGAGCGAATTGGCGAGGTTCGACTTTGTCCGCGTCGCCGAGTGGTAGGCTGGGCAAGAGTGTCGGTGTGCGGGTGCGGGACGAGGGTACGGGGCGGAGTTCCAGCAAGAGTAGAGCGTAGAGAGGTCCTCAAAAGTCGTACATAGCATGCATCGTTTCCCACGTCTCGAGGCGACTCGATTTGCACTTTGTCCGATTGCGCCTCTCCTTCGCCTCTCCTGTACTCGTACTGCCATTCGGCACTGCGCGACTCTCTGGGTAAGATGTTGGGCTGACTTACACGCACACTCACAGGTCAAACATCTGGATCTGGCAACGTCTTAGGCTGTGCTCGAGTACAAGAACGAGAACGAGTACTCACCAGTGACTCGGTTCGCGCAGAGCTCAACTCCCAACATTGTTGTCTCAACATTGAGTTTAGTCAGTACCAGTACCCGTGCCAGTACCAGTACGACTTGGAACCGAGCGATCCCCTCCGAATCGATGCAGATGCATAGTAATGTACCAAAGTGCCTGTGTTGATCGCATGTCTTGCTTTGCTTTGTTGCCCCGCGCCCCCGCTGCCCCGCTGCCCCGCTGCTACCCTTTTGCTGATACATCCACTGCAGCACGCCACAGTCGCGCGGTCGGTCGTCCGTGATGCGTCGACACCCACATCCCACACCCACATCCCACATTCCGGTGCCGACAAACCTCCGTGGAGGTGCCGGTACGACAGTACGATCCGTGCCGGTACCAATACCGTCCCACCGCTGACGGGCTGCGCGCTACATAACACTGGACCTCGGGGCGTCGACGCCATCCCTCCGATGGACTGACTCGTACCGGGCGATCATGCCGAGGGGTTCCACCTGACCATCCGCTTCACCACCCCGCGCTCCGCTCTCCACGCTCGACGCTCCAAGCTCCGCGCTCTACGCTCTACGCTCTACGCCCAATCCACTGACCCCTGGCAGCCATTCACCCCTGCGGCCTGACTATGCTGCGCCCTCCCTACCCTGCGGTCCATGGACTCTGCGGTACGCGGTCCGCGCTACGCTCTGCCCCTCGCCTGCGCCCTTAATCCGCAAAGGGATTAAACGCCTTTTCGCCCCGCTCGTCATCCGCTGCATCGCCCATCTCGTCCGGTCCAGCTGCCTCATCGGATGGGGTGGCGGGATGCGGCTTGTCATCCGCTCCTTCTGGGATGACCAGGGCTGGAGGGTCGACCCATCGGACTGGATACAGGTCAGCTGGGCCAGCGTGTTGCGGAAAGGTACGAGGAAAGTGTGACGGTGATGTCCGATCGAGTGTCCGCAGGGGGAGCGGGATGGGATGATTCGTCGATGAGTGTAGTGATAGTAAGAGAGAGTAAAAGAGAGCCAGAGAGAGTAAGAGAGAGCAAGAGAGAGCCAGAGAGAGCAAGAGAGAGCAAGGGAGAGCAAGAGAGAGCAAGAGAGAGCAAGAGAGAGCAAGAGAGAGCAAGAGAGAGCAAGAGAGAGCAAGAGAGAGCAAGAGAGAGCAAGAGAGAG
>BCLC01000020.1:216912-286844 GCA_001600855.1 Saitozyma sp. JCM 24511 | reverse complement strand
GAGAGCAAGAGAGAGCAAGAGAGAGCAAGAGAGAGCAAGAGAGAGCAAGAGAGAGCAAGAGAGAGCAAGAGAGAGCAAGAGAGAGCAAGAGAGAGCAAGCGAGAGCAAGCGAGAGCAAGAGAGAGCAAGAGAGAGCAAGCGAGGGCAAGAGACGGCAAGAGAGAGCAAGAGAGGGCAAGAGAGAGCAAGAGAGGGCAAGAGAGAGCAAGAGAGGGCAAGAGAGAGCAAGAGAGAGTAAGAGAGAGCAAGAGAGAGTAAGGGAGAGTAAGGGAGAGTAAGAGAGAGTGCAAGAGAGTAGGAAGAGAGTAAGAGACGCCGGTGCGAGCGCGCGACAGG
This sequence comes from Saitozyma sp. JCM 24511, assembly GCA_001600855.1. Lineage (NCBI taxonomy): Eukaryota > Fungi > Basidiomycota > Tremellomycetes > Tremellales > Trimorphomycetaceae > Saitozyma > Saitozyma sp. JCM 24511. The sequence goes on along the minus strand of BCLC01000020.1, from coordinate 286,508 downwards.
TCGAACACTCACCAGTGTCCCACGCCCACCAGCCCTTGCCCGGCTTGTCCGGCCAGTCGTGGCATCGCACCTTCCTCGGCGGCCTGCGAACGTAAGCACAAGCCCACTCCGACGACCCTTTTCAGCTCCGTTGCCCGTTGCCCGTTGCCGCTTCACTTCCACTCACTCGTCGTCCCATTCCACCTGCTCTGGCCAATCCGGTTCTTCCGGATTGGGAAACTCCAACCATCCTCTGATCCTCGCGTCGTCCTTGCCGTACGTCGCATGGACTCCTGGGACGACCATGATCCTCCCGAACCCGTACTTCCAGAAATCCCAGCTGATGAATGCCGATTCCGAGGCTTGACACTCGACTTCACTGCTCAGGATAGCGTTGTGTGGTGCGTCAGGGGGAAGGTTGGTCGGCGCGCCACGACGGAATCGGACGTTGTAAGGCGGTAGGAACGGGTCGGGGCGCATGAGGGCGATGCCGTTCCACCCGGCAAAGACTTGGTAAGGGAGGAGACGGTTGTGTCGGTCCTTCGTACGCGGCGAGGATGGGAAGAGCTAAGGGGGGTTAGTTTCAGCTGACAAGGGACGAAGCTGGGGCAGGTGCTACAAGTGTTCGAGAAGGGTACCCGTGTGATGCACCTCGTATCCGCACGAGGAAGGCAACGACTGTAGTACTCCGGGTGTACCCAGTAGCAAGACGGCATTCCGGAGTCCGACCCGACCCCCAATTGCTCCAACCCGAAGTCGCTCCGACCCAAACTCGACTCGAGCTCACCTTTTGGGGCAAGTCCTGATCCTCCTCTCTGACTGGGAAAGGCGTATACAGATCCCCTGCCATATCCCTCCCGACCCAACCGTCGTAGAACCACTTGCCCGCGTGGTCCCAGCCACAGGTCATATCCGCTCCCTGGGACATGTGCTGGTGCATGATCTCGAGGAAATGCGACGCCGAGAGGTAGACGTCGTTGTACCATATGATGCCGGTCCAGGGCTTGCCGTCCGGCGAGAGTCCCGCGGGTAGGGTGTCGTAGAACGGCTTCATACCCGCGTTACGCATGTCGGCGAGGAGCTCGATGCGGTGATGTTGCTCCCAGTCGACGGGGGGGAGGAGGGTCCGGATGTGGATGTTGGCAGGAGGGACGCCGATGAAGAGGAGGTGATCCCGCATCGCCATGGCGAGGAGCTCGCCGCTGCGGTGATAAGGGGAGATGAAGGGCGGCGCGGCAACGAGTAAAGTGTCGGGGTGAGAGCGACAACGGAGGAGTGGGACAGGGTGAGGAAGGAGAGAGTCAGAGTGAGGGTGGGAGGAATCACGTCAGCCACAAGTTCGCCCATCTTCTGCGTCCTTCGTGCTCGTGCTCGCGCTCATGCTCACCTCCCGTCGTCCGAGCCTCCTTCCAACAGCGAGAACACGAGTGACTCGGGCCCGAGAAAGTCCGCCAGCACCGTCCACATCGAGAACCAATCGGCGAGCATGCCTACGCGAGTCAGCACACGGAGTGCACACGGAGTCGAAGGCATCTGGTCTCGCCACGTCGTTACTCACCGGCAACCTGCCTGCACACGGTGACCAGATACCACCTCCTCTCGACCTCCACCCACTGCTCCTCGTCCTCGTCCCACTCTGCCTTGAGGTGCTTGAACCGCTCCATCTGATCCTTGGTCAAGAATGGTGGGAAGAGGGGACTCCAAAGCTCATGCTCCCTCGGGATCTTGGGTACCAACTCCTTGATCTCTCTTAATCTCGGATGTAACCTCGCGAAGGCCTCTTCGATGGTGGGCAACGAGCCGGTGACGAACTCCTCTGGATTGGATCCGGGCACGGATATGCGCGAAACTCCTCTCGAGGTCCTCCGCGGGGCTGTGCGATTGAGGCGGGAGAGATTGGGCCCGTGGGACAGGTAGTTTGGCGTTTTCGAAGCATCCCGAAGCCAGGAGGGTTTCCGTGGTTTCCAGAACCGACGGAACAGGGCGAGACCGAGCGAATGGTCCGATCGGTCGACTGAGGATGAGGCGTCCCATACCCCCGAGGAAGGCGGCGCGCGGGATAGATTGAGAGTGAAGACCGCAAGGGCGAGGAGGAGGGCGATGCCGAGGATGCGGTTGAGCGATCGGGGGAGTCTACTCCGTGGGACAGAGAGGGATAGACCGGCCATGTTGTGCCGGGGAGAGGAGTTGGGGCGCGCAGAGCTGGGACGAGAAGGCGGTCGGGAGAAGGAGATGAGAGACGGGGAGGGCCGTTGGGCGAGACCGAGTCCTAGACCGGACGAGGAGAGCATGGGTGGACCCGGGGGTCAAGGCGGGGAGAGGGTAAAGGACGCCGGTGACGACTGGAGTGGACACGATACTTCCCTTGGCGTTGCGCACTTGGTCGGTTTGATGATGGATCGGATCGGATCACCTGAGAGTCGCCTGACTTCCTCGCAATCGTCCTTGTCGAGTTGCGAGAGCCACTCCTATGCTCTCGGAGCGCTGAGGGAATGTCTGTGACAGACGGCCAGAAGTCCACTTGTCGTGATGAGGTGTCCGAATGACCTCGTTTCAGAGTGGCTGTGCGAGGGGTCTCCGCTCGAGAACGCCGCAGCGATGCCGGTGCTGCAACGAGAGCGAGGAGATGGAAAGGATGAAGAAGAGTAGAGTTGTTGAGCGCTGGGATGGGGACCTCTGGGGGTGTTGGAGCGGGGTGGAGAGTGTGTAATGACAAGGTGGTCGATGTGTTGCTTGCTGGGTGAGACAAATGAAAGCAATCAGAGTTGAGCTTGATTTGCGGCTAACTCGTCGCGTCTGGAAAGTGGACCAGCCAGCGGAGTGCCTGGCGCAAAAGTCAGTGGCGGTGTGGCACCGTGGCAGTGGCAGTGGCAGTGTGGCACCGCCATTGTGGCAGGTACATCACTCACACCGGGCCAAGGTCCGGGGATGGGGCGGGGTATGATAGAGACTCGATTTTGTACCAGATCACGGCTGCTGTGTCTAGCGAGGGGTAGAGAGCAGCTGAGGGCGTCCCGAGTAGCGGAAGAACTACTACTCACTGCCCAGCCAGCAGGCCGCTCTCTGGACGACGCTCTTCCGTGCCAATTGATCCCGCCATCTCCGCCCCGGATAAACCCCCCGGAGTCTTGTTACGTAAGTCCGGATCAAAGGACCGGAGGGGGACCGGTATAAGCGACTCGACTGTCACCACTCACCGCTCACCACTCTACTCGACAACGCCTGCCTTCTCTCTTTCTCACTTTCATCAACACGGCGACACGTCTTCCACAGGGAACACCACCTCTACAACCCAACCTCCAGCACCACAATGAGTATGTCGATGTCTGTCTCCGCTGCGGACCCGCCGCGCCGTGTCTTCCCTCCGTGCTCGGCTGACGTTCAGGCATTACCAACTTCTGGGCGGGCGTTCCTCAGGGGTGAGTAGAGCGTCCCCGGATCGTCCTCACTCTTGCACCTCTGCACTTCTACCTCTTCCCTTCCACCCAGATGGTCTCACTCCATGGCCTCGGATTCCTTCCCCGCCAGCTACACACCACCTTTGCACACTGCCCAAGCAGGCTCTCGGCGGATACTCGGCGCTAACACCTCCCAGACCTCCGGACCCCATTCTCGGTGAGTCCACCTCTTTTGGCGTTGACGTTGTCGGGTCGCGCGCGTGGTCAACAGCTCTCATGTCCACGCGTGTGCTCTGGGACGTGTTAGGAGACAGGCAGACTGCTCACACCCCGCGCAGGAGTCACCGATGCGTTCAAGAAGGACACTGCGACGAACAAGGTCAACCTCGGCGTCGGTGCGTCTGGCTCTGCGCCGTGTCCCTCCGTCAGACCCACTTTGCGTTCTCACGTCCTCACTGTCCCCTCTCTCAAGATGCCTACCCTCATCCTCATCCCGCTTTCTTCTGCGGCGTTATCTTGGTGTAGCCGGATAAGCTGACGATTACCGCCTTCCTTTCCGACTCCGCTTATCGACTCTCACCTCTCGACTTCACGGTCTTCTTCTGCGTCTTCCCATCCCGTTAACCCTTTTCACCCTCCTTTGGACGCTTTATCTCCACAGGTGCCTACGTGAGTGTCTGCTTACCTCTTTCGTGTCTGGAGTATGCTGTGCGCACGTCCCAGGACGAGCGGTCGAGCCGTGCTGATACGCCCCAGCGTGACGAGCAGGGAAAGCCCTACGTCCTCGAATCGGTGCTCCAAGCCGAGGACATCCTGCACAAGAAGAAGCTCGACAAGGAGTACCTCCCCATCACTGTGGGTCCAGATGATCTCCCCACTGTCCGCAGGCGGCACGTATGAGCTGTGCACAGCTGCCAGCTGCCTATTATGCGGATAGTTGATGATCTATTTAGGGGGAGACCGAGTTCGTCAGACTCTCCGCGGAGCTGGCTTATGGCAAGGACAGCAAGCCCCTCACCGAGAACAGGGTACGTCGGCACGCAAACCTTCGCTACAGCAGCCGCAAGGCTACCCAGAAGAGTTACCTGCTGACGTTCCCCTGCTTCCAGATCGCCGTCGCCCAGTCCATCTCCGGTACCGGCGCGCTCCGCATCGCGACCGAGTTCTTGGCAAAGTACTATCCCGGCCCCAAGAGCGTTTACCTGCCCGACCCGACGTGGGGGAACCATATCCCGCTGGTGGAGGGGACGGGGATGAAGGTCGTGCGATACAGGTGAGTGGGGTTTGCGTGTGCACAACGTCGTGATACAACGTCGTGGAGTGGTGGAAGCCACGCGCAGGGGAGGGAGGGGGACAGGGCGAGGAAAGCGCAGTGCTGGGCAGAGCGGAGAGGGGATGGAGTACGCGCCGACGAGAGCGTGACGAGCGAGACACTGTCGGATCGGATGCCAGGTGCAGTCCACCCAGGGCCCGTCGATGGAGGAATCAGATCGACTGCGAACACGACGCCGGTGGCATCCACGGTCGCCTCGTAGCCCGCGCTAACATCTCAGGTACTTTGACAAGAAGACCATTGGCCTCGACTTTGCCGGCATGAAGGAGGACATCGAGGTGAGCCACTCGCTATCTGGCATGAGCACGAGCACTGACCTGGAGCAGAAAGCCGAGCCCGGATCCATTGTACGTATGATAACGGCTTCATTGCGCAGCTCGCTGACGTTCATCAGATCCTGCTGCATGCGTGCGCACAAAACCCAACTGGTATCGACCCGACGAAGGAGCAGTGGAAGGAGCTCAACGAGGTCATCAAGAGCAAGAAGCATCTCGCGCTGTTTGACATGGTGCGTCGGCGTGGTCTACGGCCGACCAGCAGCGAATCGGACGTTACCTGGTTAGCATGTAGCAGCGCTGACCTTGAACAGGCCTACCAGGGTTTCGCATCGGGCGACCTCATCGGTGACGCGTTTGCGCCCCGATACTTTGTCGAGCAGGGCCATCAGATCATCCTGTGCCAGTCGTTCGCAAAGGTCAGCACCGACTCGCAATCGCAAGCTGCTCTTGAACTACACGGGTAAGGTCGAGAGACGCTGACACACTTCAGAACCTGGGCCTGTATGGCGAGCGAGCCGGGACGTTCTCCATGGTCTGCTCGAGTCCCGAGGAGAAGGAACGGGTGCTTTCGCAGGTCAAGAGGGTTATCAGGCCGCTGTACTCGAGCCCGCCATTGCAGTGCGTACCGATGGCGGCACAGCTGCTTGCCAGGAGCTGGTAAATTCTGTCCTTCGCATGCTGATCGTGTTTAGCGGCGCGCAGCTCGTCGCGACTATCCTCGGCACCCCGGAGCTGTTCGAGCAGTGGTGCGTCATTCGTCCTTGGCTAGGCAGCTGAACCGAGCTGTCCACCGGCGGGCATGCGGGCTGATAATCGACAGGCTGAAGGAGGTGAAGAAAATGGCGGACAGGATCATCTCGATGCGGGAGAAGCTGTACAACGCGCTGGTTGAGCTCAAGACGCCCGGCGAGTGGGGTCACATCAAGTCCCAAATCGGCATGTTCTCGTTCACGGGGAGTGAGTCCGCCGCGGTTTCGAAGCCAGCCATGGGCTGGTGATGTGTCGCACGGCCACTGACAGATCTCAGTGACCGCCGATCAGGTGTCTGACTTGGCCGAGTACGCGCACGTGTACCTGACCAAGGACGGGCGGATCTCCATGGCTGGTCTCAACGAGGGGAACATCCAGGTAGGTGAAGCAATTTCCCCCTTCCAGCATGCGTTATGCTGGCAGGGCTCGACCGGCGCTAACCCCTTTCTGCGCAGTACTTTGCCGAGAGCATGTCCAAGGCCGTCAAGGGCGAGCTCAAGCCGAAGTCGTCGCTGTGAGCGTGGGCCACAGGGGACAGGAAGGCTGCCCCGGAGCCGTGGCCCCTGTTCGATTCGTCAAAAGCAAGCACGTCGCGATGAAGGAGGGGGAGTATCATCCGTGGCCGCTTCGGATCTTGTACAGCATCGTCGCAGCATCGTTGGAGACCTTGTAGATATGCCTGCCGTATGCCATGCCGCGAGCTCGCGATATCCGCATGCATAGTCTACCCAAGCCTGTCATGATGGAGTCGAGTGATAAGAAAACGGGCCAATGGTGACGTGGCGACATTAATTGCAGGTGGGGAACGCGTCGCGTCTGGTCGGGAATAAGGGCAACGCGTCGCGGCTCGGCTGTGGGTCGAGCGGACCACTTTCACTTTCCATCTCCATTCCTCCTCTACAACTCACTCATCGACCTTGTTATCTGCTTCGTCTCAACAGACCGACAGTAACATCTGTGCCATGTCCACGCCCAACCCGAGGTCTTCCTCGCCTCTCCATTTCCCCACTTCGTCTGTGGAAGGAACGCCCCGCGCGGCTGCTCTTCGCTCGAACGCAGGTGAGCGGTCGTCTCCGCCCATCATGCCCATCATGCCCTTCGTCTCGCCGCCATCGCATCGTACCTCCGTGGTGCATACTTCCCTTCCTCACCCGCGAGAGGGAATGAGCGTTCCATCCCCGCTGTGATCCACTCACCCCGACTCCACCACGACATTATATCTGCCGCGGTGCACCGTTGTACCCCTCGCATGTGGAACTCGTGCTGATCCCGCAGGCGCACCACCCGCCTCGTCCTCCCCACTCCACTTCCCCACTTCCTCGCCGCATCAACCCCCTTCCAGCGCCGCCGGTCGGCATGGACGATCCGCTCTGGGCTCGCAGCTCGGAAGTGAGGCGAGCCAGGGCAGGCTCGGCGCGACTCCGGGCATGAGGAGGGTGAGAGGAGAGACGCCGTTGTTCTTTCCGGCGTAAGTGGCCGGCGCGTCTTTGTCTTCCTCGTCTCGTTGTTGTTGAACCCCCTCATGCCCCCCGTCGATGATTTCGTTGGCACTGCTGGAGACATGTGCATGGACTGATCGTGTAGGTCCGGCGGATCTACCCCTCGTCGCCCTCGCCGAGGTGATATCCACTCGTCCAACCCTCTCTCCTCGCCCACTTACGCCCGTCGCGCCGCTCGTCCTTTCGGTACGCAGGCTTCTTCCCTCCGCGGGTCTTCACCTGCGGGAATCAACGACGTCGACATGTCCGACGCTGCCACTCCTCGGCGTCATGACGAGTCCACTGGAGCTGGAGCTGCGCTCGGCCGGAACGCGTCTACGGCCACACTGTCCGCTGCGGAGCCGACTGACCCGATCGGGGAGGATGGCGGGATCGTCAAGACCATTTGGGGCACCACGATCACTCTGCAAGAGACGATGAACGACTTCCGCGCCTTCCTCGGCGGGTTCAAGATCAAGTATCGGACGCAATACAACTGCGAGCTTTCCGCCTCTATCGTCGAGGCGGGCGGACTCGCCCCGCCCCAGATGGCTCTGTACGACGGGGTCTCGATCGAGCGGGGCGAAGTGGTGCTCTACGAAGGATACCTCAAACAGCTCCGAGAGACGGGGGAGACCAACCTCAATCTCGATGCGACCAACCTCCTCGCGTACCCGACGACCAAGCGGCTGTACCACCAGCTGATCAACTACCCGCAAGAGGTCATCCCGATCATGGACCAGGTGCTTCGGGACATCATGGTGGAGAGCGTGGATGAGGAGTTCGAGGCGGCCCAGAACAGGCTCGCCGAGGGACTCATCGGCGAGATCGAGCTCAAGCAGGTCGAGGCCGAGGTCAGGGAGGTCGAGAACAGGGTGTTCAAGGTCAGGCCATTTGCAGGAGAGAGGACCGTCAACATGAGGGATCTCAACCCGGGAGGTGAGTCCGGCGAACGTCCAAGTGGAGTGGCAACCTTGTCCTTGTGCCTCGTGACTGAAACGTATCGTAGACACCGACAAGCTCGTCAGCGTCAAGGGCTTGGTGATCCGCGCGACCCAGGTTATTCCGGACATGACAGCAGGTTCGTCTGCGTTTCTGCTATTCTGCACTTTGTCCGGAAGAGCTCTGTGTGTGTCGTGAAGGGCGTGTACTCATCCTCACCGCAGCATTCTTCCGCTGCCTGGTGTGCCAGCACACGGTCCAGGTGGACATTGATCGGGGTCGGATCTCGGAACCCGATCGATGCCCGCGCGACGTTTGCAACAGCAAGGGCACGATGTCTCTGATCCACAACCGGTGCGATTTCACCGACAAGCAAGTGATCCGACTGCAGGAGACTCCCGACGCCGTTCCGGACGGTCAGACCCCGCACACCGTCTCGCTGTGCGTGTACGACGAGCTCGTCGATCTCGTCAAGCCCGGTGATCGCGTGATCATCTCTGGTATCTTCCGGTCCATCCCTGTGCGGGTCAACCCCCGCCAGAGGAGCATCAAGGCTCTGTTCAAGACGTACCTCGACGTCGTGCATGTCAAGCGCACCAACACCGCTCGGATGGGGTACGACCCGTCCACCCGTTCGGGGGAGAAGGCACCCGGCGTCGGTGTCGGAGGGGAGGATGACGAGGATGAAGTCCTAGCTCAGAACGAGGGCATGGACGGGGTCGAAGAGTCCGACCCTGCCTGGTCGGCGAGTAGGGAGATGGAGGCAAAGTTGCTCGAATTGAGCAGGAACCCAGAGGTGTACGACATCCTCGCGAGGTCCATGGCGCCCAGCATCTACGAGATGGACGACGTGAAGAAGGGCATCCTCCTCCAGCTCTTTGGTGGTACCAACAAGAGTATCGCCCGAGGAGGCGGAGGCGGAGGACCGAGGTACAGAGGCGACATCAACGTCCTCATGGTCGGTGATCCCGGTACGAGCAAGTCGCAGATTCTCCAGGTGAGTGCGGCGACTAGTCGCAGTCGTCTTATCCGGCTATCATGCTGTCTCCTTGTGTTGCGGTGGGATGTCGGACCGGACTGACCGCCGCCTTCAGTACGTGCACAAGATCGCGCCCCGTGGCGTGTACACATCAGGCAAGGGCTCCTCGGCAGTCGGTCTTACCGCCTACGTGACCCGCGACCCGGACAGCAAGCAGCTCGTCCTCGAGAGGTGAGCGAGGGATTCGGCGGCTGTTCCATGGGCGAAATCATTGCTGATCACCGTCTCCAGCGGCGCGCTCGTGCTCTCCGACGGCGGTGTGTGCTGCATCGACGAGTTTGACAAGATGTCCGACGCCACCCGCTCGGTCCTGCACGAAGTGATGGTGGGTTGCTGGTCCTTCCTTGCATCGCATCGCATCGCATCGCAGCGCATCAATTTCGTATCGAATCCCTCCAGCTATACTCTGGCTCTCACCTCCCCCAATTTTCGCTTACTTTATGTCCTAACGCCTCGTAGGAACAACAAACCGTCTCCATCGCAAAGGCCGGTATCATCACCACCCTCAACGCGCGCACCTCGATCCTCGCAGCCGCCAACCCCATCAACAGTCGATACGACCCCAAGCTGCCCATCCCTGCCAACATTGACCTCCCCCCGACGCTCATCTCGCGATTCGACCTGCTCTACCTCGTCCTCGACAAGGTGGACGAGATGAACGATCGGAGGTTGGCCAAGCATTTGGTGGGGCTTTATCTCGAGGACCGACCGGACACCGGTGGCTTTGATGTTATTGTGAGTGTTGCAAATTGAGCTCTGAACGGCATCGGCACCTGCCAAATGAATCCTCGAGCGGTTTGGTAGACTCGGCGAAGCGTGTGACGGTCGTGGCTGATTTTGTCTTTCCCCAAACCAGCCCGTCGAGACGCTCACCGCATACATCACCTACTCGCGCGCAAAGATCCACCCCGTCCTAACCGAGGAAGCCTCCAACGCGCTCGTGCAGGCGTACGTCGAGATGCGCAAAGTGGGCACCGACTCGCGCACCCAGGAAAAACGCATCACGGCGACCACGAGGCAGCTGGAGAGCATGATCCGTCTGAGCGAGGCGCACGCGAGGATGCGGTTCAGCGATTCGGTGGAGCTCGAGGATGTCCAAGAGGCTGGCAGGCTGATTCGGGCGGCATTGAGGGAGAGTGCGGTGAGTGGTGGTCCGGATTCGGATTCGGGTTTGGGTTCGAGATGTGGCGTAGGTTGGGGTTGGTAGGGGGTGGATGGCAGGTTCGAGGGCGCGGGGTGAATCTGTACGTGGGATGGACTCGCGCTGATACGTTCCCGCGTTAGACCGATCCTTTGACAGGCCAGATCGACCTCGATCTCATCAACACCGGCGCGGCAGCTTCTGCGCGTCGTATCCGCGGCGACCTCAAGCGAGAGGTGAGTGGGGTTCGGTGTTTCGCTGCCGTGTTTCCACTCGTTCCACTGGTTTCACTCGTCCAGTCTTCTCTCTCTCGAGGCGGCTCGAGGCGGCCCTTCTTCTACCCGTTCCACCGCTGTCGTCTGTACACCGCTGCGCACCCCTGCACTCGTGTGCACTCGTGTGCAATCTTGTTCACTTCTGTACTCTCATGCCCGCCACTGTTCCCTCCTGTTCTGGCCATTCCTGTCGATGCCATCCCCCATTCTATCCTCCCCCTCGAAGTCTCGCCGCTTTCATAAACCAGGGCCAATCCGGACGTCAATACTGACTCGCGCTCCTCAGGTCCTCGCCCTCGTCGACGCAGCAGGCCGCCAAGGTCTCCGCTGGACCGCCGCCGTCAAGTCTTTAGACAACCAGGCGACCGTGCCCGTTGACCACGCCGAGTTTGCGGAGGTGATCAAGGGTCTGGTGGACGAGGGGGTGGTCAAGGTCGTGGGTGAGAGGGAGAGGAGGACGATCAGGCGTTTGGCGGATTAGGCGGTGGGCTCCTGCGCGACGGGTCGAGTTTTTCGGTTTGAGCTGGGCTCAGGCAACTGGACAGTCCGGGCTCAGGCAACTGGCCAGTCCGGAAACATGAGGACGAGGAGGACGAGGAGGGTAGGCGGCGAGGGACCATCTCATCTAATGTAGTGGTGGTCGTGGTGGGTCGGGTCGGGGTCATCACGACGATTTTCTCAGTAGTCGCACATATTCGGACAGTCTTATTTCGCGCATGTAAGCTGAGCTGCTTCACAAATGGTTGACGCGACGTCTCTCATAGGGCCAGATATCTGAATGACACTCGAGCGCACCGTTCCGCCTCGTCGTTGTCACAGCCCACCATCAGTTGCAAAAACGATCGCATAGAGGTCCAATGACATATCCCACAATCCAAAAGCAGAAGCAAAGCTCAGTGCCGACCATATGAAGACGATCAGGATACTCGTACATACTGCCACGCATCGGATCCAACACCTCATCGACCTGAATCCACACACGCCATACTCAACCCGACCCAAACTCCGAACTAACTCAGCTCGCAATCTTCTTACCGCCATACCAGACCCCCAAGAGCACCGCCGCCCCCAAAATCACGGCCCTCACGACCCTGCCCGACCTCCGCCGAAACCGCTCGTTCTCGACAGACGTGGGACGGCGGAAGGCCACGCCGGAGGAGAAGAGCAAGCGGATGATGCGTTGCTTGAACGGCGTGACGGGCGGGTAGCGGATGTGCATTATGGGTTCCATCCTGTCAGGTTTCAGATGACTGGTCTGGATCAAAGTCGGGTCCTCGGGTCCGTTGGTATCTCGAGATGACGGCGGCGCATTCGGCGCCACAAGGGTCTAGAGTGGGGCGACAGGGAGCACGGGCGAGGAGGCTTGGAGCACCGCGCCGACGCCCCTGGAGAGGGAAGGGAGAGCATCGTGTGGGCGGATCTCGACGAGACACCTACCACAGCGGCACCTCTAGGGTCGATTTGAAGTGCGTGAACGTGCGGAAACCGTCATAACCATGGTACGATCCCCCTGAGACCCATTAGCTGAGTCCAAGGAGGAGACAATGTCACGTCCACAAAGTGAAGCTCGGACGCACATCCGCTCTCGCCAACACCGCCGAAAGGCAGTGAACGGGCTACGAAGCACACTGGTCAGCGCGACTACCGCGCCAAAGCTAGAGCCAAGTCCACTCACACGGGACGTGCACGACGAAATCGTTGAGAATGATCGAACCGCTGATCGTCTCCTCCTTGACTGGGGACACCTCAGCACGTGCGCAATGCAGTATACCATAGGAGCAGGGATGATGGATCCCACTCACTTTTCTTGAACACTTTCTGCTTGGTCGCGCAGACGTACAGAGCCAACGGCTTTGGCCGGCTGTTCACATAACGGATCGCCTCGTCCACGTTCTATCCTTCTCAGCGCAATCGCCCAGCCTAAGCATCTTTCTGGATGCTGCGCCGACCGCGCCGACCCGACCCACCTCCACGGGAATGATCGGGATGATCGGTCCGAAGATCTCCTCCTCGATGATCTTGATCCTGGGCACCTTGGACGCCTCGGGGAGTAAGACAACGCTGATCCCCATACGTTTCGTCGTCGGATCGGACTCTCCGCGGATGACAATCTGCCCTTCCTTCTCCGCTTCGGCGAGGAGGGAGGACAGACGCTCGTATTCGGGCAACCCACGGAGGGAGCCGTACATATGATTATGCAGGAAAGACTGGGACGACGGCGAAGGCGGCCATCTCGTCGAAGCACTGCGGGGTAGATCAGCTGTCATCCTTCACTTCCTCTACGGCTTGCTGTTCTCTCGCAATTCACGCTGATCGAAACTCGCGAATGAGGTCATCTACGTGATCCCTCGCGCAGAGGATGTAATCGGGCGCGACTGTTCTCATGAGCGTGGACCCAGGGTTAACTCTGATCGACATGAGAAACCCACCGCAGGTCTGCCCGCTGCAAGGGCTTTTCATGCTCAACATCCTGATCGCCGCGATCTTGACGTTTGCGCAGGACGAAATGATAACGGGACTCTTGCCTCCGAGCTGCTCGGTGTGAGTGATCGATTGTTCAACCGGGAGATATGGTTCGGGTTCATCCTGCTGCATGACCCACCTCGAGAGTCGTGGGAGTAAGCGTCTTCGCCGCTGCGGTAGCGACGATCGTCCCGACCGTAGTCGATCCCGTGAAGAGGACTGCGTGGGTCAGCTCCCAAGTCGCGTCGAAATGGATGATATGTTGGGTAGATCGGAGCACCCACTATGCCCCCAAGGCTTCTCAAGGAGATGCGTGGACTCTTTGACGCCACCTAACACGATGGCATAGGCCTCTGGGTCGAGGTACCGGGGTAGCAACATTGCAACGAGAGCGGACGACGCGGGTGCCAGATCCGAGGGCTGTGCGGGTGTGAGCGGAGATTCAGCTCAGGTCCAGTGATTTCCCTGAAGATCCTGAAGATGGTATGCAGATACATGGGAGAGCAGGGGAAGATTTCAGACGTCTTGCGGGCCGCGGGGCACGAGGATGGTTCGCTCACCTTGATGATGGCTGGGCAGCCTGCGGCAATCGCTCCGACCAGGGGTGCAAGCGCGCACTGCCAGGGATAGTTCTGGGACCGTCAGGCCACACGGTCTGCGGATGGGGCATGAGATGTGTTCGCTTACCCAAGGAGAGATGATCTAGTTTCGCAGTGTCAGCGCCGGCTATGCCCTCCACTTCGCTGGTCATCAGATCCCATACATACCAGCGCAACGCCTTTCGGCTGCTTCGTGACCCTCGGTTCTACCACATCGTCAGCGTGACCTTCCTCTGCTTGTCCTGCGCTCCGACATGCGACGCGCGGACCCACTCATCGACTTGTACGCGAAGGTAGCATCCCACCATCTCCCGTCGTCCTTCATCCACTTTGACAACCTCCTCACCGCGAGATCAATCTCGTTGAGAATGATGAATAGCTATCCCCCGCGTCAGCGTGATACCATCCACTCGCGCCGCCCATGTGCTGAAAGTCTGTAGTGTGATGGGATTGTAATGGGGCCCTACGTCTTCCATGGCCGCTACGAAGGGTGCTTTGCCCAGGTCCTGGCGGATCGCCTCGACTATGGCCGGCTCATTGTCCTGGATGAGGTAGGCGAGCTGCTTGAGGTTGTACAGCCGATAATCGAGCGAGAGGGTCGCATGCGAGGCGAAGCGGGCTTGGAGGCGATCGTATGTCTGCGAGAACGTATCAGCTGGTATTGGGCCGGAGAGTCCCGGCAGCGGAGGGAGGTATGGGCCGCGCGGACATGGACAGGTCGGACTCGACTCACCTCGTCGATCTGGGAAAGGGACGTGGTGAGCTGTGCCGGGACGTCCATGGTGATAGGTCGGCTGTCACTGGGGATTGGTTGGCCAAGCTGCAGCAATCGATGCGTCAAGCCAAACGCTTCGAGGAACGGTAAGGTATACTCGGTGCGGTCGGATAGACGTTTGAGAATCCGGCCACACTTGCGGGGGAGTGTTGCCGGGTCACTCACGTGCACATGGCATCGTGGCGGATGACGCCGCTTTGTGGCGCCATTGAATGTGGCAGGCGTGTAAGCGATACGGTGAGACGAGTCCCCAGGAGCCTGTGATCGGACATGAAGAACCCGCGACGTCACAAGGGCCCAAGGAAGGCCAAGGCGGGGGTCCTTCCTGCTCTCGGAGGATCACTCCATGGACAAAGGAGGCGACTGTCCCGCCTTGAAAGGATCAACGAGGGCTTTGTGTACAGGGCACAGTGTATCGACTTTGCACCAGCTCCTCGTGTCATCGAACCGACTGTCTAGAACATCACGTCTGGTTCCACGAGTTTATCATCAGTGCCTCTTTGACTTGACCCATTGAGCACTTGCTCAACCAGTTGGACTTGCTGGGAACGAGGATGGCGCCGCGTTCGGGCCATGATCGCACTTTTCACCTTGCTGCTGTCCCTAGCCCCACATGTTGTGTCACAAACCACCAACGCCACCTGCACAAGTAACAGCACCACCTCGTGGCTCTTCAACGCCGACGGCGAGTCTCCATGGTGGGTAGACGTGGTCTCGCTCCCACTGACGATCTCGTCGCAGCTTGGTGTGGTCAAAACTGCAATCTCTCTGCCTATCTAGTACCAGCTACCTGAATGTACCCCCTCTACTCTCCTCACACTACGGGTACAACGTCCCGTCCTCTCCCGGCACGCTGTGCCAATGCAACGTCGTGGCCTACGGGCTCATGGTGAGTGATATGGAACCCTCTTGCTGTCGTCACCGTGTTTCACACTCAGGTCGGAAACTGAGCGTGATACGTAGGCCGGATGTAGCTGGTGTCAGGTTGGGAACTCGTCGTCGTGGGTTTCAGAAAAGCAATACCGGGCTTCATGCAGCGAGTACAACAACACCAGGTATGCCTGTTGCTCTTACCCCACGTGTGTTCCAATCCGAGTTGTGGGCTGACGGGTGGGCACAGCCTCAGTTTCGCCGAGACCGTTGTCACCGTTCCCGGCTACGCCTTTGCCACCTGGAACGGTACGTCCTGTCCTGACTCGGCTTCCCATCTCCAACAATCAGCACAGTCTCCGAGTGAGGTTTCATGCTGACCGCTCTAGGCTCTAAGTGGGATGCAGGTCAGTGTACACCCACCTGTGCCGTACATGAGTTTGTTCTGACCCCTACATAGCTCAAGCCTCGGCTTCACCAACCGAGACCGTGGCGCCTACCGTAGCTAGTACCACACTCTCCCGGTCATTCCCTCAATCCTCCGGCACTCCTACCCCCTCGTCCACTTCTGGTCCTAGCTCGACCTCAAGCTCCGGCGCGTCTCCGTCTCCCTCCGATAACACTTCCTCGTCCTCTTCGTCCGATGCGGTAACCAGGTGGGGTCCCGTAGTAGGCGGGATCGCAGGGGGCATGCTTGCCATCTTGGCGCTTGGTTTGCTCTGGCGGTGGTATCGTCGGCGAAGAGCTCCGAACGCAGGGGTGTTCGGCGCGACAACAGGAGTGCGAGAGAAGGGTCCATTTTTGGACATGATAAACGATCGCCCGTCCTCCAAGGATGGTAGGAGAGATACAGAGTACTTCGCCGATCCTGAGACTTTCGCAGCGCCCCGACCCGCCCCCAAACCGAGTGGGTTGAGATACACGACTACCTCGCAACGGCTCCAGGAGCGACAGGACAGCGCGGACAGTATCAGCTTCTACAATGGGTCGGGAGAGGACGAGCCCCTGCCCCCGCCAAGAGCGCTGGTGGGACACGGCGAGTCCGAAGCCGCCCGTCATTCCTTCGGACCAATCCTCAGTCCATCAACCCACTCGTTCATGGACGAGAACGGATCCCCCAAAGCGCCTCCCCAGGCGTACCTTGCATCCCATGCATCACCCCAATCCCAGACCCAGACTGGGCCCCTTGCGCGTGCCCTTTCCATCCCCCACACCCACTCCATCGACTTTTCCGCAGCAGCATCCCCAACCGGAAGAGCTCCCAGCTTCACTGACACAAGAACATTACCTTCGCTGTACGAGCCGCGGACAGGGGCTGAACGCTATACGCACGTGTCGGAAGAACCGATCTCTCCAGAATCGAGGTATCCCATGACAGAACGGCCCGGGTCGGACGCCACGATCGGCGCGGCGCTGGGAAGCGGTAGGATGGTGGAGTGGAACAGAGCGAATCGGGACAGCGTTCCGGATGTCCCGAAAAGGAATTCAAGGCAGTTGTATCCGTGACACCACGCATGCATATGGAGTGCGTGCATGGCCACGGTGCGAGCTGCAAGACTTGTTGTTTGTACAATATAGTTTTGCATGGGGTGTGAAAAATGTCAAAAAAGCGACAAGAGACACGGGTGGCAGTTAAACGAATGACAGCATTCACTGGGATGATAAGGTACAGTGGGTATGGATCGATACGGTATATGTGTTATGCATAGTACGGTATGAGCTGACACAAGAGACACAAGTCACGTTTGCACTATCCGACCACTGGTCGTCGGTGCTCACATGCACGCGGGGGACAAGACGCGGCCCCCGAAGCTGTTGGCTTGAACAGTGTCCGCCTCGTTCTCTGAAACAGATACCTCGCTCTCCGCCATGGCGAACGAGTCCAAGCTTGAGCGCAGCTTCTCCTTGTCGAGCGAGTTCTGACGAGTGGGCGGCGGTATATCCCTTGGCGTGGCGACTGGCGCCGACTCGAGGGAAGACGAGGAGCTCGCACCCGGGCTGAAGGGCGGAGTGGTTGGGGAGGGGGGAGACGTGTCGGCCGGATCCGTCGTCTTGGCAGAGCCGGTCGTGTCTGTCGTGTCGGTCGGACTCGACGGGGACGCGCTGTCGTCCTCCTTGGGGGAGGTGATGGCGGCTTTTCTAACCGTCTCCGGCTTGATGACTCGGTAGAAGATCTGCTTCTTCGCGTCCCAGAGCCGGGGGCGGTTGAGCCACTTGATCTCCTGGATGAGATCGGGGAGGGACTGAACCCATTGGACGGCGCTATAGTGCGGCTCCCACCTGTAGCCGGTGAATCGGGGCGCGACTTCGCCTGGTCCGGTGAGGGTGATCGAACGGACGCCAGCCTTAATGGCACCTTGATGTTGCCTACATACATGCATTGACGGGTCAGCTGTGGTTCTACTCTCCACACCCAAGATCCAAGATCCAAGGTCCAAGCTCGTGGTAGTAGGTAGGGTCCGACGTTGACTCACGCGAAGGTCTTGCCGACCACCAAAACCTCCTCTCCGGGTTGGAGATAACACATCTTCGCGATTTTGATGATCGCATTGGGGTCCTCGACCCTCATCTTGAGGCTTGATGTGAGCATCGGGGGCTGGGAGAGGAGGCTCGTGATCCCGAGTTTGCGGAGAAGCACAGCTGCGGGCGTAAGCGCAGCAAGCAATTATAGTACACCAGCAACTTGGCTGGAGATAGATCTGACACGCCACTCACACATGCGACGCTCGTCGTCGGCTATGATTATGGACTGGATACCCATGTCCTTGAGAGTGGCGACTGCATGAAGGTCATGCGATTAGTATTTGATGACGCGAAACACAGCATTGAGAGGCGGTGGGACGTACGGCACTCCTTGACGTGAGGGAGGACTCGCCAATTGTGGCGAGCGGCCCACATCGAGAGGAACCCGACTGCCGTGGCGTGGGCGTCCTTGCGGGTGAGGGAGCCTGCCACACGATTCGCATGAGCTACAAGTTTCGAGATGGGGAAAGGCAGAGGGAGAGGGAGACCCGAGATCGACGTACGGTTAGCGAACGTGTCGCAGTCGTACATCTGGTCCAGCTCGCAGACGATGTCCATCACGAATTCGGTCCACCAATCGACGTGGCAGTAGACCTGCGCCTCGGTGCCGATCGAGTAGGGGTACTTCCGAGGAAGGCCATACCACGCCGAAGTCTCCGCGGTGAAGGAGGCGACCTGCCCCCACTCTTGCTCGACTGGGAGGTTCGAGCGGATCGGCCGGGTGAATGCGGCCTTGCAAGCGTTCCAAGCTGCAAGGCGTCAGACGGATAGAGCACGTGAATGACGGGGCAAATGACGAGATGAAAGAATGTGTGGCACGGGTATGAGGACGAGCCGAGATGTACAGTATGAACAAGTACATACCCTTGTAGTACGCGATGTGGAACTCATGCATGGTGGTCTCGGTTTGGCCGTCGTGGTAATAGACCCCGTCGTCCTTGGTATAGCTGTACGGGCGGTCTTCTCCTTTACCGAACGAGAAGCAAAGGTACATCCTGTACGCATGAGAAAGTCGGCCACACTGACACTGTCTGAGAGATCCGGGACCACTTACATCTCGTGAACAGGAAGATCGGGCTTGATGATGATATCTTCTGCCCTCAGCGACGGTCGCACTCATCTTTGCTTCTCGCTCATACACCCGATGGAACAGTGGCTCCGATTCGAAACGGAGGACTGGGACTCACCGTCGAGGTGGAAGATGACCATCTTGACCGGATCCTCGGGAGCGAGCTCGATCTTGGGCTGCGGCTCGAAGAGACCGGCAAGCTTCTGGGTGATCCACCTGTAGTTCATCGTGAACAGCTGAAGACGGGTTGGGGCGTGGGCGGGCGGGTTCGGGGGGGAGTGGCGAATAGTCACAACGACAGGTCGTATCGCTATGAGCACAGGCGACGAGAGGGCGAAGTACCACAGAATGCGATAGTACGCTGGAAGGGGAGTGGGATTGGGAAGCTGAGGGAAGAGAGGAGGGAAATGGCCATGGGTCGGGGTTGTATGTCTGTATGTACGGGGGCTGCCTCGCCGTCGTTGCCACTCACTCTAGCGTGGGTAATGTTGCCCCTCAATCTAAGTCTACGGGGCGAACGCACGTCGAGCCGCCAGGGGTGATATGGTTGTAGAAAGGGGTAGGCCAGTGGGGGGACGCGTCGAGTGATCGTCGTGACGCGCGTTCGATGGCTTCGACAGCGCTGGCGGCGGCAGCGGTCGGGCGGAGGATGGAGCATGGAGCATCGGGTGTGGAGGAGGTGAATCGTGCAGTCCTCCATCGTGCTCATTGGTTGGTTGCAGTGTCTGTGTCGAGTGCTGAGAGGTGAGCGAATGGGTGGAAGATAAAGACGTGAAGCAGAATAGAAGGTTTGAAGGGGTAAAGAGAGTTACATGAGAAATTCAGGATACCCCAGGGGTGGAGTCGAGGTGGTACAGCACTGACTTGTTGTGTGCCGTACATGTGCTTGGTACGGCGCAGAACGTGCTAGATCGTGCAGTCAATCCCCTTCCCCCTTGGAATGGTGGAATACTCTGATAATACACTCTAGATACAGTACCCGTACAGTCAAGCTCCCGGGGTGGCGGTGTTGGGGGGGAGGGATGGCTGGGTTGCAGTAGACACGACGAGAGGTCGCGAACTCTCGGTACGACTTTGGCCCGCTACAACCTCTGGCCGCTTCGACAAGGTCAGAAGTCATTCTCTCCACCTGTCACCCTGTAGTTGCAGAGCAGGCTCACACTCATGCTCGGCGAGCCACTCGGCCCCAACCCCTTTCCTCCCCATCGCGCGTTCAGCTCGCTCAAGCTCAAGTCTCCCATTCCCTCACCACCCAAGCCACCACCGCCACCCTCATCATCCCACCTCGACCACGCCATCCTCACCAATCTTCCCGCGTCACCATAACACGATTATCCCCATCCTCGCCGTCCTCACCACGCCGTCCTCGCCATCTTCACCATCCTCTCTTCCCCCGGCAACCGCACCCGGGAGCACCTCACCGCCTTGTTGACGGTCGTGACCCACACCCGAGGATCTATACTGTACCCACTCGTATTGCAGTCCAGCATAAACCACTCTTCTTGCGCCTGGCGCTTTCGTGCGGCCCGGTGACGAGTCTGCCGATGCGGACATGGGGACATGATGCATATACAGTACATTCAGTATCACTCAGACATAAAGCAGATACGAACACGATACAACACGGATGATTCGGATATCGGTACATACAGTACGAGTACTCGCAGTCACACAGAGTCGCACAAGCAGTCGATCCGTATTTCTCTCTCTATGATCACCACACACACTCCCCCACCACCCTCTCAGCCGGTGAGCGAACGCCTTCGCTTGGCCTACCACCCCCATCTCACTCGCTCATCCAGTAGTACCTCCTCCTGTAGATCGCCCTGAGCTTCTTCCGGATGGTCCTCTGCAGCTGCGCAAGTGCAAGTGGCACAGATCAGCTGAGACTCCCGGTCTGGAACCGGCCAGTCGGTGCCCCCTCTCTGGGCAGACGTCAGCTTACCGCTTTCGCCCAGCCCTTGTCATAGAAGTATCCTTCCACCACGTCGATGTCCACGACCGGCTGAGACAGCGCGGCGCGGAGGTGTCGCTGTGTCTCCGGGCTCCGAAAGTGCACTCGCTCGAGCTCGAGGAAGCGGCGGTATGCTGAGTAGGTCACCGGTGCCTCCGCAATACCTCTGTACGGGAGCTTTGGGATACACAGGAGAGCGGGGAAAAAGAGACCTACGCATGTGATACACCTCGTGGAACTCTATTGCGGACTTGAAGCAGTCTTTCCCTGGCGCGACGATCAGTCTCATGAGCCGTACATGGCAACTGCAAACCAGCTGCTGAGCCTGCACGAGGCTGATCGTATGTATGAGCAGGTATCAGCTCACCAAGGGCATAACTCTCTGCAGGACTCTGGCCTTGCGCCAGTGCCTGCGAGGGTTGATCAGCGATCACAGTACGACTGCGTGCACATCCAGCCCACCGAGTCCTATCCCGTCGAGCGCAGGTCTATCTTGGTCACAGTACCGCCTGCACACAAAACGCAGTCACTCACGAACGTGTCGAGGTCGTATTGTCGCCCGTACAGTAGGATATCCGTGTAGCTGTTGCACACGGGATGATCCCTGCCGCAGCCCTGGCACGCCTCGCGGAGGGAGATGACGTCTTGCTTGTATCGCGGGAACACTGTGTGTGTCAGGTCCATTCTGCGTCCCACGCAATGCAGCTCTTGAAGAGAATCTAGGTAGCGGGGCGAAGAAGACCCAACGGGTGATTATACGTATACGTATTCTGTACTGATACAGAGCTTCATGTGCTCGTCGCGCACTCACTCCTGAGATCGTCTGTGAGATGCACCCAGCTCGGACGACGGAGGTCCGCAGCCGTACGATGACATCGCTCCATGAGCCGCCGCCACGGTCCGCGGAAATACGCTTGTCGCACGATATATCGCTGGACGGCGGGGTCGACGTTGAGGTGGCGCAGGACCAGGAGGATAACCATCTTCTGGAAGACTACTTTCTCGTCGTACTTCTCCGGGGAGTAGGACCGGGTCGAGTAAGGACCTGAGGCTGTCAGTCTACGGCCCTCTACACGGCAGTTTTCCGCGAGCCGATAGCTACGATGAGGGGCGCAGGAGGGGCGCAGACTCACAGTACTTGATCGGCCCGATCTTGATGGGTCGAATAAGCGCTCTGCGCGAGGCAGACGATAACGTGCTGTGCGATGACGGCGAGCTACCGCCACTATTGTCCCCACTATTGCCGTCCCCACTACTGCCGTCCCCACTCCCACCACCTGGTCCCTCTCCGTGAGTCTCGTCTGACGGGGGAGTGATGTCCTCCGAACTGGTCGATGCGCTGTTGGTCACCCTGTTGGTCGTGGAGCTACCACTGGAGCCACTCGAGCCGCTTGAACCGCCACTGGACCCACCCGGCGGCGCTTCAGTGACCGGGGGATCGAGCGGCACCTCCCTCCCCTGCTCGGACGCCTCGACCACCCTTCCTGGTACCGCGCCTTCTTGCGTAGGAAGGACAAGTGGCACCTGTACCGTAGGGGGCATCGGAGGGTCCCTCTGCCCTTCCCCTCCCCGGACTGTCGGATCCGCCTGGATTGTCTGGATCGGCTGGATCGGCTGGACTGCCTGGATCATTCGGTTGTCTACAATATCCCCCGCTGTCGTACCCGGTCCGATAGGCGGCCGAGCAGCATCGGAGAGCGGGATGGGCTGAGAAACACTCGCTACGGTCTTTAACGCCTCTGCCAAATCGGCGGCGACACCGCTGCCGTTACCACTACCATTGCCGTTGCCATTGCCGTTGCCAGTGCCGCTGTCGTTGCCAATGCCGCTACCAGTACCACCTCCCGTCGTCGTGTCTCGTGAGCGGTCGGGAACCACGGGCGGAGCAGAGTTTGACGTGGCTGTGTGAGAGGTGGCGCCGTTCCTGCGGATCCGAGATAGCGGCCATGTCTGGGCTTTGCTGAGCGGACGTAGGGCGGGGTCGTACGGGTGGAAATTGAGTGGGATACGGCTCCCAGGCCCCGGTCCGGGGACAGGGGGTGGGGAATGCATGCTGCGACACCACGACCGGCACGGTGCGGATGGGCGGGACGTATGCGAATACTGTACCACTTTACGAGTGTGCGGAAGGAAGGAAGGAAGGAAGCGAAGATGATCCACAGGGATTGTACGCCGCCACGGAGGATGGAACCGTACTGTTCGTGTACGGTGGGAGACGTCCGCACGGACCACGGAGCGACATGCACCCTTCTGACTTCTCAGCTCGGTCAAGGTTCAGAGTCTATGTCCGCCAAGGGCCGCACGGACCACCCAGCGTGTCGGGACATGGACCCCAAGGGGGTATCGTTCTTGCTGCCACCGTGTTTGCTGCCACGATGGTACTCCAGTTCGTGCTCGTGCTCGTGATCTTCTCAACGCTGTCGTAAATGTCGATGTCTCTGCCCGCACCACATGTCGGATCGCCACGGTGTACTAGGGTCCATGAGCTCTCTCAGAAACGTGCAGGTACGGCACACGGTGCAGTTGTTTCGCAAAACTAGGGCAACACGCTGTCACTGAACGACGGGATACAACCATGCACACAAGGGAGCGGTGTACAATTACAGTGCGGTAGAATACAGTATGAACATTCCCTGGCCATCTCCCTGGTCCCTGGTTCCCTCTCCACCGCGCCCACGGCGCGCATCGTACCCACCTTGCCCGACGTGCCCACCGTTCCCGATTCCCAGCCGAATGTTGGGAGACGTATTTCATCCGATCCGATCCGGACGGCGGGGGCCTGTCCGCCTGTATCGTCGCCTTAGATCCTCCTCGGCGTCATGCTCCTCCTCCTCCTCCTCCTCCTCCCCCTCCTCCTCCCCCTCTCCCCCCTACTCAGCTTACTCGCCCTACTCGCCCTACGCTCCTCCTCACCCTCCTCACCCTCCTCACCCTCCTCACTCTACTCATCCTCCTCATCCTCCTCATCCTCCTCATCCTCCTCATCCTCGTCGTCTCCCTCCGCCACAATCTTCTCCGCCCTCCTCTGGCTGATAAGGCCGAACCGTGTCCATATCCCCCCCCATGACCTAAACAACCCGCATCAGTCTCAACCATCTCAAACACTTCGACTATCTCAACCATCACCTCCCTCCTAGCCCTCTCCCACCTCTGCGTGGCGATAGGCAGTGTCAAAGCATGGTCCGGCTGTCACTGCCACTCACCGCAGTGTGCACCTCCCGATCACGGAAATAGCCCACTATCGCATCCACATCCACCGGGTCCATGCCCACCGCCGCGCGAACCGCCCGGGGCATGGTCTCGCGGGTGAAGTACTTGGACTCGAACTCGAGGAAGGTGCTGTACACTACGCATGCATGTCAGCTACGGTCGGCACGCCCGGACGGCAGAAACGCCAGGGAGGCAACGCGGTTCGGAGTGGCACTGGTGACACTGCGCTTCCGCCATCCTGCAGGCGCTGAGTCGAAAGTGCGACTCACCGAGATGGTGCAGTCTATGGGACTCGAGTGCTGATGTGAAGCAGTAGGTTCCTTGCTCGTCAGCACGTGCCGGCTATGACAGATTGTACCTGTATGTACTTGTAGAGTGCTTGTCTAGTAGGGTACTCGTACAGTCCAAGCAGAAAGCAAGCTGAGCTCACCGAGGCACACCACTCTTTCCCGATCGGTTCCCTGGTCCTCACTCTGCTCTTGGATCAGCGACAATCCCTTGCCCCTCTTGGCATGCCGCTGGCGACCTGTTGTACTGTACTCGTACACATCCGCCATCAGTCGCGCTTGCCCACTCACGAGTGTCCGCTTATCGTACTTGCTGCCGGTGAAGGTCACCTCGGTGTAGGACTTGCAACGGGCGTGTGCTCTTCCGCAGCCCCCGCAAAAGTCATTCACCGAGATCGGGTCGACCTGGAGAACGTTCGGGTACCCTGTCATATACGATCTTCATCAGCGCGGCTCTCTCGTTCTCTCACAACCAGCATGGGCTTGGCGCCCAACTATCTCCCATTGGATTCGGGAAGCCATTATCGCCTCCACGAGTGTTGCGCGACAGGCGGAAGTTAACGCACGCCTGATGAACCTCCTCACCCCTCCCCAACTGTCCCTCTCCAGCTCCTCCGCCGCAGCGCGAATGGGGTCGTTCATGCTCCTCCAAGGTATCTCCCAGTACGGCTCGCGCAGGGACCGGAATGTCCGTTGGTCTTGTTGGACGTCTGGGTCCTGTGCTCGGAGGCGGAGAAGACAGAGGATGACGAGACGCTGGAAGTTGATCTTGTCGAGGCGGTCGCGAGCGGGTGCGAGGGGATCGTAGTGGAAGTTGTATGGGGCTGGGACATCAGTTAGGCGGCTGGAGTGAGAGGGCCATGCACACCGTGTGCGGTATGGGAGACGGTATCGGGTAGTACCCTTTATGAGAAGGTCTGGGGATGGACTGATCATGAATGAGACCCGGACGCAAGGAAAGAAGTAGCCACTCACTCCACTTAAGACCCGCATGCTGGACCGCCACATCTTCTCTTCCCTC
The DNA here is from genome assembly GCA_001600855.1 of Saitozyma sp. JCM 24511. Taxonomy (NCBI): domain Eukaryota; kingdom Fungi; phylum Basidiomycota; class Tremellomycetes; order Tremellales; family Trimorphomycetaceae; genus Saitozyma; species Saitozyma sp. JCM 24511. Next base: position 261,124 of record BCLC01000020.1, on the reverse strand, counting down.
CTCGTCATCGCCATGGATCCCCTCCACAGCCTGCTCCACATCCATATCTTCATCCCCATCATCCCCTTGGAGATCGATAATCACGACCTCGTCGTCCATCTCCATGCCATCCTCGTCCTCGGTATCGCTGTCCTGGGTGAGGTCGATGATCTCCACCCCGTGAGGCGGTGGCGGTGGCGGAGAGCGCATGATGTAATCTGGATCCTGCACTGCAGCTGGGCGGGTGGATGGTGCAGAACAGGGTTCGAGTGCGAGCTTCCCTACGCAGTGCGAGGACAGTGGTGCAGGGCTCGGTGCTGGTGGAGATGCGAAGCGGTCGAGTGAAGACAGAGAGAAGTGGGAGATGGGGAAGTGGGTCGGGGAGCGGTACCACGGCAGCCACTTTATGGTCCAGCGGATGCCAGGTACAGTGATTGATGGACTTCGAATGCACTCTTCACTTCCTTCGAGCTGTCATGGTAGCACCGCGTCGTCTCGACGGTCAACAAGCGCAGCGTGACCTACAATCGCTCTCACCCTCGTGCACAAGACGTACGGAATCGCATGCAGCACCACATTGTGCCAGGGAGGGTGCTGCCCGCGAAATCATCTGGGGAGATCATCATCGTACTCGCCTCGCGGACTTTGTCGTCTTCCGCACCTCCGCTCGCAAGCTCTTGAGCCTGTCTTGATCCCTTGACCTCAGAGATCCCTGGTGAGCTGTGGACCCGCGATTTATCGGCCACCCAGGGACATCGGAGAGTCGAGCACGTGAACCGCGGAGATACCGAGGCTGAACGTCGAGCTGATGATGATCGAGGCGACTTTCGACGTTGCCGCGACCGTGACCGTGGCCGTGGCCATCGCCGTCTCCCACCGAGCCGCTTCCCACGGTAGAAAGGTCAATCATATTCATGCGTGGCGTCGTTACAGAGCATCCAAAAAGGCTGTTTATTCAATCTATGAGCGATGGCGAGTTCGTCGAGCAACGAACTGTATAGTCTAAACACATATGCAGTACACCGAGCCGTGGAAAGTCGCTCAACATCTTGCAGTGTCACCCCTTGGTCCCTCCGCAGCCAGCCTCGCCACCCGAAGCGATCTCATCTTCTCCCTCGCGGCCACTGAATGATTGTTCATCCCTCCAAAGAAAACCCTCGTAGCGTCCCTCAGCGCCACCTCAGGATCGCCTAAGACGCCCCCTTCGTCGGATGACACGTTGCTAATAACGGATGTGGTCCGATGGAACAGCGGGCGAGCGACGTCGTCGGCTTTGTCTGCGTCGAAGAGGGAGGGGGTGCGGGAGGAATAGCCCGAATCGATGAGGGGTGAGGAGGACCGGGAAACATCGGGCGAGGGCGAGTGCGAGTCGATAGAGATCGAGGGGTGACGACGGAGAGGCCTAACGCAGTTGGCCAGAAGCAGCTGCTCGCCCCCGGGCTGATGCGATATTAGTCAACTCCCTTCCATGGACACCACACCCTTGGAGAGGAACGGAGCACCCACATGATCATCAATGTACCCTCCAGCATCCACCACACACCCTTCTAGCAGGAGCAACACCCTTCTTCTCCTCTCGCCATCCTTCGAGATCATCCACTCGCCATGTCGCTTCCTCACCTCCTGCCGACTCCAGACAGGCAAGCTCTCGATGGGCTTGGCAGTATCGTCGATCGACACCGATGCGACGAGCCTGTCGGCCTGGGCGAGATGCACCCGCGCTTGAGCCTGGAGTACGGCCGACTCGGGAGTATGCGCGATGGAGGGGATGAGGGGCGTGTACTTGTGGAGAAGGTAGATGGCCCATTTCGATGGGTCCCAATCGCTACGTCATGAGCATGATCGCTGGACGAGGTGCGATCAAGACGTACGCAGGATGAGGTCCGTTCCGGAAGTCCTTCCTGCACGGCGTTAGCTATGGCTCATGCAGCCTCGCAGCATTACACGCGACGCTGGAGTATATGGCTGGTCGAAGGCTCACGGGAATGCATGGTGGAAGCTGCCGCTACATCAGCGACTTGACATACTCTGCGAACGGACGACGCACTTGTGGTTGCCCTCGCCGGAGGTTAGAAGAGCGAGCAGCTAAGTGAGATCCGCGTTAGTCCCCTTCTCGAGTTGATCTCGCATGTGCGAACTTACCAGATTGCCCCTCGCGGTGACCTCCTCAGTATATGGCTGCAACCCTGTCCAATGGGCTAACGAGTTGATGCAGAACGTGCAGTGCCTAATGGCTGAGCAAGAGCATCACGATGATCAGCGGGCTCACTCACCACGTCGCAAGACGACCCATGACGCCTCCCCAGACGAATCCGCCAAGCGTGTCACCCCAACCCAGCGAAGCTATCAGAGAGGGGAGGACGAGCCCGCTAAACAGGGCGATGGGGAGGTAGTGTTTGTGTTGAAACCGGACGACTAGGATCACCAGTCAGGACATCCGCCCTCGTCCGCCATCTTATCATGCGCGGTGGTACTCACCCGGATCCGCCTCAAGGTCCGCCCGCTCGATGAGTTTCATGCGCGGATAGATCGGTTTGCGGAAGATCCATCCGCAGTGCGCCCACCAAAGTCCGTTGGTAGCGGCATAGGGATCGTGCACGGGGCTATCGGTCCACCTGGAAGCGTGGGACATCGCATTAGTAACCCAGCCATGCGTGCTCGGTTCTACTGATCGGGAGAAACCCAATCGGGACTCACCGGTGATGCAAGCGGTGCCGCAGCACCCACCACTTGATGCTACCCTGGAACCCCATCGAGCCCATGGCAGCGAGGACGACTCTGAGGGGCGTCGCGGCGGTGAAGGCGCGGTGGGACCACAGGCGGTGATAGCCTAGATCGCGTCAGTTAGCCTCTCCAGATCCGGAGACTGGATGAGTTACCAATGGTGATCCTGAGCAGAGGTCAGCGGGAGTAGGGCATCAAGAGATCTTTGGTCAGGACAGACTGAAGACATCGCACTTACCCAAAATTGGCCAGCTGCCAGGTGGTGACGAACAAGAGCGCGGTCCGCCAGTCAAGCGTGGTGGGCGGGGAGAGGTATGTCGCTCCGACCAGTGCGAGAATGTGCATGGCTGATGAGTCAGCTCCGGGTGGTCAATCAGTGAAAGAGCGGCAATGGGCAGTGCTCACAGACGAAGAAGATGCCGTTCGCTTCAGGAGATCAGCTCGAGTCTCGCAGGTGAGACCGACTCGCACAGGATCGTGCTCTCACTCACACCACCATATTTCGCCCTTGTTACGCTTCTCTCTCGCCTTGAACGTCATCTCGCCAGGAGCTGGCTGCTCGACGACGCCTGAAGAGACCGATTCGGGTGTGACGCTCATCGTGTCGTGGGGCTGAGGAATGTACTTTGGCTGGTCGGTGGGGACAGTTGGTGGTTGTGGGCGGTTTGTGATAGTCCAGCACCCTCGTCGTGGGTTTTGGGCCTAGAGGAAGTGAGGCAAGTGAGGCGGGCTCGGAAGATTCCACAGTCAGATCTGGCTCGGGCTCGACGAGCGATGTGCGATGTGCGATGCCGAGACAAATGCCGCCTCCTTCCCACGCCCCTCGCGCTCGGTTCGGGCGCCTCGCAAAGGTGCCGTGAATGCGTTCGCCGGGAGTTGACAAGGGCGTGTGAATGGATCGCTCTGGTGTACGTCAGGCAGGACTGACGAGGTGGTGATGCTACGGGAAGGCTGTTGCCCAGATCAGTAGACTGTTTACTGTTCTGTCGTAGCCAAGTGCAGCCTGAAGTCGAGATTGTTGTGGACGGAAAGAATACCTCTGCGTGCTGTAAACTAGGTGGCCGTTGCCGTGGTTGCGTTGCGATCTGTGGGCTGATAATCGATCGGGAACATGGCGAGAGCGTCACCCCAGGCACCCGAAAACAAACACGGACATGTTGCACGATCTCCGCGGAGTCAATTGATTCCGTCTTTGGTTACAATGCCGCAATGCCGAGTGTGGCACCCCTTCACCCAGCGGGATCAAATCGCGCTGCGCATGCGTGAGCGGGCGAGCGGTGAGCGCGCGATCACTCGAGGCGTCACCACCACCACCAACAGCGATTCTTCCTTCCTCCACCTTCCACCTTCAACCTCTCACAACCTCTTCATCGTCTCCCGGCACTCGATCCTCCCGCAAGCATGCCAGTCCCCGCCGTGACCGTCTCAGCGGGTGAGTAACGGCACCCCCTGCGTCGCGCATCCGCACTGGGTTGAGCTGATCCAACCACCTCAGCCGGCTCGCTCGCCCTGCTCGAGGATGACGACAAGGGCGTCAGAGCCTATGCGCTGCAGCACCTCTTGACCATCGTGGCCCAGTTCTGGGCCGAGATCTCTGACAAGCTCCCGCTGCTGTGAGTGTTCAGATCCAGTGCCTCTGGCAGTTGTGCAGGAATGAGTGTGGTGCTGGAATGTGTGTGGTGCTGGAATGAGCGAGGTGCTGGGATGAGTTTGGTGCTGGAACGAGTGGTCTGGCAACGTGTCGACGAGTCTGCCGACGTTGACGACTCGTGCTGACTCCTCACAGCGAAGCCATGGCCGAGCCCATGTCCGGCGAGATCCCCTCAGAGTTCCGACCATTCGCCGCCCTCCTCACTTCCAAGACCTACTTCTACATCGGTGTACTGAACGAGGCCGTCGAGTTCGCTCTCAAGGCGGGCAAGGCGTTCGAGAACGAGCCCGCGGGGGAGTACAAGGAGACGATCATCGGTGAGTCGGAGTCGGCTATTGGAGCATTGGGTGTATCTGTCAGATTCCAACATGGCTTGCAGACTGACTGTACTCAGCTGGCTGCATTGACCGAGCGATTGCCCTCACTTCCAGTGCCCCGGGGGAGAAGCTCGACCCGAACCTCCAAGCGATTGTCGACAGTGTGTTGCGGAGTAACAACTCTGGCGAGAGCGGCAAGCTGGTGAGTGCCTTATTCATTTTCAAGCTCCAGTCCAACGAGCTGACTCTCTAGGCGATGGGCCTCGCCCTGTCACTCCGCCGCCTCGATCTCATCGAGATGATCTTCCTCACCTCTCGCGCGTCCCCACAGGCGTCATCGTCCACCGGCCCCTCGAAGAATGTTGCCCACGACGAGGGTTTGTTACGATACGTTTTGGCGGAAGTAGTCAGCGGTACGAGCGGGAACGAGAACTGGCCTCCAGAGTTCCGAGAGAGGGTGAGTATCATCATGACCCATCGCGCCGATTTGCGGAATTGTGACCCGCTCATCAAATTCAGCTGTTCGCCCTACTTCTCCGCCTCTTACATCTCAACTCCTCACCCGACTGGAACTCTATCACCACCGTCTGGGTGCAATCCGGCGACTGGCAATCGTGTGCCGAGGCTCTCACCAAGCTGGTCAACGAGCAGAATCTGCTGGATGCGTATCAGATCGGCTTTGACCTGAGTGAGGTGGCGACGCAGGGATTCGTGGAGAGCGTCAGGAGGACTTTGGCGGAGGCCGGACTGGGGCCAGAGGAAGGAGCGGTGAGCGCGGCCCTTGATCTCCGCGAACTGGTCAGTGTGCTGGTACTGATATGAGTAGGAGAAGAGCGAACCACGAAAGGTGTTGGACGACATTCTGCGAGGCGAGAAGAGCGCCGAGTTCTTCCTGAACTTCCTCAGCAAGAACAACAAGACTGACATGTCCATTCTCAAGGTCACCAAAGTGCGTAACCTTGGATGGCCTGTGATGCGGAAGAAGTGTCCTGACTTTGCAGGAATCTCTTGAGGACCGCTATTCCATCTATCACTCCGCCATCACCTTCACCAACGCCTTTGCCCATTGCGGCACCACCTCCGACCGGTTCCTCCGCGAGAATCTCGACTGGCTGGGACGAGCCTCGAACTGGGCCAAGTTCTCCGCGACCGCTGCGCTCGGTCTCATTCACCGCGGCTCGTGGGTGAACGGTATCCGCGTCGTCAGGCCATATCTGCCTGGTGGATCCGCGCCCAGCAAGTTCTCCGAGGGAGGCGCGCTGTTTGCTCTGGGTTTGATTTACGCGGGACAGAAGGAAGGGGCGGAGGCCGAGCTGCGGAAGGCGTTGGGAGAGGGCAACGACCCAATCGTGCAGCATGGTGCGGCACTTGGTCTAGGTGTTTCGGCCTTGGCGACGGCGGACGAGGGTGAGCCGACGCGATATTGTTGAATTGAGTCACAGCTCATGGAGCCGCAGAGATATACGAGGAGATCCGGACAGCACTGTTCCAGGACAACGCGACCGCGGGCGAGGCGGCCGGTTACGCTATGGGTCTCGTCATGCTCGGTACCGCTTCGGAGAAGGCGCTCGAGGAGATGATGTCCTATGCCCGGGAAACGCAACACGAGAAGATTATCCGCTCTCTCGCCGTCGGTATCGCCTTCCTGATGTACGGTCTGCGCGAGCGGGCCGAGCCCATCATCAAGGTCCTCACGGAGGAGAAGGTGGGTTGAGCGCGATGTCCTCGGCCAGACTCTGACAGAAGGCTGACGGTGTAGGATGCGATCATGCGATACGGCGGCATGTTCACCATCGCCCTCGCATACGCGGGTACGGGCAACAACAAGGCGATCAAGAAGCTTCTGCACGTTGCGGTATCTGATGTGAACGACGATGTCAGGCGGGCGGCTGTGACGGCGCTGGGCTTCGTGTTGTTCCGAAACCACACTCAGGTTCCGCGTATCGTCCAGCTCTTGGCCGAGAGCTACAACCCGCATGTGCGCCACGGTGCGACGCTCGCCCTCGGTATCTCCTGCGCGGGAACTGGCTTGGATGTGAGTGTTTCCGCGTGGTTGCGACGTCGTCAGATTTGGGTTTGACTGACCGAACAGGCTGCCATCGAGCTGCTGGAGCCGATGACGCGCGATCCCGTCGACTTTGTCCGCCAGGGAGCGTACATCTCCCTCGCCATGGTTCTGATCCAGCAGTCCGAGGCGCAGACGCCCAAGGTGGCTTCCATCCGCGATCTGTTCAACAAGGTGGTCGCGGACAAGCACGAGGACCCTATGGCTCGATTCGGCGCCTCGCTGGCTCAGGGTATCATCGACGCTGGCGGTCGGAACATGACGCTCTCGCTCGCGACCCGTGCCGGGACGCTCAACATGGGCGCCATCGTCGGCATGACGCTCTTCGTCCAGTTCTGGTACTGGTTCCCGCTCGCTCACGGTCTCGGTCTCGCCCTCACCCCGACGACGGTGATTGCCGTGGACGAGCAGCTGCGGGTGCCCAAGATCGAATTCAACTGCCAAGCCAAGGCGAGCCTGTTTGCGTACCCCAACACCCAGAAGGTCAAGAAGGAGGAGGAGAAGAAGAAGGCCAAGGCGGCGGTGCTGAGCACGACGGCAAGGGCGCAGGCTAGGGCGAAGAGCAAGAAGGCGGCGGAAGGCGAGGCGATGGACACGGTGAGTGGGGTTGGTCCGAGTGCGAGTGCGAGAGTCCTAGTCCTAGTCCGACTCCCCGAGTCCGGGGAAGGTCGTCCGAGTTGTCTCCCCGGCGTTTCATTGCCTTGTCTCAACATCGGGCCTAGTTACTGACTTTTTGCCTAGGATGAGAAACCGGTGGACGCCAAAGACGAGGCCACAGGATCGACGTCTGCCACGCCGTCCAAGAAAGAGCGCAAACCCGCCGAACCCTCTTCGTTCAAGGTACCCAACATGACTCGCGTGACTCCCCTGCAACTCCCCCTCCTCTCCTTCCCGTCCGAGAGCCGATATGTGCCTGTCCGACCTCTCGGCCAGCTGTCGGCGATCCCCGCTCCCAACGCGCTCAAAAAGGACTCGAAGCAGACTTCGGCTTCCACCCAGACCCAGTCGATCGCGAGCGGTTCAATCGTGCTTCTCCGGGATACCACCGGAGAACAAGAGGGAGAGTACGTCGAGCTCGACAAGTCGCTCTGGCCCGAGATCATCCCCGGACAAGGGGAAGCCGTGGAGGAGGCACAAGCACAGCAGTCTACAGCTGCGGCAGTTGTGCCGCCTATCAACCCGGAGGAAGAGGCAGGGATGCCAGAGCCGTTCGAGTATCCCTTCGAGGATTAGGACGCGAGGTGAGGCATGGGAGGTGGATGAACGGGTAGGGGGCAGGGGGTCGGGCGTCCGGGGTCGGGGTGGGAGTGGCGTCGTAGAGTGTAGAAAGGAAAGTCAAAGTGACGAGTGATCAACATGCATGAGCATAGCCCCGGCACGTTGAGAAAGAAGTCGACAATGGTCTTTACCCTGTGGTCTTTCACTGGAGTACGTCAGGGATGTACTGGGCGTCAGAAACGAGCACGTTGTGGCATCCTGGGCTACGGCTCGTGTTGCCAGCATGAGCGCAGGATATCAAATGCATGTAAATAAGAGAAGTGTTGTGATCGTCTGGATCGTTGCGGTTGGTACTGTATGTCTCGGTGTGGTTTGACAGGGTACGTAAGGATATGTGATGATGCCAGATAAACGCGCTGGTCCCGATGACGGCGCTCGGTGTCTCCACTGTGTGTGCAGGTGTACGAGTACATGTACGCGGATCACTTGAAATGCAGCAAGAAGCCCTACGCCCAAGTCACGTCAGCCCTCGAAATGTCTCTCGACCAACATCCCAGCTGACACACGAACATGGCAAGAGCCGTGGCAGGGCAGGGGACGAAGGCAACCAGGTGGGCCAAACCACGCCCGACTCACCCTCGCTTCTCGGACAGAGTACAGAAACATGCCTCCTCCCCCTCCCCCTGCGCCGCTGTCCTTTCTCACCTCCCTAACCGCCTCGCGGACCTGCTCCGCATACTTCCGATCTGGAGGGGTCATACTCGCCAATACGCCCCTCCAGGGCTCTTCGTCCGTCACCCACCCGACGTCGAGGGTCAGCTGGGACAGCAGCGGCAGAGGGAGGTCGACGCCGATGATGGGGAGTTGGATCTTGTTGGATGTGGCGAAATCGGAGGCTTTTTCCCAGTACACAGACTAGACGCACCACGTCAGACATCAGACATCATACCACTCCGCGTACGCATTTGCGCCTGCAAGACCTCGACTGCGAGACCTCGCTTGCAGGACCTCGCTTGCTTGGCTGATCATCTGCTTGACCGGACTCACCCTCGTCGTGTGCCGATGTTTCCTTACCGGCCTCCCCTTTGTTCCCTTCGCAGACTGCGGTTCAGGCGGCAACACCAACCTGATGTCCATCTCCTTTTCTCTCGGCTCGACCGAGAGCGCCGCAGCCTGAGCAGAGGGGATGGACCCTTCGGCAGACGCATACGTGGCGTCCACTCTGCGCTGCTCGGCAATCGCCGTGCGGAGGTAGTTGCACAAGTCCGCGCGGGGTACTTCTTCTTCTGACCGCTTAAGCACCGCTCGGACTTTGACGACCATCCGGTTGGCGCGGGGAATGACAAGGAATCTGACAAGTCAGCCAAAATTCATCGGGTATGGTCCGAGCTCTTTGATATGTAGCTAGACATGAAGCTAGACGGAGAACACCGCGCCCACTCACAAAGTGTTCTGGTCCAAGCACTCCCGCTCAACCTCGTTCATCGTCCGCTCGTCGTCGTACTGCAGATCCGCCCGGATACCGGCCCTCCAGAGCTCGCCTGTCACCGCCAATCTCGCCGCGAGGTCAACACCGGGCACACCGACGACATAGACGTCGCAGCGCTGCGCCTTGTCAGCGACACCCAAGTATTCGTCTCGTCTCTGGCTCCTCATCACGAGATTTCAGTCTCACGGCTGGGGTCCAGAAACCGAAAGACCGCTCGGCTTCGTTGTCCTTCTCCATCAACCTCGCTGATAGCGCCGATTCATACTTCTTGACCATCCTCGCGAGTTGACTTGGCAGAATATTAGCCCGAATAACCTGAGCGCAGGGTATTTTGTTCCCGCGTGAACCTCATTGCAACTCACTCGACTGCGATGGACATGCCCACTCCGAACACCTTTCTGGACGGCATCTGCTGAGCCGGCTCCTTGAAATGCTCAAGCAACGAGTCATATCGTCCTCCGAAAGCAATGACGTCGCGCTGCTTCCCTCGACGGACACACTCAAACATGAATCCGCCTCGGAAGAACTGTGACAGGCGATCAGTCATTAGTCACGTCTCACAGCCTGATCGTTCAGATGCAGGCTGATCGTTCCGACTTGGCGTAGTCGCGACATACCTCAGAATTGCGCGACATTGTGGGTCGGAAGAGAATGCGTCGATTGATACCGCACGATCGGGCGAGCTTGACAATTGCCGCCACCTCATCCAGCGCGGCGAGTAGCTTTCGCTTCGCCGTCGCTGATCCGAGGATACTTTCCAGCTTGACCCGCACCGTCTCGATCTCGTCTACACCAATCAGCGCTGTGCTTCTCTCCGCCACTGTGCGGGCCTAGTTGTACCGGAGCCTTCACGTACCGACGATACAGCATTGCTCAAGCTCGTCATGCACCGCCTTGTTCAACTGCGGTATCGCCGCGAGCTTCAACCTCGATTCTGAGAACCCCAGACCAGACCCAATGTCCTTGAAGAACTTGAGGACGTCTGATCGGTTCCGCTCGGGTACGTGGGCGAGGATCGTGGCGAGGACAGATTCGTGGCTGACGTGGAACTCGTAGTCCACCAGAGCGGTACCTCGGGCCCCTCGGAATTCGGAGATGACCTTGTCGACGACTTCGAGTAATTCGGCTTCGGCGGCGTACGATCGGATGGGCGAGACGATATCAAAGCTGACCGAAGACTGAGTTGGAGGTCCCAGTAAACCCACAGAAAGGAAGACTCACCTAAGCTCGCCAGCCACGCTGGGTTGCCCGCCTGCCGGATGCTCGTTGTACCGATGCCCCACATGATACCTCTTGATCCGCTGAATCTGCCTCCTTGTAGCACTCCTCGCCATCGCAAGCAGGTCACTGCTTGGCAACCTCGTCATTTTGCCGGTGGAGTCCAGCAGCTTTGCCGGTTTGAGTTGAACGGGCGTCGGAAACGCGTTCAACAGCGTCGTCTCGGGAATCAGGAGCGGGAGGTAAGTCTCCACTGCTCCGTGTCGCTGGAAGAGCTGCACCAGTCGCTGGATAACGATGGTGAGCCAGACTTGCAGCTCGTCGTCGTGCTCGTTGTCAAAAGTGTAGTCGTCGTGCCGGTTGTCGGCGGTCGAAGAGTAGGTGCGGAGTGAGCGATTGAACAGAGAATTGATCAGTGCAGGGTACTGCTCCCCGTTGGGATTCGTCAATGCTGCCCACATCAGCGTCGATACAATATAGATGACAGCTAAGAGAGCTGCACGCACCGGCGATAGCCTCCTGCGTGTACGCATGGATCTTCTCAGGCTGGGGCATGAGCTCGTCGTCTGTAAGTAGCTCGTGGGCGGTGGGCCGCTTCTCCGGATCATGCTGCAAGAGCACCTCGATGAGCTTGCGCTGCTTTGGTCGGAAATCGGGCTTCCATGCCGGCGGGAAGGATATGCTGGGTTGGCGGAGGGATGAGAGGATCTGGACGCGCTCCATTTGGGTTCTGAAAAGGAAACACATCTCGAAGAAGATGATTCCTAGGGAGTACATGTCGGCCTGGGGCAGGATCAGCGAGATGTTAAAACGGTTCATATCCGCGCCAACTTACCTTCTCGTCGTACGAGCGGGAGATGGACACCTCGGGCGCAATGTACAGCCCTGTTCCGATGTTCGACGTTCGATCACCCTCGCCAAGCAGTGGATTGACAGGAGTGGCCGCGCCGTCAGTAGGACCGATATCCGTTGTCTACGGGGGTGTCAGCTATCGACTTCAGGGTTGTGGGTCATGTGAATGACCCACAGAAAGACCAAAATCAGCGATCTTGACGTTCCCAGACGCGTCTAGGAGGATGTTTGAAGGCTTGAGATCTACAGCACATCAGCCTCACCATGTAGATGCGGATGGCGCCACCCACCTCTATGGACAATTTTGTTCGCAGCAAGGTGAGCGAGGGCAGACAGAACCTGCTTGAGAAGCCTCCACGCTTCCTCCTCTGTCAAGTTGGGTCCGATCGCTTCTCGCAGGGTTTGCTGTTGACCATGATCAGTCACCTCGCGCACTTGTCCACGACCAAAGGACAATGGACTTACCTTCTCCACGAACTCCATCTGAATGTATAGGATAGTCTTCACGCCCTCATCGCCGGTCGTGGTATCCGTGTACGACATGGAAGGTTTGGGAGCGATCGCCATTGTCCTCCCCCGATGCTCCGACGGGTCCGGTACCGTCTCCGCCTCGGACTGGGTATCAGACGAGTTCTCGCTCGCGCTCGACTCGTCGTCCTCGTCTGCGGCCTCGGAGAAGCGGATCCGAGGGAACGATGCGCTTCGCGAATGATCTCGTCGCGAGAACGAAAGATCGTCAAAGTTGGGCTGGAAGATGTCCTCGTCGTCCTCGGACGTGGATAATGACGCCACGGTACCGCTCGTACCGCTCGTGACGGATTCGTCGGTGGAGGGTTCTGGTTCGGGACGGTGCGCGTCTTCGAGCCACGCATTGTAGTACCGGACGATGTGGGGGTGACTGACTTTGGACAGATTGATCACCTCGCGGTAGAACTTTTCCGTATCTTCAGCGCGCAACTTGACCTTCTCTGCAACATGTCAGCGACTTAGGTCTACCCATAGCAATAGCTGGACAAACTGATGGCGTATGATCGACCGTCCAGGCGATTCCGAGCCTTGACGACCTCTCCGAACCCTCCTTTGCCAAGGAACTCCACCTCCTCAAAGTCCGTCCGATACCGAGATATGCGAGGTGTCGAGGTGTGAGGCATGCTGGGGAAGAACGATCCCATGGGTCGGCCATGCAGTGGCGAGGTGCCGAAGATGTCCTTGGGGCTCGCAGGAGGGCCATTGAATGTGGCTGAGCGGCCTAAGGACGATCATCTCAGCGAAAACCCCCTCAGCGAGGGTCGGAAATGCTCACTGGTTGTCCGCTTCAGAGCGCGACGAGTCACGTCCTCATCCGTACGAAGCTTGGCAAGGGCCTCCTCCGCGGTGAGGCGTTTCTTGAAGTTTGGATGTAGCAGCCCATTCAACAGCTCGACAGTTGCGTCGGAGAGTCCGGGCTCTGAATCCGTCAGTCATTGATCGTAATCGAGGATCAGCGAACCTACCGTGCTGGAGCAAGACCTGGAGATTTGGGAAAACGAGAAGGCTCTGCGCCCCAAACAGCATCTGGAGGAACAGCAGTCCGGCATGCCACATATCCCGCCTAGCCGAGTAGGAGTGAGGCGACTCGACCTCCTCTGGCGAGCGCCTGCGAGGTGTTGGTGAGCCCACAATCACCATGGCAATGATTGCCGACGCACCATGACTCTGGCGTTCCGTCTTCGTATGTGGGTAGGAACGGATTGGAGCGGTGCAGATCGCCTATGCGCCGGGCGTATCCCGTACCAGACAGCTTGAGAGTCATGTCGCCCGACTCGCGCGTCGTAAGGAGGGTCAAGTCCAAGTCGATCTCTGCGCGATCAGCCACGAGACTTAGATCAGATGAAGCATTCTCGCCCACGTTTCTGCGTAGCACCCCGCTTGTGTATCTCTGACAGGCCAGCCAGGACTTCTCCGATGTAATCCTGATTGACGTCAACAGATACACAAAGTCGGAAGGATAGCCGACGACTCACTCTGGCGGTTTCTTCGCCAAAACCATTCCCGGGCAGCCAGGTTCTCAGCCTACCACCTTCCACCACCCTCTCCACAACGACGATCAACCTCTCCCATCCCTTGGGGCTCTTATCCCTCTTGACTGCGAAGACGCGCAGGAGGTTATCCGACCTGATCTCCCTGAGTCGAATGACTTCCGTCGCAACGGCGTCGACCTTCTTCTTGCCCTGGGGAGACGAGTAGTAGCTCGCCGAGAAGTCGATGACCTGAACCGCCAGAGTAGGTAACGAAGCCTTGACGAAGCCAGGCTCGGCAATGGACCCATCAGGTTCAGCGAGATAGGTGGTCCAAAGCCCCCCTCTACGTCCGGCGAAGAGCGCCCATGTCCGCCAACTCCCTTGGTGTCCCGGCACGGTGATGGCATTGTCCAATGTCAGAGTACGCATCTCCATCTCTCCATCTGCAAGCGTGGAGAGACTCTCCTGCCTGCGCTTCTCTTCTTCCTCGAGATGGACGAGTCGGGCCCGCTCCGATTTGCGCGAAGCGTCAAGCTGGATCTTCTCGGTGAGGAGGCGGTTCTGTTCTGCTGCTCGTGACAATCGCTCCTCCGTCTCCGCCATGACTTGTGCCTGCTCAGCCTAAAAAAGTAGTCAGCATTCAGGGTTGGAATGCTGTAACCGTGTAAAAGAATCACTCACGGCTCGCTGCGCCTCCTCCCGCTGGGCCATCTCCTCCATCAAAGTCGGCACTACTTCTCCTGGCTTAGGCAACGACAGGTGATGCTCCGTCATCCAGTCTTGCGCAAAGTCGGCCAGCTGCTCGAGGCTTCAGCCACTGTCTCCCAGATCTGTTGCTGTGATCTGTTCAAGTCCCACCGTGAAGATCATCTCCTCCCCTACTAGCGTCTTCGCCTTGTCTTGCAACACCTTGGACAACGTCTTGACATGTTCGGCAGACAGGTTCTTCGGGTTCATCACAGCTAGCTGTGGTGGTTGTTTGGGGTACATCTGCGGCACATTAACCCGCTACCCTCCCGCTGAGTCCCATATCGTGGATACCGAACTCGCCTTGGTGAGCTTCCCTCTTAGGATGATTTCCACTCGTTCGTCGTCCCTTGCGCAGAGTTTCACCTCCCACCATCCCTCATCCACCTCCGTCCCCCATGCTGTCTTCTTCGGTGGAAGGTCTCGCCAATCATCCTGCGGGTTGTTCCGTCAGCCAGTGCAACTCCACCGGCCATAGGATTGGCGTCAGGAGTTCAAGGCATGGCATTGGCCGTACTCACTCCGTAGATGGAACGAAGCGATTCAAGCTCTTGAGCTTGAAGGGCCCGGTTGGGGTCCGTCATGAAGACATTTGGCAACGCTGTACAAGATACTGTGTGAGAGGGGACAAGGCAAGCAGTCTGAGACCGCGTTTGACAGAAGAGGGAGAAAGGGATCAACAGCAACGACTGTTCAGTCTCAGAGATATGGCGAGATCCGCCGGCATTGGCGTAGGTCAACACTGTCACGTGACACAACAACTGAACCTCGAATCCATCTCGAGATTCGGCCTTCGAGTCGATCTTAGAGTTGACTCCTCGTGCGCTCGTCGGGTCGAGTTGATAGCATATGGTCAGAGGCTGGAGCACGCTCGCAGGGACCTGGCCAAGAGGTGTCATCGGACGCAGCATGTCTCATGCCCGCGGGAAAGCCCCGGTCAGGCTGGTCCTCTTCGACGTCTTCGGTGCGTCATGGCCCGCTCACCATGCCTGGTCCCCCGGCTGAGGACGAGCAGACACGCTATGTACCCCTCGCCTCCCAGTACATGAGCAGTGAGCTCAAACAGGCTGCGGTCGTCTCCCCTCTACGCTGATGGATACCCGAGGTACCACGAGGAAGCCATCCGAGCCGGCATCTCGCCGTCGTCCATCTCCCCCACTTCGGTCCGGCAGGGATTCAAGCCCAGTAGGCAGATGTCCTCAGGCACATGACCCCAAGCGATATGACTGACATGGGATGTATAGCGTTCAAGAAGATGGAAAAGCAGTTCCCACTCTATGGCAAGATGGCTGAACCGCCGATATCCCCAGAAGCATGGTGGACAGAGCTCATCCGACGCTGCATGCTGCACGCCGGAGCGAGTCAGAGTGGTGCGTGTTAGTCCATCTGAGCTTCCGACTGCTCCTGACCGGGGTGTACAGATGTCGACGGGGCGACCGACTTGGGGGAGTCCCTGTTGACAAGGTTCGAGAGCGACCATGGGTATCGGGACTTTGACGATACGCTTCGATGTCGTAAGCTCGACCACAGGAGTTCGGCCGAGTAACATGCTTACGACTTCAGTGCACACGCTCAAGGATCTGGGGATCAAGACCTCCGTTGTTTCAAATGCTGACCCACGAATACGTGAGGTCCTTTGCTCCCTCTTCCTTGCTCGCTCGGTTGACAGTGTCCACAGTCAAAACCCTCGATTCGCTCAAGATACTGCCTCTCTTGACCTGTCCTCCGACTCTGTCATGGGATGTGGAAGCGTCCAAGCCGTCTGCGGAGATCTACCAAGCAGCATGTCGGCTGTGCGGTGAAGATCTCGGCGAAGGAGTGATCATGGTCGGCGACGAGCTCAAAGCGTATGTCTCGTAATGTCCTTGTGTCAAATTGTCTTGCTCGGCAGGTAGCCTCTTCTGATTCTCGAACAGTGACTACCACGGAGCCCGCGCAGCAGGGCTGGAAGCAAGGCTGATACGGCGAGACGGTGACTGGAGCGACGGAGCTGCTCGTCATGCGGAGGAGGATCTGACAGGAGTAGAGGTGGTGCGAAGCTTGGACGAGCTGCTCGAAGAGGTCCAGTATCGAGCAGGGTTCGCATGATGCTCTCGTCTTACGGATGATACCCTTCCCTTGATCATGACCACTTCCGGCCGTGTGAACCTTTGCACTGTGTCCACTCGACGACTTCCCACAACCATCACTACCACCCCGAACGAGCCAGAGCACAAGGACTGAACATATCCTTTGTTTACCGCCCATATAGCAAAGCCTGATAGTGGCTTCCCAAAGGTCGTTCACGTTGAGGCGTTCCCGTGTTGCCATCCGGTCTTGAAGGAGCTCGCTACAAGAGGTCATCTTGAGAGCACACTTCCTATCTTTGCTTTTTCAATCCTCTGCGCCTCATCTCACAGACAACGATCGAATACATACACCACAACACGCTACTACATACGTATTCATAGTACTGCAGAGGTGTATTTTTGCGCCCATGTCGACCTTCACTAGCCGCAGAGCTACCGCAGTTGCAAGTGGTTATGCCGCCTTGGAGAAGGACTCGTTCATCTCCCTTCCCCTCAACGATCTCAGTACGGGTTTTGTTACCCTCAAGCTGTGGAACGTGAGTCGCCATCGACCCTGGTGATCAAGTCTGCCACGTCAGTCGTACAGTATCCATTCTTTCCACACGCGAGTACACCATACCACTCACGATCCCCGGCTGTTCGCATCGGCGAGACCTGACTCACGATCTGCGATGCGGAGCTTCTGGTTGGTGAATCTCGGACAGACCAGTCCTGATGCCTTGTAGGGGGGTGTACACTCCGAGCTTTTCTTCAACGGATTCAAGGACGAGGTTCGGGGTGACAATTGCCAGTAGCCCTTGCCTCCACACCCGTCACCCGAGTCAGACTCGAATCCCTCGGCCACCAGACCAGCAGACGCAGCGACATCTAGACAATCACTCTACTTGGCTCTGAGGCCACGGGGCTAGCCAATGCCGAATATGATCTCACTGTCGTCTCTCTGTCAAGCAAGCATGCCCGTGCCACATACCTCCCGAACAAGGACACCGACCCATCCCGGTTGGTCATCAAGTACCTTGACTCTTTTGCCGACCACAAGGTCCGCCACCGCCCAACCAGCAATCTCCCCTTCTACCCCATTGTTCTCTCGCTTGGTGGTATGATGAATGGTAGCATCACGAAGGTTTTCGCCTCCTGGAAACGAGTAATGACCCGAGGCACATACAACCTGATGCTCAAACGGGCTGAGCCTTTGCCTTTTGCAGGCGAGGGTCCCCAGATCTGAGCTATAAGGCTTTCATACCACCGCAGACCACCGTAGACCAGACAGACACGCTATGCACCCCCTAAGACGCGCTGTGCACCCCCCAACCCCGTTGCAGCGACGATGAACGCGCCCGATCAACCGGAGCTCGGGGACGCCAATCCGCACTTCAGGTACTGGCTCCGAAGAAATGACGAGATGACACGTCTACGCGGAAGACGCTACACATACAGGGAGCCCTTGAACTCCAGCCGGGGGATGTGTTGCGTAGGTCCACACTGAGGAGGTGGAGTGTTGTATCGAGTGCTGGTGGTGGAATTGTGACAATCTTGGCAGTGGCCAGTGCGAGCGATGCAGTCTTGACGCTCTCGACATTCTTCTCGTATCTCCAAGGTCTACCTGTGGTCAAGCAAGCAAAGCGCCAAGCAAAGCGCAAAGCAAACAGAGTAACCCATGTTGATCAAGACGAAATTTCTGCTACATACACGGTATCGAAGAATTCGTTGATCTCCGCGATTTTTCCTTCCTTGAAGTCAAAGAAATAGATATATTCAGTCTCCTTGGTCTCCCCTGAAATCATTTCGACCTGAGCGGAGACCTGCGTTGGCTAAGCGCCGTCGGCTTTTGCGAGTACACTCACATGAAGGACGACGGTACTTCCGGACTCGACGACTTTGATGGGATGTTGGAGGTCGAACTATTCCATCATCAGCGCAGTAGGCGCTGCTGGAATACGACCCACGGTCCATTTCTTTATGCGATCTAGTGCGTTGATCATGTCCACAAAATCTCGCGCCGTCAGACCTTCCGGTTTGCCAAACGATTTGAGTCGACTGGGATGGGGTCTGTTGATGTCAGTGAAACTGGGCAAATGGGCCGCTTCACATACTTGTATACGAAGTCGCCTGCCACCAATCCGTGGACGCCCCTCGAGTCCTTAGTGCTGAGCGCCTGTAAGAATCGTTTACTTGTTTCTACGTGAGGGTTCATAGTTTGTTTGACGGAATGCTACTGTTATTTGCGTCAAGTGTCGAATTTATGTATCTGTCGATGTCGATTGAGTAATCCGTCGAATGAGTGATCCGGATGTATTGGCAGCCTTACCCGCCGTGTATGGTACTAGTGTTTAGCAGGGGCTGCGTAATAGCTGGCGATTGCTGAATCTTTGCATTCAGTTAGTAGGTGTCAAGTTGCCCAAATACATCATCGGAATACATCATCCTCGCCGCGTCATCACGCTGTTGCACGCTGCATGGATGCCGAGCGATACGACACTCGCGCGATTGCTCTCGGGTCTGGTGGCGCGACTAAACTCCCCGCGACCTGTCGTGCTCCCTCATGATGTGAAGCCGCGTCATCCCCGGAGTGGACGCGTCTGCAATGACAAGCACTGCTGCGATAGTGACAGGCAACTAGTCCACCGGCATGGTCACCACTCTCACTCCACTCACTTGACGTCCACGAGTGGAGACTTCCGAACTGGCTCTAACTAAAGACAACCAAGGCCGCAGAATCACCTAAAAGACAGCTACTTTTTTCGAATCGGACCGCCGGGTTCCCAGAGACGACATTTCCAGCAGGGTTGGTGGATGTTCACGTCGTAAGGGACACTTCCGTACTGTCCATATCTTCAAGCATCTGTTAGTGTCTAGTTCCATCGATATGCGAACATACCATGCTCGGACTTCAACGGTGTCACACAGAACGAGAGCCATCTTTCCAGAGGGGGCAGTACAGCATTGAATGCACGGCTCTGCAGCTGGCGTAATGCTTGGGGAAATCAGCCGTGGCGTCGGTAACAGAGCCTGTAGTCGAAGCACTAAGAGTTAAACACCCTGCAGGTCCTCCCTTGCCGTTTTGTCGCGTGAGTCGTGTGCTCGGTATTCCTGCTCTTGCTCTACCTTGGACTCCAATACGAACATATCGCTCGCATATATGTAATCTATCTATTTTACTCTACTTCTTCTAGCTTACTGTATCGCCATCGCACTGTCAAGCAAGCTCGATTGTCATCTCTCCGTGCCACTGGGCTTGCGCTTATCCGGATCCTAAACAGCGAACGCACGTCACGACCCACTCCGCCGGCATACCACTACACAAGGCCCTGGACACGCTAGAACAGGGCGGCCGAGGAATGCACCGTGTGAGTTGGACTGCAAAGCTCGATAACGAGCGGAGTCACACCCGCTTGGGTTTCAAACGCGACGAGGCGTTGGAGGGCACGTCCTCGTCCGACCCATCCCTGATATGGGCGTCGAGCGTGACTAGCGAAGACTGGGCGAAAGGCGTGAGGGATCACGTCGACGCCCTCATGTCTAAAGACTACGGATCTCTAGACGAGGGAAACTGATCCGCCAAGCGTGGTTTTGAGGTGCATACGCAAATGAGCCATACAGTATTATCGTGAGATGCATGAGCAGAAATGAGGTATGCGGAGCATGAGAGCTTTGCGCGACGCGGGGATGCAGTCACAGTGTCGGCCCAGCACGTCGTATGCATAGAGTATGAGCAGATCAACGAGGCCGGTGGAGTCAGTAGGGTGGTTGAGCGCGACAATTCAGCGATCATCCGGACTCACCTGGCGGGACCGGACTTCATCCGGGAAGACACCGTGGCAGATATATCTAAGCGACATCAGCGACCTGTCCAAGGAAGAGCGACAGCAGGCAGGATGCCGGCGAGGCCGGACGACACTACTGGAGGCACTGTGATCAGCATGTGAAACGTGCTCCGAACTGCGCGCCTGCGCCCCAGCTACATGACAATGTCACCCGCTCGTTGACCCGACGAAACCTCTAGCCAGCGGTCTGACAGCCCAGAGCACGGCACCAGTCATCAAGCCCGTCAAGTTCGTCCCCAACCATCAGTCTGGATGACATCCCGACAGCAAAGAACAATCAGGTCCTAAAAGACGGACCGACACGACTCGCCGTTACTTCCCCCGGGTGGCCGAGGAGCCTCGGACAGGATGCACACCCAGCCACCCAGTGGATCAGGGTCAGGATAGGTCCCCACGTCCCGTAAGGCCACGCCTCTCGTACCGCACACACCACATATCCTTTCCTAGCCACAGATGCATTTCGGCAGAACCAACGAGACGAGGAGGAGCAGGGATTGTTGGAGTCTTAACAGAGAGTAAGGATGCGCCTCAGCGCGAGTCCACGGAGGGACGAACTTTCGCCTCTCACTATCTCCCGCAACCTGCCCTACCACAGCCATACGATCTCTTTTTCGCTCTCGCTCTCGCTTTCCCAATCCTCCAGCTCGAACCCTCATATACATCCCTCCAGATATCCTCCGCGGCATCCCGAACCCCATGTTTGATCCTGTCTGGCAGAACGAGTTCTCGCACGGCAGGGAAGCACCGCAGAGGAAGTCAACCGCTTTCCCTGTTCGTCCTCTTGGGGAAGCTCCTCCAGCGTGATTGTTCGAAGCTTGGAGCCTTCTTTCCTCATTCACGAGCAATCCCTCCATTCACACCTTTCTCCGCAAACCTCTTGTCTCCCGAGGGGTCCTCTGTTCGCCGCCCCCCGATCTTCACGTAACCCTTCTTTCTCCACGATCTGCGATCATCTTTCGCCCAAACGCGGTCCATCTTGTCCCGAATCCCCACCTAGCCACCCTCCCATCCCATTCCCATTCCCACCTCACCTCCCTTCCCACTCCCTGAACAGCCCGTCGAGACTCCTGTTGATCATTCCCACGGGCAAGCTCCTCACGATATCGCTCACTTTCTCTTTCACGCCCTCGCTCTCCCCCGCTTTGGCCGCATAGTCCGTCGTGAGGCGATACATCGCCAGGATCGCGAGCGACACGTGGGTCTGGTGCGAGGCGTACGGCGAATCGTGTCGGATGGCCGAGGCGAGGGAGCCGAATCCCTGGCTACCGGAGGTAGTGGAGGTGGAGGCGGAACCGGTGGTGGGGTTTCGATCGCCGCGGGTGAGACGAAGTAAGATCTCGAGGAGGTCTATCGGGTCCGAGAGCAGCGAGGCGACGAATGACCGGCGATCGGAGGGATCACCAGAGGACGAAGAGGACGCCCACGAGTCGAGTATGGATTGGAGGGTCGGAGACTAGAGTCGTCAGCGATGTATTCCGGTTGTAGTGATATAGCCTATCGCTTCGCTCACAGGGTCCGGATCGACCACCTCGAGCTTGCCTCTCCACCCCGCCTCGTTGAAACCTTTCCGACTACCAAACGTCTCATACAGCCACTCATCGGCGGAGTCGGCCCGGCACCATTTCGGCTCGGATAGCGGTCGCTTCTTGTTGAGGTAGACGGTGAGAGTGAGGGTCCGATCAGAGGGTTGCGCAGTCGCTTCTTCAGGAGCCACTTCGGGGTGAACACCGCTGGTCTGGACCTCGATAGCGGCACCGCCAGCGCCAGCCGAAAAAGCGCGGTGCAAGGGCGGGACAGAGGAGGCCTCGTCGGAAGCTACTGACCATAGCTCTTCAAGCTTCTCCTTTGAGGTCGCCACGAAGCGCTGGTCGACGGGATCGTACATCTCGATCTGTGACGTGAGCTCAGACTCTGTGTGACCTCCTATGGGACTCACCAGTACACCCTTTGGTAAGTCAACATTGTCCTTCTTCTCCTCCTGCTCCGCACCATCCTGCTTGACCTCCTCCACCGGTGTTGATTGCTGAATCAACGACTCGGGCGCAAGTATCACTTCTATCCGTCCCTCCTTGCGGTAGATCCGAACCTTCTTGACGACCTTGGCATCGAGGCAGATCCTCCTTGTGCTCTCCTCGTAGAGCACACTGATTCGATTCGTCGACGGAGTATTTCCCTTTGCCGACTCATCCTTGTCCCGGGATTGTTCGCCTAGGATACTCGCATCGTAATCGCGACTGTCGGTGCTGCTGACGGACGATCGTCTCCTAGCGCGGGACTTGTATGCCGCCGTCGTCGCAGCAGCTGAACGGACAAGAGATTGTTCCAGCTCCTCGGCGTTCTCGGGCGTAGCCTTACCCTCAACATCGACGTCGAGAGGAGTCGCGGGAGTGGCAATCCCGTTGGCAACTTCGGCTGACGCTTGATCCGTGCCGTCCGCTTCAGCCTCGACGTTGCTCCCAGTGATCGCAGCCTCGGTCTGGACAGGCGCCGCCGCGGTAACTTCCTCAACGACTTCGGCAATCACCTCGCCAGGGGCGGTGGGCGCGGAGTCGATAGCCGCCTCCGTTTGATCGAGCTCGGAGAGCATGGCAGGGATCGCCGCTGGATCTGTCATCATGGAGATGTCTCCTTCGTGCTCGGGATGATCATCTCCGGCGAGGTCCTCCGTGGCAATCGTGGCGACAATCTCAACCTGGGTGCTTTCGGGGGCGGCGGCTACATTCGCCGCGGCAGGGGTTTCGTCGGCAGTCACGGTCGGCTGAGCTTCGTCGAGTTGTTCCGCATGAACAAGAGCATCTTCGCTTGACGCTGCAGGTACTGCCAACTCTTCGTGAGCAGCAGACACCTCCGGCGGCACCTCGGCGTGCCCGATCGGCTCTGCGCCGCCTGCCAGTTCCTCGACAGCCTCAGCCAATCCCGTCTCAGACTTCGGCAAGGCGGTCTCTGCGGCCTCTGCACCCCCCTCACCCTCCTGGAACGTTTGCTCCGCCGTAGCGTCCTCCTCAGGCAGCTCCTCCTGCTCCACCTCCTCCCCAAGCCTTCCCACATCCACACTCGAGCTCTCCCTCCTCCACCGCTTATTCCCCCGCCTCGCCGCTTTGGGTATTCGATCCAGCTCCGGCGGACTCTCAAAGTAGATCCGGAAACGGTTCTGGTTGTTCTCGAACTTATTCTCAGCGGGTGCTGCGGGTGCCGAGAGTTCCTTCTTGTCAACAGTTTCCTCTTTGACCTCGGTGCCGGGGGCCGGTTCCGGCAGCTGCAACTCGGTGACCGCAGAGATTTCCGTGGCTTCCGTGGCGGCCATAGTGGCGGATTGCTTGTCGAGACCAAGCGATGCGACTCTGGCTTCCTCTTCTCCGGTATGATGGACCGCCGCGCGTTTCTTTGCTGCGATCTCATCTTCTGATGCTACGTCAGCACAAGGTTCATCTTTACAGGGCGAAAACATGAGGGCGCTTGCATTGGAGTCGAGCTGGCCTCACCTTCACCGATGTCCGGAGAGTTAGCCTTGCGTTTCTCTCCACGTTTCTCCGCCTCGATAGCGTCGCCGCTGGATTCCTCTTCCTTGATCTCTTCGTCCTTGGCACGCTCTCCCTCGGCCGCGCCATTGTCCGACTTGTGACCGTTTTCCTTCGCCTCGATGCCCTCCTCGCTCTTCACGCCCTCCACTTCCTTTACTTCCTCTTTCTCCTCTTTCTCTTTCTCCTGCTCTTGTTCTTTCAACTTCTCCTCTTCCTCCTTGGCCTTTGCCTCCTCCACCTGCTCGTTGAGCTTCTTCGCCTCTTCGCCGACGACGCCCCAGCTCCAACCAAGCTCCTTGACCTCGATACCGACGATCCTGAAATCGATCATCGTCGTCTTCATCTCCCTCTCCCTCTCCCTTTCCTTCCTCTTCTTCTCCCTCTCCCTCCTCTCCTTCTCCAAGTCCGTCTTGGCGCCTCCTAATCCGACCATGCCGGGCCTGGCGCTTGAACCTCTCACGTCCCTCCTCATGCCGCTGACGCCCGAGGGACCTCGTGGGGCGTTGATGACTCCCCCGCCTCTTCCGCCTCGGGCGGCAAGACCCCCACGACCGGCAAGCCCGCCTCTCGACGCGATGATTCCAGGGGGAGGTCCACCCATGCCGAGATGAATGGGAGGTCGCTGGACGGGAGGAATCACTGCCGCCCGCCCCACGCCGATACCTCCACCCATCCCACCTACACCTCCAGCCATGGGTCGAACGGGGGTAAAACCAGGTTGACCGTTGTTGGTCCCCATTGGTCCTACACCTGCGCGGGGTCCGAAGGGTCTGATGGCAGCACCGCTCGGTCCAGAGGGGATGGGTCGGGCGGGTATGCCCTGCATGGTGACTCCTCCCATACCTCCTGGCTGAAGCTGACCCTGAGCCTGACCTGGCCCGTCGAAACGCGGTCGCTTGGCAGGCGGGAAACCTCCTTGGGCAGCTTGCACCGGTGGTCGTGGCGGGGGACGCTGAGGAGGGGCATTGAACGGTCTGGGAGGGGTCGGAGCCGGGGATGGCCTGAATGGGGTTTGTTGCGGACCAGGAGAGAAAGAGGGTTGTTGCTGTTGCTGGAAAGGTTGATTGAAACCCTGTTGAGGAGGTCGGTACGGCTGATTCAATCGCTGCTGTTGCTGCTGCTGCTGTTGTTGAGGAGCTTGCCATTGCGGCGCGGAAGGCGCCGGGCTCTGATAAGGCGGGCGCTGTGGCCCAATGCTCGGAGCGGGCTGGAAAGCTTGCGGGGCGGCTCCATACCCCTGCTGCGTCGGCGCAGTGTATCCTCCATATCCAGGCGTGTTGCCTCCATAGCTGGGGGTGTTCCCTCCAGCGGGGCGGTAGGGAGAATGACTCGGTCCGGCCTGTGGCTGTGACTGTGGCTGGGGTTGAGCGGGCGGGTACGCCTGCTGGCCATATGCCGCTTGGGGCTGAGATGGTTGAACAGGTTGATACGCAGTGTGTTGGGCGCCGGCCCCGTAGCCGTAGTTCGCATATGGATTGGCTCCACCTGCTTGTGCTGCTTGTGCTGGCTGCTGCTGCTGCTGTTGGGGTTGAGGTGAAGCACCGTACGCTCCCGCCGATATCCCCTGGGACTAAGGCATTCACGTCAGCATCATCATAGATACCCTTCCAACTCTCATCAAACTTTTCGGCCACGACCACCCGGACATGGAGGTGCGATCCACGGAAAGACTTGGGCTCACCTGGTAGTATGCCGCCCAGGCCGCCGCATGCGCTGCAGCCTGCGGATCCTGTTGAGCTGGAGTGTATCCAGGCGCCTGGGGAGGGGGAGGACCGGGAGGAAGCGGTGGGGCAGGACCAGGCTGGCCGCCGGCATTGTACGGTTTGGCCGGTAGGCCTGGGCCTCCCAAGGAGGGGAGAGGACGCTTGTTCATCCCCCGATACCAGTGCTGGCTCCTGCTCACTGATAAGAGGGCTGACGAGACGAGCGATGAGTAGGAGACGTTTTCGAAAGAGATCGAAGGTGAAGCAGGTCGGTTCTCGAAGAGAAAGAGGGAGGTCTGCGGCGAGTCGGTGAAAAGGTTCCGTTGGGAGGATTACGTTAGCAAAGGTTGCACGGCAAGGCCGCCATTCACTGCGTCTTAGAGGACGTAGTGCCGCATGCACAGTCTAGGTGTCTGATTCTTCGCGAGAGCAAGCGACGTGTGCATAGCATAAGAGGACGAGTAGGAGTACAACCGGGGACGCTCTATAGCGCGAATAGTGACCAACGATCATGACAATCTCAAGTCGACCAAAATCGTCACGATGCCCAGAAGGATCTCGATACCGCTGTGAGGATCCTTTGTCAGCGAGTGATAACAATCGTCCGAGCTCTGATGCGGCGTCACTCACATCAGGACAATGACGATCGCCTCGAGCTGTTCGCCGTGGGACGAGTTGACCGACTCTTTCAGCAGCATGAGCATGTCCTGCAAGACGTCCACCCGGGCATTGAGGAGGTCTATCCGCTGCGAGATTTCGAGATATGACCTTGCAGCGTTGTAGAGGGGTTCGAGATCGGGGAAGGTCCTAAGGGCGCAAGAGAGTCAGCATGGCTAGCACACTCGTTGCATCCCTTCCGCAAGAGGAGGGTTAGCCAGCGGCGCAGGCTCACCAGAAGAACTCTGGTGAATCAAGGATCGATCCGACGAGATTGATATTGATCCGGAGGATGAACAGGTTCCCAATCTGCTTCATGATCTCACTCCGGGGTAACTGGGCGGTATATCAGCGAGCGAACACGGTCTGCTTGAGACATTAGCAACAACTCACGCCGATCTTGCCCGTCTCGGAGAGGGTCCTTGGGATGTCCTTGGTCTGCTCGATGGTGCTGCTGATGAGCTCCTCGAAGAGCGAGATCTTGACGGATTGGGAGAGCGCGTGAGAGAGGGATAATTTGGTCCTGCAGGTCTCAGCGGCGCGTCCCTGGAGGGCATTGAGACGACGGCGAAATGCGTCCACTCACATGTATGAAGAGCCTTTGCGCAGAGTGATGACGTCGTTATATATCCTTGGCGATATCAGCACTTTGCTTTCCACACCCACCGCTGTGCGCGATGTCACCTGCCGAAGGTGAACCACTTGGTCGCCGCCGACTCACCGCGAGTAATCAGCATAGTAGAAATTCAGATCTTCCATCTCGACATCTTCGGCGGACAGCTTCTCGATCTCGAACTTTTTCCTTGTCGCACCATCAGTGTCCTGGACAGTTTGGGATATCGGACATCGCTGTTCGCCAATGCCAGAACCACTTACAAGCTCCTCAAGAACGCTCTCTCCTCCTTCTCGGTCATTCCCCAGATGACAACCGTCCCGTACTCGAACAAGAACACGTCTGGGACCCACTCCTCCTCTTCCCAATCGTCATCGCTGTCCACTCCGTCGTCCTCATGTCTCCCAGTGCCGTTGCCATTTGCACTGCCGGAGCCATTACTATTCGCGGCGGAACCGCTTCGACTCCGCTCCCTCTCGCCGGGCTTGGTGGAGAACCCGGGTCTCCTCTTCGGTTCTTTCCGGGGGGACGAAACGGGTTTGGTATGTTCAGAGATTGGGGTCGAGTCGTCATTCAAGTTGAGGAGATCTGCTTCAGGAACGTGCGAGGGAGCTTGGACGGGCTTGAGCGCTGGGGATCGGAAAGATGAGCCGGAAGTGGGAGGTGGGAGATATGGGGTGTGAAGGCAGTCGGTATCGAATATTCTGGGATGGGTGCGATACGATGCGGGTCGGGCGGCGAGGTAGCTCTGAAGTGCTGGAAGGTTGTATGACCTGGCAAGAGGCATCCCCGTCAGCCAAGCCGCTCGGCGCATGTAGGCGTGCCTCCGCTCCAGACGCTGGTGGTGCGGGTGCCAATGCCAACTCACGCCGCAGTACAATACGCTGTCACTCGGGGCAATTTCGCCTTCTCCGTCTTGGTGAGCTTCTGCGCATCTCTTCTGGCCGTTCCCGCGGGGATCTGGGACAAAGGTGTGTAAAACTGCACGGGGACCATGATCAGCCTCGATCATCCGATCCGATTCGTCGTGTCCACTCGCCTCGACACCCTCGCCCTCTTGGTCCTCGGCTCGTTCCCTCTCTTCATCATCTTCCTCCTCCTCCGGGATCGTCGGCGTTTCAGGCTGTGTCGGCAGGACCTTGAGTTCTGCAGAGCGAAAGTAAAGGTATCAGCCACGCTCTCCATGCTCTCCGTGTGCAGAAGTCTCCTCACTTGTTCCCAGCTTTGACGTCCTACGAGGGCACCATCAGTCGCCTTGATCGAATGCAGGAGATGAAGACGCGTGGACTCACCGCATGGGCTGCCTGGGCTCTCTCCTCGGCTGGGAAGGCAGCTGCGCATAAGGTAGCGGAAGGGTATTGGTCCCCGGCGGAGGCATGGCGAGGGCGATGCGAGGGGTTTTGCAGTCTGACTCGGTGAGATTGGGTGCGGTCGGGTTCGAATCGGCTCCCGATTCGTGTGAGCGGTGCTTGGATCTGTCTGCTGGCTCGAGGGTGAGGCCGATGGTATAAGAGTTGAGAAGGCGAGGTAGAGAGGCTCATGGAAGGCATGACGCCAAGTGAGGGATCGTTAACAGATGTCAATTTAAATGTTCCCCTCCACTCAAAACCCACGACCCGGCCTCCACCTCGAGAAGTTGAATTTTGACCGGAAGTTCAACTACTGCTGTTCACACAACACCCATCTAGGCAGCCTGTCCAACCATACACGCCCAAGGACAGCACTACAGCTGCTCGCATCCCTCCCGCAGGCCTCTGAAGCTCTCCAGCAAAGTCCTTCACGATGCGACAAAAGCGCGCAAAGACGTACAAGCGCGTCATGGCGCTGTACGTCCAGGCGTTTGGGTTCCGGCAGCCATACCAGGTGCTAGGTGAGTTGGCGAGCAAACCGTGTCAATGACATTCTTTGAGTGGAACCATGGAGGCCTCTCAGTTGTCCATGGTGGCCGGTCGCTGAGCGCGCCGCAGTGTCAAACGACTTGATCGCTTCTACCGCGGCGCAGGCGCTGGACATCCGGAAAGGCCTGTCATTATGTGTTCAAGGCGAAATCAAGCCGAGTGAGTGGGCACGCAATTCATCGGCGGACAGACACGCAGACACACTCATCCTCTGGCCGGGACACTCGAGTGCGAACCCGATTTGCGTCGTATCCACGATCCGGTCCCCGTCACCCCTTCGTGCTTTCCGAGATCACCTTCGCGGTCCTCGCTGACCCGTCTAGTGATCACACAATGCTGCATCGAGGCGCTCTACGCTCTCGGCAAGCCCGGTCAACCGATCGTGAACGTCGCAAAGACATTCGAGCGGAGACGGTGTAATCACCGCGAGGCGATCGCTCCGGACGAGTGTATCAAGGATGTTGTTGGTGAGTCGAGACGGGGACGAGGTGGAGATGCTGCGCGGTCCGTGGTCACTGGGAGTTGGGGAGTTTGAGAGCTTGGGGAGTGGAGACTCTGAAGTCCCTCCTCTGGATTGGATGAGTTCCTGTCGCAGGGCTGGACGCGAGCAGGCTTGATTGCTCTCCTTGCGCTGGTCCATTCTGCTCGCAATACTCCACACGACTGTGCCAGGTGCCACGGCCAATGCACCTTGCACAGTCGCGAGGAATCTCTACACTTGTTCAGCGCCTTCGGCCATGCCCATCACTCTCTATATGTTTCTATCAGGCTGGATACCGATTGATACTCTTATCTTCCTCCCTCACTCCTCGCCCATCCGGATCTCGTACTCTCATTTCACAGATGGGCTAACTGCTGACGTCGCATCCAGGACCCACAAATAAACACCGCTACGTCCTCGCCCTCCAATCCCCCAAACTGCTCTCCGCGCTGGACCCAATCCCGGGCCTTCCAATCATCCACTTCAACCCCCGCGGAGTGCTCGTACTGAGTCCGCCGGGGACGGCGACTGTGCGAGAAAAGAACCGGGTGGAGGAAGAACGGCGGATGGAGGGGGGGAAGGTCTTGGAGGGTGTGGTGGATGGGGGGAATGTGGTGGGTGGAGGGGATACGGCGGATGTAGGAGGACCCAGAGTTGGACCCGGGGTCGGAGCCATTACGGTGTCGGCTGGTCCGAGTCGCAGGTCTAGGGTGAAGGGCCCGAACCCACTCAGCATGAAGAAGAAGAAGACGACGGCCGTGCCCGGGGGAGCCGAAGCCGTTGGAACGGGCAAGAAGCGTAGTCGGCTAGATGCAGGGAGCGCAGAGGGAGGAAGCTCGCTTGATGGGGATAGGGCGGATCGCTTGGATCGACCAAATGGAGAAGGCGGGGCAAACGGCGAAGGCGAAGTTGGAGGTGATGGCGATGGTGATGGTGACGGTGCGGACGGCCGGCGAAAGAAGAAGAGAAGGAGGCGAGCAAAGGGCGCCGTCGCGAGTGCCATCGCGGAGATCCGGGCGGAGCAACTAGAGTTGGTCCAGCGGAGTGGACCAGGCGATGGTGGCGATGGGGAGGGCAGTGGGGGAGAGAGCGATTGAGCGCGATTGAGCACGATCACGGGCGTGGGTCGAAGCGGGCAGGGAGGGGAGGGATGTCTCCGGCGTGATCATCGGACATCATTGACGCTCAGCATGCGCATGTATACTCTTCATCATGTTGAATCGCGCGAGTACCCTGACGCGCTCTGCACCAATTGCTGCCTTCCGGAATCCACACGGCGACGAGTTCGCGACTCGGTAGGGATGCGCTTCGCATGCCTCAAATCGCGGCATTGAGTACGCTCAACGCTTTGGCTCTCAAATTGTACTGTACTTGTATACAGCGGACAGTGGAAGTGTCGTATGCAAGATTTTTACATGCCCAAGACGCCCACACGATCTGTACCACCCTCTGTACTGGACCCTGGCTCTGATGCGCTCAGATGTCACTTGTCTTGGCTCCACCTCATACGGGTTCCACCATCTCACCATGCTCGTCCCTTCCCGTTCTCCTCGTCATCTTCGCCTGCACTCAATTCCCTATGCCCTCGCCGATATCCCCCCCCTCCCCCCACCCAAACCAACCACCTTCACCACCCCACCAAGTCGCCACGCCTCCACGCCTCCACGCCATCACGCGCCCGCTTACGCGCTGTTCGCCTCCCTTGCCTTCTCCCCAATCCAGTTAAGAGCGCTTCCCGCCCTCAACCACTCGACCTGATCCTTGCTCATCGTATGTCTCGCCTTGACCTCGTAGCCCTCCCCAGACGGCCTCGTCACTTTCAGAGTGATGAGATCGCCGTCGAGCGTGCCGTCGAGGAGCTGTTCCACGCCCAGAGTCTGGACCTTGTCCAGCGCGGAGATGCGCGAGTAGTCGGACTTGTCAACGAACCAGAGTGGGAGGATGCCTTGTTTCTGAATTCGACGTCAGCTTGCGTCCTTTGGTCGTTCCAGTGGCACTTGGGAACGTGACGCTCGCGTAAGCGAAGGCGAGATGACAGAGAGATGCTCAGCGTCGATGAGGGTGGGGCAGCCAAGACGAGGGCGGACTGTCTGTCCACGGAAGGACAAAACTTCGGACGACGCCGGACGAAAAGA
Source organism: Saitozyma sp. JCM 24511 (assembly GCA_001600855.1). NCBI lineage: Eukaryota > Fungi > Basidiomycota > Tremellomycetes > Tremellales > Trimorphomycetaceae > Saitozyma > Saitozyma sp. JCM 24511. Next base: position 229,963 of record BCLC01000020.1, on the reverse strand, counting down.
AGAGCAGACAGTGGATAGAGACGATGCGACGCGTCGATCCACTCACCTTCAGGTTGGTCTCGTGGATGCGCGCAAACGACCTCGCGAGGATCATGCCGCAGCCGTAGAACCTCGGCTGGAGCGCTGCGTGCTCACGGGCGGAGCCCTCGCCGTCTGCGCGTGTCAGCGATGATTCCCATCGACTCTATTTTGGTCAACAGCCCCCGCGCCGCGCCTAGGCTCGCGATGCTGATCAAAGCTGATCGGAGGATTCTTCTCGGATCCTCATGATTTGCAAGGGCAATAGGCAAGCGCGACGACGAGACGACCAATCTCGGCTGGAACAATTCTTCGCTCACAGTTGTCATCCACGACCAACATCCACCTCTCGCCCTTCTGCTTGTACTTCTGCATCGTCCTCGGGATTGTATCCTCGCCCGACCCGTCGTTGGCGACGTTGATCTGCCCGCCCTCGTCGTTCACAGCAGTCATGAGCGTGTTCTCGGAGATGTTGCTGAGGTGGCCCTTGTACTGGCGGAGGGTCAGCGGGGTGTTCTCGCGGGTGACCTCAACGTAGGGTGCTTCAGACCAGCTGTTCCGTTGCCGGCAGGAGCAGAATCTATCTCTTCTCTTGTGGTACCCCGACTCCCACTCAGAGTCCGCTCTTCAGCCCTCAGTTCCCAACCGAGAAACAGAGGATGATTCGGGTTTTCACCCACGCCGCTTCCTCTTCCTCCCGACGGAGAGTACCAACACGTCAAATTGATACACCCCAAACTCTTCCATCCAATCTCACGATCCACGCTCGACTTCCTCCGGATTCAAGTCCGTCGCGCCGCACTCACCTTGAGCCAAGCACCCGCTGCGGAGATATGATCCGTCGTGCACTTTCCTCTCACTCTCATCAAACAAGTCATCTCTGGCAACTCGCCCTTTCCGCCGACGAAGCTGCTCTCGAACGGCTCGAGGATCTCGAGGCGGGTCGACGTCGGGGCGATTGCGATCTCCGTCTCTGGGACGGGAAGGGGGGAGGGCGATGGCGCGTACGAGAGGTCGCCCGGGGTGTAGCCCGTGGGCGGGAGACGGTCTCCGGACGGAGGGGAGAAACGGAATGGTTCGCCAGAAGGCGTGGGGAGGGTGTCGGTCAGGGGGTTGAAGTTGAGGTCGCCAGAAAAGGCCATGGCGGTGACGATCTCGGGTGAGGCGAGGAAGTTCACTGCGGATATCAGCGGGACGGTTTGTCAGAACTCCAGCCTTGGAGCGGGACATAACATCGTCTGATCCGCCGCAGAGCTGGCGACAGTCGATTCTCATCGCGCAGTCGAGCGTACACAGCCAAAAGCCACACGGGAAGGGAACCAGGCCGAATCAATCGCCGCGGCACTCACTCGTCTTGAGGTTCCCGTCGTTCCTGGCCTTGAAGTTACGGTTGAAACTTGTAAGAATCGCATTATCCTCGCCCTGCTTCTCCTCTCTCTTCCACTGTCCGATACAAGGTCCACATGCGTTGGCAAGCACCGTCGCGCCGACGCTCTCGAGCGTCCCCTGCAGCCCGTCCCGCTCCACCGTCGCGCGGATGAGCTCCGACCCGGGCGTGACGAGGAAGGGCACCTTGGACTTGAGTCCGGCGGCCTTGGCTTGCTCGGCGATGGAGGCGACGCGGGACATGTCCTCGTAGGACGAGTTGGTGCAGCTGCCGATGAGCGCGGAGGAGAGGGTGGTTGGGTAGTTATTGGTGTTCAGGAAGGACGAGAACGAGGAGAGAGGGGTCGCAAGGTCGGGGGTGAAGGGGCCGTTGAGGTGGGGCTCGAGCTCGGATAGGTTCTAAAGGGTAAGCGGGGATCCAAATGAGGGTAGTAGAGAAGCCGAGTTACAACAGGCGGAGTGAGAGGCACCAAGTACGATGAATGGTAACGACTGGTGTGACACAGAATGTTGACACCACAAGAAGGGATGGGTGCGTCCAAAGTCACACTTGGGGATAGAAACGACACAGCGGTGCGAACGGGATCATCGCGCCGCACTCACAATCTCGATCACCTCGTCGTACTCCGCGCCCTCATCAGCCTGGAGGAAACCCTTGCTCGCCGCCTCGTCCGCCGCGTCCGCGACGGGCGCGCGCCCAGTCGCCCGGAGGTACTGCCTCATGTTGTCAGAGTAAGGGAAAGTGGACGTTGTCGCGCCGACTTCGGCGCCCATGTTGGCGATCGTAGCGAGACCCGTGCACGATTGGGCGGCAACGCCTGGACCAAAGTACTCGATGATTCGGCCGGTTCCTCCCTGGTGGTGTCAGCGTCGAGAAACCACATACATGGCGCATGGCGACTGTGGCTCCGACGAGGTGTAGATTGTGCATTTTGTCGCTGGACTTTGTGGACTCACCCTGACGGTGAGCTTCCCAGCCAAGTGGAGAATCAAGTCCTTGGGCGTCGCCCACCCCTCGAGCTTCCCAGTGAGCTTCACACCAGTGACCAATGGCGCCTTGAGCTCCCACGGCGTATCCGTCAACGCGTCCACCGCGTCCGCACCTCCCACACCGATCGCGAGCATCCCCAGTCCACCCGCATTGGGAGTATGCGAGTCAGTACCCAGCATGAGCAAGCCCGGCGCCGCATAGTTCTCGAGCACGATCTGGTGGATGATACCAGATCCGGGCTTCCAGAACTCGATGCCGTACTTGGTCGCTGCGGACTGGAGGAAGTCGAAGACCTCCTTGTTGGACTCAATGGAGCGGGCGAGATCGGAAGACGCGCCGGTCTGGGCTTGGATCAGGTGGTCGCAGTGGATCGAGGCGGGCACGGCGCAGGAAGGGAGACGACAGGTCATGAATTGGAGGAGAGCCATTTGCGCCGATGCGTCCTGGAAGAAGACCGTCAGCGATTCCCTCCCCTCCGCTATAGTACTGTCGCTGCCCAACGCTCTCAAGCATCTTCATGCCCCCATCTTTTCCCTGCCTCAGACACGGCTGTAGCTGCAGGAAAAACCACCTCGCTCCCCGGTATGTCGCGTGACATCGCTCGTCCAATATCGTGTCGCTCGCTCACCTGCATAGCCACCCTGTCCGGCCTCAACTTGAGATACCTCTCCCCACGGATCTTCCCTTCCCCGCCGAGGCTCTCCTCGGGGTTACGCAAATGCGCATAGAGGATCTTCTCGGCGAGGGTGAGCTTGGTGCGCGAGGGGAGCACCCGGCGGACATCCTCGAGGGTCTTGAGGAGGCGGGGGTAAGGGGGCGTGATGGACGTGCAGTCCTTGACGGGAAGGGAGGAAGGTGTGGCGAGGCCCCGAGCCGCTCGGGCGAGGGGCAGGAGGGAGCGTGGGCGACGGGATAGCATCGTGAGTGTGAAGAAGAGGAAGAGAGGTAGGTCGGAGTGAGATGAAAATAACGACTAGACTCTGCGACCGACAATTCCTGCAACTCTGGTTGGCTCGACAACTTTTCGGCCGGGCCGGACTTGGTCGGGAATACGAAAACGATTATAAACTTCATTACAAACGGGATAACGTTCCGGGATCAATTGAGGCAAAGCATCAACTGTATCTTTTAGTAAGTGTTTGTAATGGCTGGTTCTAATCCTCAGCCCGGTGGAGGTGGTCCACCCAGTCAGTCGCGTCAACCACCCACCCCCGCCAGTGCTCAGCACTCGACGTTGAACAATCTTCCTTCTTCCTTCCTTCCTTCCTTCCTCTTTCTATCTTCCACATTCTCAACATATTCTGCTTACACCCAGCTCAATACCCTATACCACACATCTAAGAAATCCACTCGTCATGTCCGAGAACGGCGACGCGGTGAGTCGATCTCACCGTTCTACCAGCCCGGGATCAGCCTCAAGAGGTCTCACCCTGAGACGCTTGACGGTGGGAGTGCTGACGAGTCGTAGGAGTTCCCTTCGGGCTATGAGGTGAGCTCCCCTCTGGAGATATGTCATCCTCTGCGCTCTCTTTGCCAGTGGGCGAGGTCGGCACGAGAGCTGAGAGGATGCCTTCAAGTCGGTCGACGAGCTTCAAAGCCATGTGAGTGGATTGACGGCTTGGCTGGACGAGATCAGCCTGTACCCTCTTGTCCCTCCCTGTATCCGTATTCCACCCTTCTCTATCGCTTGATACTCCTCATCCACATCGCCTCCATACCTCCTCACGATCCTCAATCATTCCCTCACCATGAGTGTCTTCATGGTCTCTTTATAGGAGTTTTAAGACCTCATCAGCCAACCTGCGTTCACTTCCCTCAGCACGCCCAGCCCCTTCTCTGCACGGACCATCCCTTCCTGCCTTCTTTCTCCAATGTGGAACACAATATGAGCCATTCTAACTTCCATTAGGGCATCAACGTCCAGGACATCGTCAAGCTCAAGGCCGCCGGAATCGTCACCGTCCTGGGTGTGGCTCAGACACCGAGGAAGAATCTACTCAAGATCAAGGCAAGCTGCGCTCTCCGTTTCAAGGTCGGATCAGGGGAAGGTTCTCCCTGGTCGAGCGAGGACGCAGCTGACGACGAACACAGGGCATGTCAGAGGTACCGTGACTTCGTAGCAGGCTTTAGGAGGGGAGGTTGCTGACGAGATTCACACAGGCAAAGGTGGAGAAGCTCAAGGTCAGCGCCTGATTCACCTCCACAGCAATGTCATTACTACCCGAGCGTGTAGTGCAGCGCTGACGACTACTCCAGGAAGTCTCTCAGAAGATGCTCGTGAGCCGACCCCCTCCCCCCCCCCCCTCTCAAACGAGTGGCATCACTCCTTTGGATTGGGACTGATGTATCAGCCCCCCGTCTTCCTCACCGCCGCGGAAGTGTCCGAGCGCCGCGCCAACGTGCTCTACATCTCCACTGGCTCCAAGTCCGCCGACGCCATGCTCGGAGGCGGTATCGCCACGCAGAGTATCACCGAGGTGTTTGGCGAGTTCAGGACGGGCAAGGTCAGTCGGCTCGTACACCTCATATCTGCAATCACCAGATGACTTCAGACCGACGACCGACTTACAATCGTAGACCCAATTGTGCCATACGCTCTGTGTCACCACCCAGCTCCCGGAGGATCAAGGCGGTGCGAGCGGCAAGGTCGCCTATATCGACACTGAGTGAGCGACACACGTCGAGCACACCAAGACTATTTGGTCCAATTAGCGCGGTCTCACTCGCTGACGATGATTTAGAGGCACCTTCCGCCCCGACCGTGTTCGCGCCGTTGCGGACAGGTTCGGCGTCGAGAGCTCCATGGTGCTCGAGAACGTGCTCTGTGCGAGGGCTTGGAGCTCCGAGCAGCAGTGCGAGCTCCTTGTGGAACTCGCGGTCCGGTCAGTCGACGACCATCTTGAACAGCCGTCTCCGCTGCCCCCTAGATGGGAAGTCATCTGACATTAGCCTAGATTCGTTGATGACAGGACGTACAAGCTCCTCATCGTCGACTCGATCATGAACCTGTTCCGTGAGTCATCTCACGCGATCTCGGAAGGTGACTGAACTTTGCTTAGGTCAGGACTACTCTGGACGAGGAGAGCTCTCTGAAAGGCAGCAGGTCAGCTACTTTCGAAACCTCTCTGGGAGATGGAAGCGCTGTACCATCGACGAGAGATGCTTTCGAGCTGACTTGTGTACTTGTGTACTCCAGAAACTCAACCAGTTCCTTGCTCGCCTGCAGAAACTGTCCGAAGAGTTCAACCTCGCGGTTGTCCTCACCAATCAAGTCCAAGCGGATCCAGGTGTAAGTGAGATGGACGATGATTCGGATCCGGGCTGACATTGATAGGCTGCTGCAATGTCTGTTTGTCCATGCATACTGCACATATTCGTCTGATGACCGCCCGTAGGTTCGCTGCCGCGTCGAGCGCTAAGCCGGTTGGAGGTGAGCTTCTGCTCTACATCTTGCCGAAACGGCGATGAGGCTGACTGCCGGCCCTGCCAGGTCATGTCCTTGCACACGCGTGAGCTGGCTTTTGGTCCTTAACAGATCATCTAGCACTGTAGATGGTCTGTATCAGGTATCGTCAGCTCATCTTGTAGCTCCGCGACGCGTATCCAGCTCCGCAAGGGCCGAGGCGACGAGCGCATCGCCAAGCTTCAAGACTCACCCGACTTGCCGGAGGGCGAGGCGACGTACGCGTTGAAGGCGGGGTGAGTGGAGCGCAGTTGTCATGACTCAGCGCTGACGCGGTTTGCTTGCAGCGGTTGGGAAGGCAGGTCTGGCCGTGTTGACGAGAGCCCGTCCACTGACCTAGTCATTCTCCTCGACAGACGTCTAGCCGTAGCACTGATCCGACCGTTTGCCATCGTCTCATCAAGACTCGAGAGCCTGGATCTGAAGCTTCTGTGCATCATCGTGCCCGTACTCATGTGTCCCTCTGACCCACTGACTCTCTAACCCTCTGACCCGCCGCTGTATGTACCCTTTCACGCCGATACATGGCCCATCCCCCCTCAGCATGCATGTACCTACGAGTACTCGTTACGGCCTCGGGAACACGCGGCGATCTCCGCTGGCCAACGGCGACGGCATAAATGTTAAGTGTCTGGTTATAAGTCTGCTTTGACTTCGTGCACCATCTTCTGCATCGCCCCTAGCATCATCGGCACATTGCTGGGTGCAGTAGAGTGCGGTATCGGTCTGCTTGGTCCCCTTCGTCACACGGCATCTCGCCGAACCTCGGAAACGCATCCAGAAAACAGTGCCTACAACGTCCCTCAGCCCCATTCGCCCTTCCCACACCATGGCCGCCGACAAGATCACCGTCCGCTCGCTCTCCGTGCAGCTCTCACACGGTCTCGGCCCTTCGGCCTTTGGTCTCGTATCTGCGCCTCCATGTCCCATCTCCATCACCCTGGCGATCCATCTCCGACCGGACGTCGTCCCCTCGTGTGTCTCGGCGGACACGATGTCCGGTCTTGGCGTGAACTACTCGGCGGTGACCAAAGCTATCTACGCTGTGCTCGCGGACCCCTCGCGCACTTGGGGATCACCAGCCGAAATAGTCAGAGCTGCAGGGACGATCCCGCTGGAACTCGACGCGGTGGAGAGCGTGGACGTGGAGGTGGAGATGCCGCGAGCGCTCCTACACGCGCAGTCGGCGGTGTATGGGGCCAAGTTCTCGAGGGGTCAGGAGAGGGGTGAGGGGTGGACAGTGAAGATCAGGGGACTGGGTGTGGCTTGTGTGGTGGGCCTGCATCCGCATGAGATGGGGGAGAGACAACGACTGGAGGTGGATCTGGAAGTGAAGGGTTGGAACGAAGATGAGCAAGAATCGTTTCTACACAAGGAGCTAGCGGATGAGGCGCTGAGGGTGAGTCCGGGGTTGCATCTTCGTGTGTTCTGCGGTGCTTGGTAGCTGTGCGTGTCGCGAGAGATGCTCAGTGGGACGCGGATTGTGGTCCACCCAGAATAGCGGCCAGGCTTCGCGAGGCGATCGCGGAGGCACAACACGTTGACCGATTCCCCTCGCATTGATCCTCTGTCTCCATTGCCTCATCCTAGCTAGTTCCCGCACGTCCAGCTTCAGCCCCGAATGGGGTATGAGGAAATCGCAGTATCCTCGCTGATTCCGCAGTATCTCGAGCAATCCAGTTTCGGGACTCTCGAGGCCCTTGCACATTCCTTCGCCGGCCATCTACTCTCCTCCCGACCTCTCTCGTTGCTCCTCCCGCCGACTACCTCTCTGGGACTGACGATCCGCAAGCCCTCGGCGCTGCCTTATGCCGTTCCGTCAATCACCGTTCGACGCTCTCCGTCTGATTACCCAGGCATATCAAATCGCGCCGAATCCGCAGCCGCGTCGGCTTCGACAGCTTTGGGCGTCACCGCGTCCTCCTCCGCCGCTCCTGTCAAAACCAGTATCAGCCGCGGACAAGTGCCCAGCGACGCCCACGCCCACGCTCCACGCACCTTCATTGCCCTCGGCTCGAACATTGGCGATCGGATATCGCACATCCGCCGAGCGGTCGTGGCGCTGCAGGAGGGAGGGTGCGAGCTGGTCGGCTGTTCGAGGCTGTATGAGAGCGAGCCGATGTATGTGGAGGACCAGGAGCGATTCATCAATGGCGCGATTGAGGTGAGTGGGGGCGGGCACATCAGATCAGGACGTGTCGCGCTTGTCGCGTATCGGCTTGCGATTAACGCACCTCGCAAAGCGCACTTCTGCTCAACTACATCTCCATTCCTACCTAGTTTTCCTCCCTGCCAACCGCTTGCCACCCGATACAAGCTTCAATCATCATCAGATATGATATGTCGCTCACACTCCCTTTCAGATCCGCTCCTCTCTCACACCGCTCGACCTCCTGCGTCTGCTCAAACGCACCGAACGCCTCATCGGCCGCACAAAGACTTTCCGAAACGGCCCCCGGGTGCTCGATCTCGATTTGGTGTTGTACGGGGATCAGGTGGTGCGACATGGGTCGCCCGGGGACGCCGAGGATGAGGATGGAGTGGGGTGGCTGGAGTGCCCGCACCCTCGAGTCGGGGAGAGGGAGTTTGTCCTGAGACCGTTGGTTGAGTGAGTGCGGGGGTCTTCGTCGGTGTGGGCTCATTCCTGGTTCATTCTGCGCCGATTCTCTTATATCCAGTCTTGCGCAAGTGACAAGCGTCATTCGCAGATCTGGGTCGCTGGCTAGGACTTCGGCGCCTCTCCGTGCCCCCACTGACGCCACGTCCGTAGCATTGCCCCAGACTACATCCACCCGGTCCTCCGAGTCCCCCTCCTTACCCTCCTTCGACGACTTCCCCAGACCCAACCCCCAGCGCTCGCGCCGATCATCCCCTTCCCGTCACCTTCCTCTCCCCTCCGACTGTCTGTCCCCTCCGTCCCACGAATCATGGCCATCTTCAATGCCACGCCCGACAGTTTCTCGGACGGTTCCGTCTCCCGCACCGAGTCTGATTCGGCCCTTTCGCTCATTCGGGATCTGTGGGCGTCGTGCGGGCCGTTTCCTCCCGACATACTCGACATTGGCGGGATGTCTACGCGGCCCAACTCGCAACCCTGCACCGTCGACGAGGAGCTCTCTCGCGTTGTGCCGCTGATCCGAGCGATTCGGGCCTCTGGGGAAGTATTCGCCGATATACCGATATCGGTGGACACGTATCGCGCGGAAGTTGCACGCGCTGCCATCGAAGCCGGAGGGAGCATGATCAATGATGTTCGTGGAGGCACCGAGGAGGGGATGCTGCAAGTCATGGCGGAGATGGATGTCCCGGTCGTGCTCATGCACAGTCGGGGCGACTCGAGCACGATGGGTAACGAGACCAACACGGATTACTCGGCTCTCGGTGGGGTCGTCAAGGGTGTGAAGAGCGAGTTGGGGCGGATCGTGGCCAGCGCAGAGAAAGCTGGTGTGAAGAGGTGGAACATCATGGTCGATCCAGGACTGGGGTTCGCAAAGACCCACGAAGGGAATTTGGAGCTGCTGCGGAATCTCCCGGAACTCGAAATGAAGGGGTACGCCATGCTGGTGGGAGCAAGCAGGAAAGGGTTTGTGGGGAGGGTGTTGCAGCAGAGTGAAGCGAGGAAACGTGGTTTTGGAGACGCCGCGATTAACGCGGTCTGCGTGGCGAGTGGAAAGGTGGATGTGCTGAGGGTCCATGAGGCGAGAGAGGCGGGGGAGGTGGTGAGGATGATGGGGGCGATACGGGGCGTGGGCAGGGGGTGAGCGGAAGCGCCAGCGGTGTGCCGTGCGAAGCAGGAGGGAAGAGCAAAGAGTGACGGATGGGACGCTGCGGGTGCGGCTGGGGTTGGAGAGAGGGAGCAGGCAGCGAGCCGACATCAGCGAGTAATCAATATATATAGCATTTTGCATTTCGCATGTCCGTTTATACCTTCGATCAACTGTCGAGAGATGCTTCCTGTCAAAGATCATCGTATGAAGCAAACAGCAAAAGGCTAGTTGGCAAGTAAGTCAGGTGGGTTCCCCATCGGCTTGTCTTTCGACGACCGTCCGCACCTGGGCGCAGGGTGGCAGCGACTCCGACTCAGCTCAAAATGCAGCGCGGGAAGGGTCTTTGCGGACCCAGCACCCCATCACCCCAGCACCCCTGCACTGCGGCTCGAATCCGCTCAATGAAGGGTCATCTCCCCGGCCACGGGGCTCTGGAACAGCGCCTGCCTCTGCGCGAAACTGAGGTCCTTGCGAGAAACGAGCCAGAGAAGCTTGGCGAACGCCGCTTCGTGGGTTAGGTCGTAGCCCGGCAAGACACCTGCAGGCGGATGAGCATGGGTCTGGATCCGGTGTAAAGGATTCCGAGGGAGATTGCTGGCAGAGCAGTATCGGGCTATAAATGATCGATTTGCGGGGAGATGCGAGACGAGACGCGGCGGCGGAGGTTGTTTGAGGCGGACATACCGATGCTGAGTAGTGTTCGACCTTGGGTGTACAAGGGGTAGACGTTGGGGATCCCGCCTGGGAGTAGTCAGCACGATATGTACCTCAGCCGACTGGACTCCGAATCGCACGAAGCTCGTGTTTCCAAAGACGTCGTCGGCTTCACAACTCATACGAGGTCATACGAGTTGATCCACTCCGATGTGACTCGTCCCCACTCACACTGCGAAATGACCACCACCAGAATCTCCTTCTCCACCGCACCTTTCAAGGCGTCCAGCACTCCGCTGGCCGGGTTGATCGGCAGGTTGCCCGATCCATACGCGGAGAGAATGACCGCGCGACAAGTTGGTACGGCGTCTATTTGCGCGGAGAGGAGGGTGCCGGTGATGCCCGGGTGGATGGAGCATGAGAGGACTGTCGGGGAGGTCACGAGTGGGACGAGGCGAGGGGGTAGGGAGGGGGTACGAGGTGGGAGGGAGGGTTCGTGCGCTGGAAAGCAGACGGGGTTAGTACGAGCGACGACTTGTGGGACCGAACTCGGGAGCCTGGGCGCGTGGTGGCATGGGCGTAACGATTATGATGATAGAGCTGGGAGAGCTAGAGGTGTTGCGACGTGGACGGTCACGCCACACTCACTGATCTTCACGTTGAGGTTGATCAACGGCGGGACGCACGGCGACTGGAACGCCGCGAAGAGGTTCGGCGATGTCTTGGTGGCTCTGGGCGGACGTTAGCAGGTCCGCATAGGGGAAGGATCGCAACAGATGCGATGGGGCGCGGGCGGAAGCAGCACAGTTGACGAGACCCGATCTCCCGCATGCCTGGCAGGCCTGGCATGCTCGACGTCAAGTCGTGTGTGATGTATCGTATCTTGGCAGTCCCGCCATGATAGACGCATTGAGAGAAAGCTGGTAAAGCACCACGCCGCGCGACTCACCTCGCACCGTGGAACACCTGATGATGGAAAACCACCCCGACGCCCGCATAAGGCAGTATGCCCGCCACGAACAGTGAGTCGAGGATGTTTGTCCACCCGTCCGACCGGGGTTGGGAGAGCGGCACCTGCGCGCCGGTGACGACGATGGGCTTGCCCGCGTTGGTGAAGAGGAAGGTGAGGATGGAGGCGGTGTAGGCCTGGAGCGAGGCGCGCGGCGCGTCAGCGTCAAGCGACGGGCGACGAGCGACGAACGACGAGTAGAGCGGGGACGGCACGAGCGGTAATTGAGGAGGATGTGGGGAGTAGAACTGAGGGACAAGCCGGAGCGGGGGGGTGAATGTGGGGCGGCGAGCGACGAGCCGGGGCGGCGGATATGGGGCCGCGTGGAGGGGAAGGGGTGGAGGAAGACGGTGCAGGAGAAGAATCTAACATGATGTTGAGGGAAGCAGGAAGTAGCAAGAGTAGGCGGGGAAGACGGGGAAACGAAACAAAGCAGGGGGATAGAGGGGACCAAGGGCGAGGGACCATTCGTGGAGTGAGAGGAAGCAGTCGCAGTCAGGAGGGAAGCAGAAGGGTGGCGAGCTGTTGCTGAGCAGAAGCAGTAGCGCCGAGCAGGAGCGCGAAGATACCGCACGGAGCAAGAACGAGTAGGAAGACCGAAACGAGCAGGTGCAGAGTCGCCGGACGTGCCGCCCGAGCAGTGTGGAACACGGAACATCCGAGCCACGACAACACCACTCACCAGCGTGTCCGTCCCGGAGAGAATGACGAAACCGTCGTACCTCTCCCAGTTTTCCTCGACGAGGCGGGCGATGGTGTTCCATTCTGATGGGTGAGCGGGCGGCACGGGATGATGATGGGGGTGGAGACCGACGGCGCGACGGGACGCGAGAGGGAGTGAGATCGGAGAACGGGCATGAGCATGGGCACGAGCACGGGTACGACTCGGCGACGGCAGCACCGGCACCGGCACTGGGACGAGACCCGGAGCCAGCACCAGCACCAGCACCAGCACCAACACCAGCACCAGCACCAGCACCAGCACCAGCACCAGCACCAGCACCAGCACCAGCACCAGCACTAGCACCAGCACCAGCACCAGCACCAGAAGCAGCACCGAAAGCAGTAACAGCTCCAGAAATAGAAGAAGCCGGGGGGAAGGAGCAGGGAGAAAGAGAAGAAGAAGAGGTAGACGCAGACGGAGGACATGAACCAACCCGACTAGTCTGGCAACGCCGACTCACCCGCCGGGGTCATCTCGCTACTATCCATGTGCCTATCCAGATCGAGGATCTCGTATCGGACCGTGGATCCTTGCTCGTCCAGCTCGGGGGTGATGAGCTGGGGGTAGCGCGTGTTGGGGCCGACCTGCACGCTCTGCACGGGGGCGGCGAAGGCGTTGGACCCGGGCACTGGCACGGGTGTGGATCCGGACACTGATCCTGATGCCGTCGCGGCGGGGGCGGCGGATGGGCCCGTACCATTGCTCTGCACCGAGGGCACCGAGGGAACAGAGGGAGCAGAGGCAGCAGAGGCAGCAGAGGCAGCAGAGGGAGCAGGAGAACCAGAGGTAGAGGGAGCAGAGGGTCGCCGCGTCGGACTCGCACTCCTCACAGGCGTGGGTGGCACTGTATGGAGCGGATCAGACAACTGGGGATGGTGCCGAATACGACGGAAGAACGTGTCGGACCGCAGCGGGGCGAGACCGGAGGGCGTGGGTTCCGAGGCGATGGTGCCGCCGGTTCCGATCATGAGGATTCTGCGGGAGGTGGGCATGGTGGGCGAGGCGCGAGGCGGTAGCGCCGAGCGGAGCGGGAGAGTGT